>OY757024.1:32539408-33075560 GCA_963580285.1 Lucinisca nassula
TGGCTTTTACTAATGGCGAAATATTAACATTTTTGTCAACAAATCATGAATAAAAAATGTTTTTTATGTTATATGATAAATAGAATCTTGCATTCATGCTCATGTATTATTGAATTTATTAAACTCATTGAGGAAAAGGCATAAAATGCTCGGCTTATTGAACTTATTAAACTCATTGAGGAAAAGGCATAAAATGCTCGGCAAAGTCGAGCATTTTATGCCTTTTCCTCAATGAGTTTAATAAATTCAATAATACATGTTTGCCGAGCATTTTATGCCTTTTCCTCAATTAGTTTAATAAATTCAATAATACATGAACACACATGTAAGATCCTCTATGTAAAGACATTGCGGTGTGGATCACTGTTACTTTCCTTTTTTTTTTCAGATATATTTGTCTGGGACGTGGTTGCTGAAATTGTGAAATTGTGTACATATCCTTCTCCTAGGAATCCATTTGCAATAGACTTTGATTATTTTACAATGTTACCCCTGTCCGAGCAAGTGCTAGCGACGGCCGCTATGGTCAACTTACTACAGAAGATTCTCATTCACACACCTGACCAGAAAATTTATGCAGGACAAGGTTAGAATAGCTTTCCTATGGTCATTCTAAGCAAAACGTTCAGACCCTGATCAGAAGCTACATTTTGCGACATCTTACTCATAAAATTCTGTACTGTAAGCAAACAGTTTAGACCCTGATCAGATGCTGCATTCTGCAGCATCTGATCTGGGTCTACACTGTTTGCCTGGCCCCCGGCCATTGGGGCTTGAAGAAATAAATGGGCTGCATGATGCTTCCAAGCAAAGCTGAAACCGACCACACACAAGCACTGGTATACCGCTTAGAGGATCTAAGCCTGCCCAAAGTGGTGCAAGTTGGTCCGTCCATGCTTATAAACTCTCTTGGTTTCATTGGGCGACAGGGCTTGAGATGTCATTTCATCTCAATGTCTGGAAAAAGTCCCATAAAATTGGAAGCAATGTCTCCAAAATGACCTATACAGTGTTGACCGGAATGTTAAACCTCAAATCAAACAAATACACTGTTTGCCAAGCCCAACCCATGATTCCAGCCCAGATTGTTTAGATAACCCTGTTGTGCAAGATGCTGACCTCACTGGGATAAAATTAACGCTGCTGTTTTCTATAAATAGGTAACCTGGACTTTCTACCGTGGACTTTAGCACTGAAGAGTTTCTATGCTTTGTAACTTTGGCCCCATTGATAAAATCAGTCTAAAAATCAAGTAACCGAAAAAGAACCCACAACAAAAGATTCTGAAGGTGATTAAAGAAAATGATCCCTTTCTTATCCCTATAACTCCTTTTTGTCTCAAGCTATGGCACTGTATTGTATCAGTGTCGATAAAACGTGTGCGACATAGAACACTCTTTCATATCCCAAACATTGTAAATTTCATCACGTTAACAAGTCCGTGAAATAAAGACCCCCTTTAACCCCACTTTATAAAGAGAAAAATGGGGTTTTTCGGGGTATACATTATTTTCCTATTTCTGCTCCAAGACATAGGTTGTGGGTACTCATTAGAACCATCTCAATGAGGCGATTCTAACGAGCATTGAGACAGTTCTAACAATATCCACAACCTAGGTTTCCAGTATAAATGAGAAGAATATCACAGATTTTCATTAGAAAAGTAGCCATTTTGGATATGTGAAAAAAATACACTATGTCACATGGCTATGTTACCTGCCGGGGTAGGCAACATTGTTTTGTGGAGATTGATCATGAATTCTTTTCTACGGTCATTCTCTCCCTTCTGGTGATTCAAGTAGAGCAGTTGTCAATTTCTGACAAAAAAGATTTTGATCCAAGAAGAGCAGTTGTCAGTTTCTGGTGATAGAATACGCACTGTACTGGTTAACCGCTTACATATAAGCCTGCCCAGGAAAAGTGTGTACAGGTAAACTGACCAGCTCAAAAATGACCTAAAATTGTGTTGAATGGGTGGTTAAACTCCAATATGGGTTTGTTATTGTAATGTTCTGAGAAAATTTGTGATATTATTCTTATATATACTCAAAAGGTAGGCTGTGGGTGCTCGTTAGAACCACCTTGATGAGGCGGTTTTAACGAGTACCCACAACGTATGTTCTTGAGCATAATTAAGAATTTGCCCCCGCCCATCTGAGCTTGAAGAAATAGATGGGCTGCATGATGATTCCATGCAGAGCTGAAACTGACCTCACACGAGTACTTGTAAACCGCTTAGAGGATCTAAGCCTGCCTAGGTAAAGCGGTGCGAGTCAGCCCGTCCATGCTTATAAACCGTATTGATTTCATTGGGCGACAGGGCACGGGATGTCATTTCATCTCAATGTCGGGTAAAAGTCACACAAAATTGGAATCAACGTCTCCAAATGACCTTTACAAGTTTACAGTGTTGACGGGCATAAAACTTCAAATCAAACAAACATAATTAAGAAAAATAATGTATACCCCTGTAAACCTTAGCTTTCTCTGTGTAGAGTGCACTCATGTGAGGTCAGTTTCAGCTTATTTAACCCATTTAGTACCATCATCATCATCATCAACGGATTTTTGATTAACGTGCAGGTACAGGGGCAGCGTCCACAAGGGGCAGCATCCACATAAGTGGGCCCCCTTCCAGGTAGCTGGCTTGCTGCACGCATGGCAGATCTTACACCAGATCTCCAGGCTTGTCTATCATGAGGATCAATAGCAGAGAGCTTCCATTCTCTGCAATCTCTTTCTATTAGCTGCTTCCAGGTCATCTTGGGCCTTCCTGGCCCCCAAAAAGACATCCAAAAAAGGGTGGTTGGCAAACACTGCAGGCCCAGCGTCTGATCAGGGCCTCCACTGTTTGCTAAAAGTTCAGCCAGTTTCCAAAAAGATTTTGATGAAAAAACAACCTGACACCCCTAAATTTTTAAATGGACTCCTGCTATATATAAGGAGGTAGATTCCATTTGGAACAAAAAGGGTTAAAACATGTTCATTACGAGGACTTGCTAACATGTTTATCAGATTTGGACACAAAAGCCATAAAATTTCCCTGGAAAACACTATAGATTCAAGTGTCAAACTACACCTGAAGGGGTCTAAACTGTTTGCTGCTGAGCAAGCATCTTTGCAGCTTACTGTATTGATCCTTAGTATTGGGACAGACAGGCCTAAGCAAACAGTGAAGACCCTGATCAGACAGGAGCTGTCTGAACAGGGTCTACACTGTTTGCCATTCTGTCTGCACCTTTTGGACTCCTTGCTCAATCAAGAAACAAATTTGTTAATATTTTAGGAGAAATACACCAAGTTCTCAAGTCGAATGACAGTTACAATATGATTGTACACACAATAGTATTGCAAACACTTGGGATACAGATTCGAATAAGTCACTTGACTTTTTTCTGAATCCCATTTGTATAGTGATTATATTGTAATCGTATTCTATACTGTTTTTATCCCCACGCTTTTTGAAGAAAAAGTGGGGATATTGTAATTATCTCCGTCGTCCGTACGTCTGTCCTTCCGTCTTACCGATCAACTCCTCCCACACTTTTACAGCTAGAAACTTAAAACTTTGGGAACTGATAGGTCTTTGGTCTGAGGAGTGCATGACATTTTCGGAATTATGATCCTACCCCTAGGGGCCAGGCCAGGGGGTGGGGTGCCCGGGGGGGGGGGGGGGGGGGGGGGGGGGGGGGGGGGGGGGGGGGGTGTAAAAAATCAAAGTTTTCATAACCTGGTCGTGTGACATATCAAATCGAACAGCATAATTAGTAGAATACATAACAACCAAAATTTGACCCCTAGGGTCAGAATTGAGGTCACCAGAGGTCAAAAACTTGGATTTTCACCCCCATAACCCCCTTTTTAAGGATTACAGGATAACCCCCCCTACGCCGTTTCAGATAGAAACATGAAACTTTGGGAACTGATAGGTCTTTGGTCTGAGGAGTGCATGACACTTTCGGAATTTTGATCCTACCCTAGGGGCCAGGCCAGGGGGTGCGGTGCCCCGGGGGGTAAAAAATCAAAGTTTTCAGAACCTGGTCGTATGACATATCAAATTGAACGGCATAATGAATAGAATACATAACAATCAAAATTTGACCCCTAGGGTCAGGTTGAGGTCACCAGAGGTCAAAAACTTGGATTTTCACCCCCATAACCCCCCCTTTTTAACGATTACCGGATAACTCCTCCTACGCCATTTCAGATAGAAACATGAAACTTTGGGAACTGATAGGTCTTTGGTCTGAGGAGTGCATGACACTTTCGGAATTTTGATCTTAAGATTGGGTGGGATTTGCAATTGAGAACTTATATAGTGGCCTATCTTTAAAAAAGCGCGGGGATATGCGATGGCGTACATTCGACTGCGCGATTCTAGTTTAAATTTACTTTGTATTATGCAAATAAAATAAAGTTTAAACCAAGTTCTCAAGGAGTCCGAATGTTTAGGAGTTTTACGGTTGTATATTATACATAAATTTATTATACAATATGGCTTATTTAAAACATGTTTGAATTTTTTGGGTGAGTAAGTGCTTTATATTTTGTCTTTTTTCTCACCTCCGCCCATTGGGGCTTGGAAAAATTAGATTGGGCTGCATGGTGCTTCCACCCAGAGCTGAAACTGACCACACATGAGTTCTAGTAAACCGCTTAGAAAGATTTAGCCTGCCCAGGCAAAGTGATGTGTGTCAGCCAGTCCAATGCATATTGGCCTTTTGGTTTCATTGGGCGGCAGGGCTTGAGATGTCACCTCATCTCAGTGTCGGGTAAAAGCAAGGTTGGCAAAGTATTGACTGCCCGGGAAAACCGGGTTTTCCCGGCTGGGCAATACTCACTCAACTGGGCAATACTGGGTAATATGGTTTTGGGATGGGTTTACTGAAAAGAACCTGTGTGTTTTATTATATTATTGCTAATTTAAGTTTTCTAAATTCTTAAATGCATTGTAGAGCTATATATCAGTCATATATTGAAGAGGGCATTATATCAGACTCGGATACATTGGTAAAATATAAATGCAAATTTGACTTTTATTTACAGGTGAACATAACAAATATGTTATCTGTCTGTGTATCCTCTGAGCTACCACAACGTTTTAGTCTGTGTGCTTTGGGTCTTTCACTTTTTGCACTAACAACCATTTTGCACCCTTTGCATTTGGCAGTTTTTTTCGAGCCATCTTCAGTAATGTCAAAAAATTCCAAATAGGATCCTTAGGTTTCATGTTTGACAGAGAGAATGACAAAAATTACTGTTTTCCCTGAATATTAGATTTTGTATTGTTATATTAGGTTTATATTGTTGGTTTAACAATAGGTATAATTACAGGTAATCACTGGCTGTAGGTGCATGATCACAGCCTTTGCAAATGTTAGTATTATACTTTTATATATTCTTTTTCAGAAGTTTCACTTTTAGTTTTGGACTTGATAGAATAATTTGGGACTTTTGAATTTATTTGCAATTGATCCTTAAGCCCTGATTCATATTATTTTCAGGTCAAACTAATACATTTTTTAATACCCTGACAAATGTGAAACCAGTATTGCCCGGTATTACCCAGTATTGCCCAGTATTACCTGGGTTTTCCCAGTATTACCCACCGGGCTGGGCAATACTCATAAAACCCGGCTTTTTGCCAACCTTGGGTAAAAGTCCCACAAAATTGGAAACAGGGTCTCCAAAATGACATACATAGTGTTAATTGCGAGGTTAAACCTCCATTGAGTCAATTGATAAAAAATCCTGTCTTTTTTCCAGTATTTGAGGAACTTCAGTTAATAACCAAACAACACTATATTGCCCTAGAGAAGCTAGTCCAGGAACAGGGTCTACCAGTTCTACAGCAACAGGAAGCCCAGACCCGGGCTCGGACCACATCCAGGACTCGAACCTCATCCTACACACAGCCAACACAGCAGTATCCTACAGCAACTCAGTACGGTTATGCCCCGGCAATGTACTGAACATAGTGCTTCAACATTATACAGTTAAATTCCGCTATTAACCCTTGTCCTGCTGAGCCCGGATATGCCTTATTTTCCAAACAATGAAGATCCAGATCAGATGGCTTCTGACGAAGCCATCTGATCAGAATCTACATTGTTTGCCGTTCAGATTGTGAATTTGTAGCGAAATTTGCATCAAGTAATCTGATTGGTTGATAATTGGTAGTGGGTGTGGCATATTTAAATATTCAGCAGGTCAAGGATTAAGACCACCTAATACTAAGGCTAAATCTGCTTTTTAAAGCTTATTGAGAAGGTTTCAATTATTCTTTCTTTGTGTTTTCTAAACCCAATGTCTCCTAATAAAAGACCACCTTTGGGACTGTTCAAAAGTGGTCTTAAAGACCACTTTTGAACAGTCCCAAAGTTGGTCTTTATATAGGGATTTTACTGTACTTGAGGAAGAGCAGTATGGATAGTTATGGAATTACTTTCCTTGTTCCTTGATAGAAACATGTTGTGGGTCAAACATATGTTGTGGTTATTTGTTAGAATCTCCTCAGTTGTCAAAGACGTGTTGTGGGTAATTGTTAGAATTGCCTCAGTTGTCAAATATATCCGTATATTGTGGTTAGTTGTTAGAATCTCCTCAGTTGTCGAATGGTCATTTTTGGTACTTGTTATCTCCTCAGTTGTAAAACATGTTGTGGTTATTTGTTAGAATCTCCTCAGTTGTAAAACATGTTGTGGGTACTTGTTAGAATCTCCTCAGTTGTCAAACATATATATTTTTGGTACTTGTTTGATTCTCCTCAGTTGACAGTCATGGTGTGGGTACTTGTTTGAATCTCCTCTGTTGTCAGTCATGTTGTGGGTACTTGTTAGAATCTCCTCAGTTGTCAAACATATATTTTTTGGTACTCGTTTGATTCTCCTCAGTTGACAGTCATGGTGTGGGTTCTTGTTTGAATCTCCTCAGTTGTCAGTGATGCTGTGGGTACTTGTTAGTATCTCCTCAGTTGTCAAACATACTGTGGGTACTTGTTAATATCTCCTCAGTTGTCAAACATATCAGTATGATGTGGTTACTTGTTAGAATCTCCTCAGTTGTGGGTACTTGATAAAATTGCCTCAGTTGTCAAACATATGTTAGAATTGCCTGAATTGTCAAACATAGGTTGTGGGTACTAGTTAGACATGGTTGTCAAACATATGTTGTGGTTACTTGTGAGAATCACCTCAGTAATTAAACATGTGGGTACATGTTAAAATCATCCCAATTATCAAATATGCTGTGGGTACTTGTTAGAATCATTTCAATTATCAAACATGTTGTGGGTACTTGCTGGAAACTCCAATTATCAAACATGTGGGTACTAGCTAGAATCACCTAAATTATCAAACACGTGTTGTGGATACTTGTAAGAATTGCCTTAATTGTCTAACTTATGTTGTGGGTACTTGTTAGAATCACAATTGAGGCAATTCTAACAAGTACCCACAACATGTTTTTATGGAGAAATAAGAAAAATTATCCCACAATTATCCTTATGTGGAGTTGTTGTCTTAACCCATTTGGTACCGGAAACCCCAAAACGGGTACCAGGGCAAACAGTGCAAGCCCAGATCAGACGCCGCAGAACAATTGAGTAGTTGCTTAATGAAGTAGGTACATGTACAGAATTAGTCTCTGGAATTAACTGCAACTGTACTGCTAAGTTAATCTCAGCTGACTCATCCATTAGTTTTTGTCTTTTCATTCACTTTATTTATATTGGTAATTTTGAGAGAAATAAGCACACCAGGTAAGCAATGCCTATTTTGACTGTCCTTTTGGCTTTCTGCTGTTGATGTTTCCATTAGCGTCTAGTTATTTCATGTTTGTGTTTCTTTCCCTTTGGTGTTCTGATGGGAGCTGTTGGTTAATTGCATCGATTCCTGATCATTGCCTTCACTTCTATTTTCCTACTTTTGGCTATTGAAATAGCTCTGGCTGTGTATAACAGAGGATTAAGTAAAGGCAGATTGTCGATGGATAGAGGTGGCTGTTCAGCTGAGGTTAAATAGATATGGTGTAAGGCTTTGTGGTGCAGTTTTACTGTAATTATGCTGTGTCTAGTGTTAACTCTTAAAGTGCCAAGCATGACTGCAGAAGACAAGATTTTCAAAATAAGGTTTGCCATTTCATGTGACTTGTCTGCTTGGCAAAGAGCAGACAAGTCACAGCATGTAAAGTGAGATTTTCTGTGAAAAAAAAACAAACAACAACAACAACGATGTCAACTGCTTTGTTTTGATTTCCTTACGATAACACATCCATGCTACATAGTGCAGTTCCGAAATGGCTACTTTTCCGATGAAGATCTTATTTATACTGCATACTATGCATAGGCTGTGGTGCTTGCTAGAACCGCCTCATTTAGGCAGTTCTAACAAGTACCGACAACCTGTGTCTTGGAGCAGAATAAGAAAAATAATGTATATCTCCGTAAACACCAGTTTATATAAAGTGGGGTTTAGGAGGGTGTTCCTTTCATATGTTAACTAACGATGTCAATTAGTTTTGAAAAACTGTGCCATGATTCTTATTTAGGCGATAACTGTTTTCAAAATTGTGATTTGGGGAGGTAAATCGGAGGTTTTACGGTCGGAAATTTTGTTTTACGGCGACGCGTCAGCGGAGCCGTAAAACGTAATTTGCGACCGTAAAACCGACGATTTACCTCCCCAAATCACAATTTTGCAATACAGTTATCCCCATTCTAATGCACTTCTACGGTTGTTTTGTTAAAAACTGTATTATTTTGCACAAAACGGCTAGTGCTGTGAGCAGCGTAAAACCAAATGCCAGCCAATGAAAAGCGACGTTACGCGATGATGTCGGGTTTCCGACAGTATATCGCAGAATATACTGTCGCAAGTTTTTGACGTTATCCAATCAGACGTCGCGTTACATACGCAAGTGCATTAGAATGACAATTAACTGTAATGATAAACCACAACATGCAGTTTCAGTTGTGATTTAACCCCAGTCATGGTGAATATTTCATTATCATATGACGTCTTTGATAAGCAGTGGATAACGTCGTGTAATAAAAATCTTATGACCACACGTGTAATAACACTTTGGCGGGATCAAGTAACGTCATGACGATGTCCATGTCAACAAAGCATTTTTCGCAGAAAAATTGTCAAATTCCAATTTAAAGAAGTCCTATGATAAAGAGAATATTACACTCGTGGTCATCGCTGAAGGCTCGTTTCATAAAATTCATATGAAATGACCACTCGTGTAAGGTCCTCTATAAATGCTACACTTCTCCCAAATTTTCAGCCACATAGAAATGATTTAAGTATTGGGACAGGCTTGCCTAAGCATACAGTGTAGACCCCTGATCAGACTGCTGAAGGAGCAGCCAGATCAGGGTCTACACTGTTTGCCATTCCGTCTCCACTTTTTGGACTCCTTGCTAGATTGCAAAACAAACCTGTTAAAATTTCAGGAGAATAGTAGGTGGCAATATATATTGTACCAAGTTTGACCAACAATCATCAATTATTAAATGAGACAGGGTGTAGAAAGCCATTATTTGCCAAAAATTGAAAATTTTCAGGAGCCTGTGACCTTGAAAATAAGGCCAAGGTCACCAAATTTTTGGTAGATTGAATAATATATTGTACCAAGTTTGATGAAATTTCAACAATATGTTCATGAGATAGGGTGCAGAAAAGCCAAAATTGTCAGTTTTTTAGGGGAGGGCCTATGCCCTTGAAAATAAGGTTAGGGTCACCAAAATCTAATCAAATCATTGGTACGTTACAAGGATATATTGTACCAAGTTTGACCATATTTCACCAATTTGTTTATGAGATAGGGTGCAGACCAGCCAAACCTGAAGTCTTTGGGGGCCTGTGCCATTGAAAATACGGTCAAGGTCACCAAAATCCAACCAAAACTGTGGTATTTTGCAATGATATATTGTACCAAGTTAGACCAAATTTCAATGATCCGTTCATGTGAAAGAAGCAGACAAACCATTTCTTGCCAAAATTGACAGTTTTGGGGCCCTTGGAAATAATGTCAAGGTCACGAGTTATGTATGCATATTGTACCAAGTTTGACCAAATTCGTTCCTGACATAGGGAGCAAACAAGCCATTTTTGGTTCAAAGTTGACATTTTTGGGGGGCACGTGCCCTTAAAAATGAAGTCAAGGTCATTAAAACCTAATGGCTGTTTTATCCATTTTAGTGATGTAACCATGCAAGTTTGGTCAGAATCCATCAATAGGTTCAGGAGATCTAGTGCTTCAAGCAGACGACATGATAGAAATGGCTATGTTCAAGGGGCAATCACTCCAAAAGCAGGACAATCTAAATTATGGTTCATATGTTCTGCATGTCATCTCATGCTGCTCTACATATCTGTGATGTTTCATGAAAATATCTCAAATGGTATCAGAGATAAGGAGCAGAAAATATCTCAAATGGTATCAAAGTTATGGAGCAGACACAAAACTATGATAGACATGGCTATATTCAAGAGTTACGGTTCATAGCTTCTGCATGTCATCTCATGCTGTTCTACATATCGTTTTAAGTTTCTTGAAAATATCTCAAATGGTATCAGAATTATGGACACGAAACTGAGGCGATGATCGACGGATGGATGGATGGACGCTTGAAATTTCGGAGGGTATAACCAGGCCTCATATTTTTCAGGCATATGCAGGATTTCAGGCTTTTAGAGCTTGATTTTTTCTTGATTTCAGACTATTTAAATTTTGTTTTTTTCCTCGTCCTATATTGTTTAAAATGACTATTTAATGCTTATCCTGCTGAATAAAATTATTTAGCTACACCCATTTCTGACTATTCACCAGTCAAATTACTTGATATAATGTATTTGTTCAATTCACAAACTGCATTACAAACTGTGTAGATTCTGATCAGAAGCCATCTGATCTGGATCTATACTGTTTGCAAAGGTAATGGTTGTTGTGTTCAGCAGGATGAGGGTTAAGGTTGCAAAATCAGGTCTTTCAGGCATGGAAAAGCTTGGTCAGTACGAGGCCTGTATAACATAATACACCGCCACTTTTTGAGTGGCAAATCTTGAAAAGCATAATAAAACTACCTATCCTTACAATGAAACATTGTTGATGTTGCATTATATGATGAACAGAAATAAGATTTTCTGCCTAAAGGACGGGTCTCCCTAAGGGGGTTTTTTGGCCTCCTAACAATTTTATTTATTTCTGGCTTATTGTTAGCATACATATGCCTAATTATTTGGAACATATGTGGTTTTGGTATTTAAGCAGTTTTTTCTGAGTTACAGGCTCTTTAAAGTGGGTGGGGTAACTCCACACAGTTTTGACATGTATTTTGTGTCTCATTTAAAGGTAGAAAAATAGTACCATACATGACACGTTATTATATAAAATGACAGGGGAAGGTCTAACTCTATGTTTTGTCACAAGTTTATTCACCAAAATTCCCTTTTTGGGGGAAAAATATGGTTTAAGGAACCTTGGGTCATTTTTGAGATTTTTTAACAGCAAAGTTCTTTTTTTTTTCTTATATCTTCGGTATACATTAACCTATAGTGGTGAAACTCCTACCATGCAAGCATACTGATGAGGCAATATAACTCAAATGATCATTTGCGATGTTGACCTATATTTCACGGTTGAATGAACATTCTTATTTCATGTTAATGGGTTAGATTTTTGTTTCCATCAGTTGAAGACTTTAGATAATTCTGGCATTTGGATAAACAGGCGATGGGTTTAAACATATTTTAAATAAAACGAAAAAAAAACAATAGAAATGTGTAAAAAGTACCCAGATGCCCCCGCCTTTTTGGCTTAGCTAATATGCCTGCATGGCCCCTGGGAACACATTGTACATGTATGTGTCATTGAATATGGATAAGCATCAGATATATATGTTCGTGGGTGGGTATCTCAATATTTTGGATGTTGATGATATGAACTTGGCAGGGCAGGGGGCTGGGGCATAATTGTGTGGGTCTCAAGATATATGTCATTAATGTGTCTAACCATAAACAACATCAAATAAAAAAGTTGGAATCTAAAACATCAACATATTTAATTATTGAATCAAGTTAATCTATTGAAGAATCGCTTTCATCGTCACCTGAACTTGAGCTGTCCCAGTCTTTTTGTGCAGCATTTGTAAGACTGTTCATAAACTGTGACTTGAATGATTGTTCTCGCTCTGACTTCGGCTGATGGCGGTAAAAACCTAGATACCACAACACGGAAGCGATATGGGCACAGCAGCCAACTACCTTGATTTTATTTGGGCTTTCAAAATTCCATCCTCCTCCTTGTGAATCATTATCTCATACTGACCGGCTTCAGTAGTGTGTTCGTCTGTATACGAATCGGCCTGTATTAATTGGTATATGCCCATGGTCATTTCTCTCAGCTCTGCTTCCGTTAATTGTGGGAAGTCTTCGAGGTTGGCATCATCAATAGCGTTCCATGGAGCCTTTGCACGACTGTCCCAACCCTTTTTCTCTACCTTTTCTTTAAGTTTGTTTGGTAACTTGGCAAGTTGTAGCAGACGTTTTGCAAGAACCTCATCAGATTCAGAATTCTTAACAAGAACAGGCCTAAATGCATTTAAGGAGGGTCGCGCATAATTGACTCTGCCGTAATCAGGTTCGAATTTTTACCTCAAAATGATTTTTGTTTCTATTTAGTTTTCAAAGTGTTTTCTGAGGTTTTTGTAACATTTAATAACCATTGCAATTTGCATTTTGTTATAAATTATTTTGCGACTTCATAGACTACTTTCCGGTCTAGTCCGCATGGCTGAAAGCACAGGAAAATAGAGGGATAAACAGACTAACCCTGTATTTTTCAAGCTACTGGTTTGTTTCCTCCGATTGCAGCCCATCAGCTGTCCATGGCAAATCTGAACTCTCTTTGACGCACGATGTTTACTTTATTTTTCCATTGGTGTCAAAAATATAGCCTCGAAGAGTCTATCAGTTCACATATTCCACGGCCATACTTTGTCAACACAAACAAAACAATGAATCAATAGTGACGTTTACTTTAGTTTGCATGACGTCATATATATGGAAAGAAAACACTGCCATATTTGATAACTAAAAGTGCAGACTGTAATGCCTGGCAGCGCACAATATTCTTTTAACTGTCAGTCGCAGTCTCAGGTTCAATTACTGTTAAGCCATCTCAGTGAACAAATAGCCTGTGCCAGCACCCATAATTAGGATCTTGCACTCAACAGGTGTAGGCCTACTGGTAGACTGCTTAGAGGATCTAAGCCTGCCCAGGCAAAGCGGTGCGAGTCGGCCTGTCCATGTTAATAAACTCTATTGGTTCAATTGGCGGCGGGGTTTTAGTTGACATTTCATCATAAGGTCGGGTAAATGTCCCACAAAATTGGAAGCGACGTCTCCAAAATGACCTTTACAGTGTTGACGGGGACGTTAAGCCTCAAATCAAACAAACAATAATCAAGCATAAGCAAAAGGGTGTACAAGAAAAAATCCCTTTGATCTGTTTCGAATATAAAGATGATGGTTTATAAGGTTGTGCCACACGGAGCCTTTGTATGACCACACATCCACCATCATAACAGAATTTTGTCAATGTACCGGCTCCAGCCAATCGGGCTGCATGAGAACTAGTAAACCGCTTAGAGGGTCTAAACCTGCCCAGGAAAATGGGTCCGAGTCGGACTGTCCATGCATATTTATAAACCCTATTGGTTTCGTTGAGCGGCAGGGCTTGAGGTGTCATTTTAACGTCAACATAATATTGGTCATTTTGGAGAGGTTACTTCCCAATTTGTGGGTCTTTTACCGCGACATTAAGATGAAACCTGACAGCCAGTGAAACCAATCTATATGTTTATAAGGACCGTCCGTCTTGCACCACTTTACCTGGGCAGGGCGGTCTACTCGTACTAATTAGTGATTGGGTTAGTATCATGCAGCACAATCTTTTTCTTCAAGGCCAGTTCGGGGCTATCCTGCATTGTAGAGACTATATATATGAGAAGTTTTTGGGCGACGCCTTTGAAGGGGTGTAGCCCCCCCCCCCCCCCCCCCCCCCACAGAACTCCCATGACAAGACATAAAGCACAATGATGAAATGCATTAGGCTGAGAAAAGAGCCTTGAGGAACACCGACCTTCAATTCAAATTCTTCAATGGAACAAACACAAAAACGCATACGGCTCCGCGAATTAGCATACACCCACTGGACCATTCGAACATTCCACTCCTCCACTTCAAATTTTCTCTGTGCCTCCCAGATGACTTTCCGAGACACTCAACCAAATGCCTTCTCAAGGTCCACGAAAGCCACTATGTGGGAATGCAACTGCCATTTTGGCTTTCCGCTAGTGATGTTTCCATTACGGTCTAGTTATTAATGTTCGTGGTTCTTTCCCTTTGATGTGTCTGATCGGAGGTGTTGGGTAATTGTATCGATTCAAGGTCATTGTCATCACTTCTATCTACTTTCGGAAAGTAAAAGGATAACTTATCTCACCTCCCTTTCACAGTTTGCATAAACAGGCAATAGATAATTAAATAGCGTTTCCGGTGGCATGAAAAAAAAAAACTTGTCAAAATTATAGAAAAAAAATAAATAGAAGTGTTTCTACTTTCCCTATAACGTTGGCAGGAACTTAAATGGGAAAAAAGAAATTTTTATATTCTTTTGCATCAGCTTTTTTGTATTATTTTTTTTTATCAATTTCAACCCATTTCATTAGGGGGTAGGGTAATAAATTGTCAAAAAAGAAAACTAAAAATGTATAATAATGTTTCCCAGGTTTATTAATAACATACATCTGACATTGTTTGAACGTCTGCGACAATGTTAATGACTTCATATCTTTTAAACATGAACAAAACGACAATATGGCTATATCAGAACATGCATTTTTTGGCCAGAAAAATCCATGTTTCACACCATAAAACTTATAAATGAAATTGTGTTTCAATTCTAATGAAATACTTTGATTCATATCACATTAAGGAAGCAAAAGTATGTGCAATAATAAAGGTATAATCCTTGTTCTGGTCATTTAAACAATATCTTAATGCTTTTTTAGCCATTTTTATTTGGGGGTGGGGTAATTTTTTCTGCAATATTTCTCTCAGATGCCTGGTGACATGGTCAAATTTCACGCCTATTTCGTGTATCTAATATTATTACACAATATAATGTGAAAATAAGAAAAATCTAAAGACGAAAAATGCATTCTTTTTTCAAATATAGCGAAAATTGAATCTCAAAACAGCAAAACATGCAGAAAAGGACATTTGTAAATAGGTGTTTCGACAAAAATCTGTGAAAGAGTTTGTCTTTCACTCATAGGTACGCAAACATGATATTATCATGCATTGTGGTTTTTTTTAACCAAACTTGGAAATATTGTTTTAAACAATTGTTATCGACAATTTGTCAATGACTGGGGTAATTATTGAAACATTCGATAAATTCGAAAACAGTACCCATCTTTAAGGCTAAAAAGCTCGAAAAAGAGCCTGGTGTGCCTATATTTTTATACCGGCAAACGAGTGCAGAGATTTCAAGCTACAAAATATAAGCAAATAAAAAAAATCTAAAGAGAAAAGAATTACTCCCCACCCTCCTTAACAAAGAACATACGATTCTGACGTAGTCACCAATGCAAGGTATGTGGGAGTTTGGCATTACATTTGAAAGTGCCTTCCATTTTTTTTATTCGGCCATTGGCAGACTCAACCACCCACCTTACCTTGCAGAACACCTGGAGTACACTATAACTGTGAACAAAATGTTTTTCTTCTACTTATTGTCTTCTTTATAGTATTATTATTATTATTATTATTATTCTAAAGAAAAAGAGAGAATGAGAGAACTAAACATTACTGTTCCTGTAAATAGTCATAGATCAGTCAGTTTGTTAGTCAAGCTAACAATTCAATTGCCCAGAATGTTTTCCTATATTGCAGCATCATTCATTGTATCATGTTAAGTACAACAGCAGCATTATCATTTGATGTATCTTCAAAGTAAGGTAACATCTTTAATGAATAGTGGAAACATATAAGCAGATAAAGGGTCTCCTTGTCCAATACCTAAAATACAGAGATAGAGAGGGAGACAGGGAATACAATCTAAGGATTAAGGAAGGCCCTGGACTAGCGTCCATAATAGGGTGGCAGTGCAAATGAAAAAAATGGTGACGAGGTATTTGATTGCTGTGTCCATATCGCTTCTGTGTTAAAGAACCTCGGTTTTAAGGCCATCAGCCAAAGTCAGTAAAAAGTCGCTGAAGTCACAGTATATGAACAGTGTAACAGATGCTGTTCAAAAAGAGGCAACAGCTCAAGTTCAGGTGACGATGAAAGCTATTCTTCTGTAGATTAATTTGATTCGGTATGCGCAAAGCATGTCAGAATACAGTTGTGAACAACCATTTTCAAATGTATATGCCTGTGTCTTCACGTAGGTGTACCACATTCTTTTAGATGTGCTCTTGAAGTGGGATTATTAAAGATATTCAAGCAGACCATTCTTATATCTCTGCAAGCCAAAGGAAAGAGTGAGTGAGGCATATATATTTTTTCGATGTGATGTTATGTTCGTATGTGCGTACTATGTCACACATTATTACGTTCATAACCAGGTTCACGTTTAGGTGCATATTTATGTCTGCATTTCTCCTGCAGCTCATAACTGTTTAGCATGTTTATGGTCACTGATTCTGTCTGGGGTGGGGCTATTTGATTGGACCAAAGAAAATGTAAAAAATATGTATCTCAGAAACTGTTCAGATTCCAACCTTTTTTATTTGATGTTGTTTATGGTCAGATGCATTCAATGACACACACAATAATGCCCCAGCCCCCTGCCCTGCCCGTTTCATATCATCAAAATCCAAATATCTTAGAAAATATTGAGATACCCATCCTGAACATATATATCTGATGCTAGTGTGTCTCCCAGGGGTCATGCAGCTATATTGGCAAAGTCAAACAGGCGGGGGCATCTGTGTACTTTGGACACATTTCTATTGTTTTTTGTTTTTTTTTTCGTTTGATTTAAATATGTTTAAACTCATCGCCTGTTTATCCAAACGCCAGAAATAGCTAAACTCTTGAACTGATGGAAACAATAATCTAACCTATTAACATGAAATAAGAATGTTCATTCAACCGTGAAATATAGGTCAACATCTCAAATGATCATTTGAGTTATATTGCCTAATCAGTATGCTTGCATGGTAGGAGTTTCACCACTATAGGTTAATGTATACCGAAGATATAAGAAAAAAAAAGAACTTTTTAAGCCCCCCAGTGGAAATCTTCCACTGACCGTTCCAAGGCGGCTCTTCTGTGGCGATTTATTTATGTTGTTGTTTGTTACTTACTGTGTGTATCACTTGTGTCTTTTAATTTTGGGTGGCCATATGGCCATTTTGTGGGAAAGTAACTGTCCATATGGCCATTTTGTGGGAAAGTAACTGTCCATATGGCCTTCCTTTGTTTAGGTTTCCATTATGGTCTGGTCGCTTAATGTTTGTATTTCTTTCCCTTTGGTGTCTTTTATGGATGGAGTAAGTTAATTGTATCAATTCCTGATCTTTGTTTTACTTCTACTTTACTGTTAAAAAATCTCAAAAATGACCCAAGGTTCCTTAAACCATATTTTTCCCCCAAAAAGTGAATTTTGGTGAATAAACTTGTGACAAAACATAGAGTTAGACCTTCCCCTGTCATTTTATATAATAACGTGTCATGTATGGTACTATTTTTCTACCTTTAAATGAGACACAAAATACATGTCAAAACTGTGTGGAGTTACCCCACCCACTTTGAAGAGCCTGTAACTCAGAAAAAACTGCTTAAATACCAAAACCACATATGTTCCAAATAATTAGGCATATGTATGCTAACAATAAGCTAGAAATAAACAAAATCGTTAGGAGGCCAAAAACACCCCTTTGGGAGACCCGTCCTTTGTATGGAAAAGCAGTTGAATGTCCAAAATTATTCATGGAAAATAATTTTGGAAGGACATCTCATCAGCGGTGGAGTATGGCACCGCAAGTTATTTTGCCCATCAGAGAAAACGAGGCTAATGACCTTTTACCTTGTGTGAAGTTTTTTTTTCCATTTTAATTTTTTTTTTCATTTTAAGTCTATGGTAGTTAATGGGCCCATGGGCATGGCCAATTTTGGCCCAAGTGGCATGGTTGACAGGATTTATTAAGATGACCATTTCATGCTGCTACATACTAAATATCTAAGCTCTGGAACTTATGGTTTCTGAGGAGAAGATTTTTGAATTTTTATTTTCATTATAAGTCTATGGGAGTAATGGGCCCATGGGTGTATCCAATTTTGACCCCAGGGGCATGGTTGGCAGGATTTATGTAGGTGACCACTTGACGTTGCTTCATGCTATATATTTAAGCTCTGGGCCCTGTGGTTTCAGAGAAGAGTTTTAAAGTTTTTTGCAATTGTATGTCTATGGGAGCTAAAGAGTCCTGGGGTGTGGCCAATTTGGATCCTAGGTGTCAAATTGGTAGGATTTATGTAGGTGGCCACTTTATGTTGCTACATACTAAATATCTAAGCTCTGGGCCTTATGGTTTCAGGGAAGAAGATTTATGAAATTTTTTTTCCATCGGGAGCTGATGAGCTCGGGCATGGCCAGGTTTGACCCCCAGGGGCAGGGTTAGCAGGATTCATGTAGGTGACTTTTTTATGTTGCTACATACTAAATATCTAAGCTCTATGCTTCATAGAATCAGAAAAGAAGATTTTTGAAGCTTTTTTTCCCATTATAAGTCTATGGAAGCTAAGGGGCCCCGTGGTGTGGGCATTCTGGACCCCAGGGGCATGATTGGCAGGATTTATGTAGGTGACCACTTGACATTGCTAGAAGCTAAATATCTAAGCTGTGGGCCCTGTGGTTTCAGAGAAGAAGAATTTTTAAATTTTCCCATTGTAAGTCTGGGAGCTACATGTTGCCATGGCAACGAGAATTCCAATCCCATCAGCCCAAAAACCTTATGCAGCCTTTCCCCCTACCTGATGATGCTTTCATGAAATTTGATAAAGATTGGCCATGGGGTATTAGAGATATACTTATTTGAAATTGTTTACGGAAGCATGCACGCACGCACGGTAGACAATGAATAAAATGTGATCACAAAATCTCACCAGCTAAAAAATTACATGCAATTACAAATGACAATGGCTGCAAGTTCTGGGTGCACAAGAAATGCAGTGGGCTCAAACGCTTGATAGAGGACCCTGATTACAGGTGTACACGGTGCCAAAGAACTGCACGCCCCTTAGATGGCAGACCACAGAGGGAAGTCCAAGTCGGATCCGACAAGCTGGAGGTTGTAGCTTCCTTTTGCTACCTAGTTGATATGGTCTATGCAGCGGGTGGTTGCGACCTTTCAACTACATCACGTGTGAAAACAGCCTGGAAGAAATTCAAGGAGTTGCTACCAGTTCTCTCTTCCCGCCACCTCTCGTTCAAGACACGTGGCTGTGTGTATAGCTTTTGTGTGCGGAGCGCAATGCTCCATGCCATGCAGTGAGACATGGCCATTGACAAAGCCAAACCTCCAACATCTACAGCGTAATGACAGGGCAATGATCAGACAGATCTGCAATGTCAAGCCACAGGACACTGTCACCACCAGGTCCAGTGAGTTACTTGAGCGTCTTGGCATTGAGGACCTGGACCTCATCCTGAAAGAGAGAAGGCTTTGCTGGTATGGACATGTGGAACGCTCCAACGGTGCAGTCAAGACTGCCTGTGACATACAGGTAGGTGGAAAGTGGGGGCCAGGAAGGCCCAAGATGACCTGGAAGCAGCTAACAGAAAGAGATTGCAGAGAATGGAAGCTCTCTGCTATCGATCCTCATGATAGACAAGCCTGGAGATCTGGTGTAAGGTCTGTCATGTGTGCAGCAAGCCCGCTTCATGGAAGGGGGCCCACTTATGTGGACGTTGCCCCTGTACCTGCACGTTAATCAAAAAACCGTTGATGATGATGATGAAATGACAGACACAATGTGAATATGTGTCTTCCAACATGTGGACTCAGCACATCTACCCTGTCTGATCATAGTCTTCAGTGTGGTTTGATCATGGTTAATTGGACATCACACAAAGAGCTATGGGATCATCATGAAAACACGCCTATATAATTATGACCCCCTTGAATCCCACTTTTATATAGTAAAACTTGGGTTGACAGGGGTGATCTGTTTTTCTTTTTTCTGCTCTAAAATATAGATTGTGGGTACTCGTAAGAACTGCCTCATTGAGACGGTTCTAACATGTACCCACAATCTCTATCTCTAAAATATAGATTGTGGGTACACGTTAGAACCGCCTCAATGAGGTGGTTCTAACGTGTACCCACAATCTATATTTTGAGCAGAAAAAAGAAAAATGTCATAATTTTTCATCTTAAATTTTTTTTTTCAGCAATAAAAATTTACAATGTATTTCTATAGGCATGTTTTCGTAATGTGAAAAGAATACAAACAGGAGAAACAGAATACATGTAAATATTTATTTCTCTTACTTAAAGGTGCATTACTGAGCTATCTGGAAAAAATGCTTCCAAAAATAAAATACATATAGCCGGTATTTTTCTTCAAAACAATACAAATGAATGCATTTTATGCAAAAATGCGAACAATTATGATGACAGCTAAACAAGTTTGAGAGGGATTCCCTAACTAGGTTTCGAACACTAGTTAGATCTATTTTTAGTTCGTGACAAAAATAGAATCCCCATATATGACGTTATGCGACGTTCATTTTTGGCCTTGTTTGTTTAGGCCATGCCTGAATCGGAAAAAATGACGCTGAATACCATGCCATAAGTAACGACACTCAGAGGCGATACTGTCGTCATGTATGTGTAAAGTGACAGATTTTATTTTTAGAACAGAAATTCCGAACACATGTTCAGAGCGGAGGGTAAACACGAATGAAAACGAAGTTCTGAAGCTGTATTTGGCTCCAAAAGTATACACATGACAAAGGAGTATGCATTGAAGTTAAAAACCAGAAAAAAAAAATTGAGACCCGGTAGCCATCATTTGTCACGGTTTTCCATGACACATAAGTAAAAGCCAAAGTAATGGTTTTCCATGACGTTAACGTGTTCTCTGTGTAAATGACCACGTGATAGTTTGGGAGAAATTATTTTCTCGAATACAGGTAACGGAAAACCGTGACCCGTCTTTAAATTGGGCTTTGTCATGGATAACCATGACTATTATGTTTTTAAAGTGTGCGTTGTCTACCGTGGTCTGATTCCTATGTTCACAAGCATGACAAGCATGTAGAAATACTCAGGAGAGGTTGGTCGGACCACACAGCCGTATCCTTCACAGCGTTTTCAAAGCAGATTCGGCCAGCGACATTGAAGGGGGTTGTGCAGAGCTGAAATGCTCCTATATCATCAAAACTACTGGCAAAATGACAAATATGTTACTGTTACTGGGAAAATTGGAGAAAAAAAAACTTGAAAAAAAAAAAAATATATATATATCATAGAAACAAAATGGCCTGTTGATACTGAATATATCGACCACCAGAATGCTGGGACGCACTGAGGACCATCAATAACTGATCATAAATCGCTAAGAGTCTACAAGGTGATAAACTGATAAAGAGAATACCAGATTCGTATCATTTGATATCAAGTTTATCAGGCTCGGCTTCAAGATTATACAAGCGTTCTCGAAGCATTGCCTGATAAACTTGATATCAAAAGACACGAACCTGGTATTCTCTATTTCTCTTCTCTTTGTTTTGACTACATCTGTCAGCTGTTGCAATTCTGTAGCATAATAAATAGTAAACCCCGTTAATTGTTTTATCTTTTTTTGCAATAAGTCAACCATGGTCACTCCCTCACAGTCTCAGAACCTTGCTAACGTATGCAACTTGTTTAAACATTTTGGAAGGAGAGTCCCGAGAAGTTCCCATTGTTTACTTTGGGACTTCAATTCAGGAACAAAATGGTCACACCGTGCCTTATTCAGGATCACAAATGTCTTATAGAATTTAGCTTGGTCTGCCTAAAAACAATCTCAAAGTTTTCTTGAAAAATCTAGTCTTTTCAGCATGTAGGGGAACCCATCTTACTGGCAGTTTGATCATCTCTAGATTGTCAGTAAAAACAATATCAACAGAGCCGACACCCATAGTGTCTTCAATATGTTAGGCTGTTTCATGTCGGCATCACGAAAACACGCCTATATATTTTGACTCCTTTAAACCCGACTTTTATATAGTAAATCTGGGGTTTACAACGGAAACGACCGCCTTGCGACGGCCTGTAACAATACCACTAGGGTCTGCTATCAGAATTCTAAATTAAGGGATTAGCAGTATTCATGGAGACTACTTCAGCAAAAAGTAGGAACATTTCTTTAATAAATCCAGAGTCCTAGAGCAAAATGAATAGCACCATATGAGCCGCGTCACAAGAAAACCTGTTTTATTGTGCAGCCAGCACAGGCTCGTATTAGCCTGCATGTATGCGCCTTAAGTCTGCATGAGCCATCTTTGGTTCCCAATAGTGAACATTTATGTTTCTGGTCAGAGTACACACGGCACAGGCTGGTGAGTCTTTACTTGTCAGACAAGTTACCATCTAAATTGCAGTTATAATTTCTCATGCCATTTCACTGACATTCATAGTCAGATTTTCTTTAAGAGCCACTGATGAGGCTTTGATAGCAGAAACTAGTATTGGCTGATATAAGTTGGCAGCATTACTTCGAGGGTCACTGATGAGGTCTTGATGGCTGAAACTAGCTAGTCTGGCCCAAACACCAAATGGCTATGTATATTTTCGTTTTTGGCTGCGTTCATGGTTCTCAATTGAGGCGTAACTATACCTAATTTAGTGACACAGAGCCTTTCTGATATTTAATCTTCATCAGTGTGTCTCAACCCCAGAGTTTTGAAACCGAAACGGATGATGGACAAGACCCGGCAAACACAGCACATCCCCCTCCGAGCACACACCGACCGACGTAGCCTATGAGACAGGTCAGCTGGAGGCATCAGGCAAGAGAGCCTACCCGCGGACATAGTGTCCCCCACAGAGCCAACATCAGCATACATGACCCACACTCCACAGAAGTCCCGGGCACCAGGAAGGAGATGTCCAAAGTAGCGAGACTTGCAAAATTTAAAATATAACAAAACGTGCAAACCAAATCCGCTAAGATACATGTCTCACCTGACAAGTCAGTCTTAGTTTTAGAATAATTCGAACTTTATGCTGCAAAAATTAAAGATATAATATAGTTATTTAAATCAGAACTTGAGCACTGACGTCAACACCGCAGTATCAACCTCAGCTAGTCAGCACTAAGGAAATGATACTGAGCTGATGATACCCTCGGGGACGAACGAATCATCCACCAGCAGAGATATGGACCCAGTGTTTGCAATTAAGGGGTAACTATACCTAATTTAGTGACACAGAGGCCTTTCTGATATTTAATCTTCATCAGTGTGTCTCAACCCCAAAGCTTTGAAACCGAAACGGGTGATGGACAAGACCCGGCAAACACAGCACATCCCCCTCCGAGCACACACCGACCGACGTAGCCTATGAGACAGGTCAGCTGGAGGCATCCGGCAAGAGAGCCTAAAAGGGCACCTTTTTGGACTTGTTCAATGGTACTTGGCAGTTGAAAATGCCGTTTTAAAAGACACTGATCTGCAGTCATCAACTGCTACGTCAGTTTAAAATTGCTGCCTATCAGTAAGTGCAGCGATCGAAAATTTCCATGGTAGTTGATGAACGCGGATCAATAAGCCTTAGAAACAACGTTTCGAATGTAACTGGCAATCGAAAATGCTCTTTTTCAGTCTCGTTGATCTGCCTGCGTTGACTCTTAGGTTTTGAAGAAAAGACATCGTGTTGCTGCATTAGGAAGTTAAGGACTAAACATTGTGCTTGTATTTCATATTTGAAATACGACATACGGAAAAGATACTAGGTTCGTGTCTTTTGATATCAAGTTTATCGGGCAAGGCTTCGAGAAAGCTTGTAGAATCGCGAGCCTTGCCGAGCGATTTTTCATGCCTTCTCGAAGCCGAGCCTGATAAACTTTATATCAAATGACATGAACCTGGTATTCTGCTTATCAGTTAATCTCCTTGTACACTCTTTCAGTGTTTTGCCAATAATGCTAGTAATCCAGTTCATAGAAATGCAATGTCACGCTGACCTGATAAAGCTCACTTTTACTGAGATGGCATATCTTTATCAGATCGTTGTGTTACAATGCAACTGATATAAGGGGTAACTGATGATATGGTATACTATTCTAAGCTAGGCGGGTAGGGTAAGAGTGAGGATGGGATTTGCTTGTCAGCTTGGTAACGATGCTAATACAATGGTAGCGTAGTTAATGGCTCCGGCTAGTCACATGTACATAATGGGAGGCATATTTTTTTTTTTTTTTTTTTTTTTTTTTTAAAAACATAGCGGGTCTGGGGCTCAAGGTCAAGGTCACTGTGGCTATTTTTAGAAAAACATTGTCATCGCTCTAGCGCCTTCATTTATTGATGGATTTTAATATAACTTGGGTATAATGATATCTCGAGTGACTTTGACTTTCAGGGTCCGGGACTTAAGGTCAAGGTCACTACTTTCAGGGTCACTGGGTCAAGGTCACTGTGGCTATTTTTATAAAAACATTGTCATCCATCGCTCTTGCACCTTAATTTATTGATGGATTTTAATATAACTTCACACAAATGTTGGGTATGATGATATCTCTAGTAAGTTCAACTTTCAGGGTCAGGGGCTGAAGGTCAAAGTCACTATGGCTATTTTTTTAAAAAAAACTTTGTGATCGCTCTAGTGCCTACATTTATGGATGGATTTTAATATAACTTTAAACAAACATTGGGTTAGATGATATCTCGAGCTGGTTTGACTTTCAGGGTCTGGGGGTGAAGGTCAAGGTCACTGTGGCTATTTTTAGAAAATCTTTTTCATCGCTCTTGCGCCTTTATTTATGGATGGATTTTAATATAATTTCACATAAATATTGGGTATGATGATATCTCGAGTGACTTTGACTTTCAGGTTCCGGGACTGAAGGTCAAGGTCACTGTGGCTATTTTTAAAAAACTTTGTGATCGCTCTAGTGCCTTCATTTATGAATGGATTTTAATATAACTTTACACAAATGTTTGGTGTGATAATATCTCGAGCGATTTCGACTTTCAGGGTCTTGGGCTGAAGGTCAAGGTCACTGTGGCTATCGGTACGTTGTTCTGACGTAAGCATTTTTCAACCAATAAAAAATTATGTTTAATATGGACTGAAGGTAATAGAATTAGACAAGCAACAAATGTTTTAATTGGGTTTTATATTGCATGCTCGATTAAGGATGACAATTGTAACACACGGAAACTATACATGATAAATAAAAGTGTCCGAATGTACGCATCTGTCCGAACGTACCTACAGTGACCCTACTTGTATACTCGTACTGCAGTTTTATATAGGAGGTTTTAGGAATTCCGTTTATGGCGTCATTCTTGCGCATGCGCAAAGCACTGGCCGCCAATTGAACCGGCCATCGCTATTCAAATGTATAGGCGGAAGTATATATGCTAACATTATTCTGACATTTTGAGAGAAATTATACCCGTTTACATTGAAAGTATTCCTCGAGAAGGAAACAATGATATCATTGGCATCATTTGCAGGGATGAATGTCATAAAGTGCACCGTCCTTCGGATCGGAACGTTAACTGGAGCCCCCCTGTACAGGGAGAACCATTCCCTGTGCAGGTTAAAGGGTTGGGTATAATCTGCAGACCAAAGCTTGCAGACCTTTGGACCGTGGACAGGTCTGCAGTGGACCAAAGGGTATAATCTGCAGACCAATTACCTTGCAGACCAAGATTTATGCAGACAGAAATAATCAATATATCATATATAGATTATAAATATTGAATTGAAAAGAAATAAAAACAAAAAGCTTGTTTATTTCAAATGTTTACTGCAAAATGTATTTTACTTGAATAATTATTATTGCAATAATAATAATAATAATAACAATAATAATGAACATGGAAAATATTATCAAAAAGCAAACATTCTCAAAATCATTGAAATGCTATTCAAATAATTTAGTTTGAAGGAAATCGGGCTTAATACATCCATGTGATACATGTATAATGCTTTCTTTCAGGGTCAAAATTGGGATTATTTTGATGGAAATGCATGATATTTAATATTCTTATTTCTGCTTGTCTTGCTCTTTTGATCTGCTTCCTTGAGATGAAGTTCCTACAACACTTTTTAGCTAACTTAAAAAATGTTTTTGTTTCTTTTAAATTTTAAAACCCATTTATCTCTGAAGAAAATGCGGTCAACAAATGTTTTAATTTTATGGACTTGTTGACATGAAAATTAACAGATAATTTTCCCAGTTTTCCAAGAACAGGTTGGCCTTACGACAACTCTTTTGTATGATTTAATATTTATATAATATTTTCCAGGCATAGGTTGTGGGTGCACATTCGAAGCACCTCATTGTGGCAGATCTAACGAGAAACATGGATCTTGGATCAGACATACTCCTGAAAACCCCAGTTTTCTATATATATTACGATAACACCGCCCTGAAACATAGTGCATTTTTTCACATGTCCAAAATGGCCACTTTTCTGATGAAATACTATTTAGGTCATTTTGGAGACGTTGCTTACGATTTTGTTTGACTTTTACCCAACATTGAGACAGAATGACACCTCAAGCCCTACTGCACAAAAAACCTCTGTGGAGTGGTCCGACTGACACCACTTTTACTGGGCAGGCTTAAACCTTGTACACGGTTTACCAGTACTGAAGTTCAGCCTGTTTCAGCTCTGCATGGAAACACCATCACGCAGCCCAATCGATTTCTCCAACCCCGGATGGGTGGGGATGCAAAAAATAATTCAGTTTAAAGGTGGATCTAAAAGACACACAGATTGTGTAGAAAAATGTCTCTTGTGTTTTTCCTACTAAACTCTTTGGGAAGAATCTTGTAAAAATCTATGGGATTTTTTTTTTCCATATAACACATTTGTTCAACTAACTATATATAACATGGTTTCAACTTCCGAATTTCAACATTGGTGTAAAAACTAGAGAATTACTATATCACATTCGCGAGATATAGTGCATTCTTTCTTATCTCAAAACCAGTTATTTTTCTGACCAAAATGTGTGATATTTGTCCAAAACAAAGGTTGAGAATGCTTGCTAGAACCAGTAATTTCAGTTTTGGCAATCTAGAAGAGTGCTCTCAGCAGGCACACGTCGCTAGGGCAACGTCAAATCAACGTCGGTGCAATGTCATTGCACTAACGTAGATTTGACGTTGCATAAACCTCATGGCATTGTAATGACGTCGATGGGATGTCACAATTACGTCATGTGCCTGCTGCGCTGCATGTCAAAAAGTGTGTTGTCAAAAGACCAGCATTGGGACTTTCCCCCATATTCATTTTAAGTTCCTGGATTTAATTAATTAATTATGGACAAGTGAGTACAGCAATGGAAGGTCAGGTACTGTTTCTTCTCATGAACTGTGCATTCTTTCTTTCTTCCTTTCTTTCTCTTATAATTCTACAAAAACACAGATGTTTCCCCCCTTTTTATCATTGAGTACATACCTGATTCTTGGGGGCAACACATTGTCTCATGACCCCCGGCCCCCGCCCATCGGGCTTGAAGAAATAGATTGGGCTGCATGATACTTCCATGCAGAGCTGAAACCGACTGCAAATGAGTACTGGTAAACAGCATAGAGGTTCTAAGCCTGTCCAGGAAAAGTGATGCAAGTCGGACCACCCATGCACAAAAACCCTATTGAGATGCCATTTCATCTCAATGCCAGATAAAAGTCCCACAAAATTGGAAGCAACGTCTCCAAAATGACCTATACAGTGTTGGCGGAGATGAAAACCTCAATTCAAACAAATGTCTCATGATGGTTAACATTTCCACCAAGTAATTTTAAAATTCATCCAGGAAAAAGTGAGTTATTGACCAAACATGAAAAAGGCCACTTTTTTATGTCTGACCTCTAAGTATGACCTTGACATTGGAAGTACTGACCTGGGTCCTGCACGCAACACATTGTCTCATGATGGCTATAGGTCATTCCCTTTCTTTAGACTTTGTTGTGATGAGTCAGATCTATAGACTAATCCATTTTCGTTAAAGGCATTTATTCTGTAACAGTAAAACACACCGTGTGTCCATAATTGTTTTATTGCCCCCTGTGATATACTGACTATAGCAGATCAAAGGCGGCCCTTAATAGGGTGATTAGTAGCTCTTGTTGAATCCCCTGACTGAGACACTTAAGGGGAAAATCAATAATGTACACCAGTCAACAGTAACTAATTTATTGATTTTCCCCAAGGCGGCCCCTTACCTGTTGAAGACAGAGGACTTCTCTCCAGTGAGCACTGAGGGCTACATAATATTATGTAATGAAATGATAGTCCTCAATAATCAAGAATAAATGCCTTTAAGGTTGGCTGCTCATTGCATCAAATAGCACACCATTTTTTCCTGACTGATTGCTCAGTGAACCACAAAATTACCCATTGATATAGCTCTATTGTTGCAATATTTACCTGCAGGTAAGATTAACACATATACCTGAATAAGTCTTACCTGAGTGAGCAATATAATGTTCATTGACTCCTTTCATTCCATATATGGGCATGGCGGCCATCTTGGGTCTAAGGCCAATGAATGACCTTGACCTTTATCACCCATATATCTTCATGTATTCAGTTACTTTACCTGATCTACAAATTTTGGTGACACTGTCTTCAATGGTTTCCTATAAATCCATAATTTTCACTTTGCCCCATGCAAAAGCCTAAGTCGGCAAATTTGACATTGCTGTAAAATAGGTCAAGGTCAACCCAGGGTCACCATTTGTATAAACCATGATGGGCCTGAGTACCATATGCTACATGCCAAGTTTCAAGGCCACTGGCCTTATGGTTCTGGAGAAGAAGATTTTTGAAAGCTTTTTACCATATATGGGCATGGCGGCCATCTTGGTCATGTGATCCAGACCCCGCGAACAAACTTTCGTTCCCCTATCCCACTGAGGCTCCATATGAAATTTGGCTTTGATTGGCCCTGCAGTATAGGAGAAGAAGATCTTTGAAAATGGTGGACGGACAGACGGATGGACGGACGACGGACCATGGCTCAGGTGAGCTAAAAATCCATTATTTTCACTTTTTCCTATGCAAAAGCCTAAGTCAGCATATTTGACATTACTGTAAAATAGGTCAAGTTCAACCCAGGGTCACCATTTGAACAAATTATGATAGGCCCGAGTACCATATGCTACATGCCAAGTTTCAAGGCCATTGGCCTTACGGTTCTTGAGAAGAAGAATTTCGAAGTGTTTTTACCATATATGGGCGTGGTGGCCATCTTGGTCATGTGATCTAAACCATATTGGCAGCTTTTCATTTGTTCAACTCTCAAAGGCTCCATTTTGAATTTCACTTCAATTGGCTCAGTAGTTTCTGAGAAAAATGTTTGAAATATGGAACCTGCGTGACCTTGGTCTAAGGTCAATTAATGACCTTGACCTTTCTTACACATAGATCTTCATGTATTCAGCTACTTTACCTTATCTACTAAGTTTGGTGACAGTGTCTTCAATGGTTTCCTAAAAATCCATTATTTTCACTTTTTCCCATGCAAAAGCCTACGTCGGCAAATTTGACATTGCTGTAAAATAGGTCAAGGTCAACTCAGGGTCACCGTTTGTACAAACTATGATGGGCCTGAGTACCATATGCTACATGCCAAGTTTCAAGGCCATTGGCCTTACGGTTCTGGAGGAGAAGAATTTTTAAGGCTTTTTACCATATATGGGCGTGACGGCCATTTTGGTCATGTGATCTAGACCGTATTGGCATTTTTTCATTTGTTCAACTCACAAAGGCTCCATATTAAATTTTACTTAAATTGGCTCAGCAGTTTTGGAGAAAAAATGTTTGAAATATGGATCCTGAATGACCTTGGTCTAAGGCCAATGAATGACCTTGACCTTTCTGACCCATAGATCTTCATGTATTCAATTACTTTACCTGATCTACAAATTTTGTTGACACTGTCTTAAATGGTTTCCTATAAATCCATTATTTTCACTTTGCCCCATGCAAAAGCCTAAGTCGGAAAATTTGACATTGCTGTAAAATAGGTCAAGGTCAACCCAGGGTCACCATTTGTACAAACCATAATGGGCCCGAGTACCATATGCTACATGCCAAGTTTCAAAGCCACTGGCCTTATGGTTCTGGAGAAGAAGATTTTTGAAGGCTTTTTACCATATATGGGCATGGCGGCCATCTTGGTCATGTGATCCAGATCCGCGAACAAGGCCAATGAATGACCTTGACCTTTCTGATCCATATACATTCATGAATTCAGTTACTTTACCTGATCTACAAATTTTGGTGACACTGTCTTCAATGGTTTCCTATAAATCCATTATTTTCACTTTGCCCCATGCAAAAGCCTAAGTCGACAAATTTGACATTGCTGTAAAATAGGTCAAGGTCAACCCAGGGTCACCATTTGTACAAACCATGATGGGCCCGAGTACCATATGCTACATGCCAAGTTTCAAGGCCACTGGCCTTATGGTTCTGGAGAAGAAGATTTTTGAAGGCTTTTTATCATATATGGGCATGGCGGCCATCTTGGTCATGTGATCCAGACCCCGCGAACAAACTTTCGTTCCCCCATCCCACTGAGGTTCCATATGAAATTTGGCTTTGATTGGCCCTGCAGTATAGGAGAAGAAGATCTTTGAAAATGGTGGACGGACGACGGACGGACGGATGGCCGGACGACGGACCATGGCTATACTATAAGCTCACCTATGAGCCTAAAGGCTCAGGTGAGCTAAAAAAAATATGTTCAGTTCCATTGGAAATTTCTCCACTAGGAAATAAAAACAAAGTTATTTAAAATTATTTATTTATTTATTCTTTTTAGGACAATTTGGCCAAATTAATTTGTCCTGGTGACTTATTTAATTTACCTTTTTTTTTTTTTTTGGCCACAGAGACATGCAAGTTGAGACTATCTATAACTAGCTAATGTTAGGAAATATATTCATGTAACAGTGTAGCAGACTTCCAAGTATTACATTCAGAGCTGTATATGGAAAAAAACTTAAGCACGAAGCAGATGGCATTCGATTTTTTTTTCTTTTGTTTGTTTTCAGAGAACAACATTTCCATGCTAAACAAGATTTTCTTTGAGAAGTAAAGAAAAAGGCTTGATATTGAAATAGTTGTGATTGACAGTTTAATGGTTATTTGTAGGTGGGGCTTATCCTATTGTAGGTGGGGCAAAGTTATATATTAGAACCAATGGCTGTAAGCCTATGATTAGGTTGAAATTGCAAATGATTGAAAGTTTTCATTTTTAAAATGTGTTGTTAGATCTTTCAGAAGCACTTTTTTTCCTAATTATTTTGGGTGTTAACACTTTTTGTACCAAATGGAATCTTCCTCTTCATAAACGACAGGAATCCATTTCGAAATGCAGGGGTGACAAGTTGTGTTGTCTTCAAAATTTATTCAGACAATAGCTGAATTTTTGCAAATAGTGTAGGCCCTGATCAGATGCCATATTTTGCGGCATCTGATCTGAACCTACACTGTTTGCAAATGTACCCATTTTGGGGTTTCCGGTACCAAACGGGTTAATTAGGACCTTTTATTATTAATTTTCTTATGCTGAGCTGAAAAGTGAAAAATGTGAAATTCCAGTGCAGTTCTCACACAGGACCATAAATAAGCATTTATTTTTTTAATTATTTAATAAATTATTTTTATTTATTTTTTTTTATTATATATTTATTTACTTTATTTTATTGTTTATTTCTTTTAATCTGTAACAATCAGAAATGAACCTGGGGAAAAAAGATTTTTTTTTTTTTAGTTTTGTTTAAGTACCACAGCAGAAATAAGAATAAATATAAAAAATCTCCATCCCAATAAAGCCATGTTTGGCAAATGTAAGGAAGAATTATAACAAGAGTCAAGACTCATCTAAACCCTACTTTCAATAGAGAAACGTAGGGTTTACGAAGGGGTAGGGGTGGCATTAATTATTTTCTTTAATTTTGCTCAAAAACATATACATTGTGGGTTTAAGTTTACTAGTTTGGACCGCATGATTGAGGCAGTTCTAACGAGCACTCAAATCTATATTTGGATTGTGGGTACTTGTTAGAACCACCTCACTGAGGCGGTTCTAATAAGCACTCACTATCTATATTTGAACTAGAAATAAGAAAACTATCAAACATTTTCATCTGAAAAAGGTTAGTCCTAGAGATAAGACAGAAGCCATTTTAGATTGTAATTACATGGATGTATTATGTTCTGTTTCCTTCAGTTTAAGAATCAGTTGAATAGCATTTCTCATTGTTTATGAGAATGTTTGTTCAGAAAGTATTTTTCATGGTATTTTATTGTTACTGCTAAAATAAATATCTGACATTAAATAATAAGATAAAATAAATTTCGCAATCAACATTAAAACCTCTTTTTATTATTATTTCTTGAGAAAGTTTGTTTTTAGAAGAAAAAAAAAATCCATGGTTTTTATTGATACTGCTAAAATATTTGACATTTTATAGGAGGTTTTAGGGATTCCGTTTATGACGTCATTCTTGCGCATGCGCAAAGCACTGGCCGTCAATTGAAACGGCCATCGCTATTCAAATGCATTGGCGGAACTTCAAATGTTAACAATATTTCGACATTTTGAGAGAAAATGTACCTGTTTTCATTGAAATAATGCCTCGCGAAGGAAAGCATGATATTTTGCTTTTATTACTGAAATTCATTTATCCAGGTTCGTTTTTAATTGACGAAAATCCGTCTTCGTGAATGACCCATTTGAGATACTGTTATTCACGAAAGCTTACTTACAAAATAAGTTTTTACTTAACTTTTCGTTTTATTCGCTATCCAAGTATAGCTATCACATATGGACAAAACTTAAACCTACCTACCTACCTACCTACCTACCTACCTATCTATCTATCTATCTATCTATCTATCTATCTATCTATCTATCTATCTATCTATCTATCTATCTATCTATCTATCTATCTATCTATCTATCAATCAATCAATCAACAAACGAAGGGACAGTTAGACAAATAAACATACTGACAGTCGAAATAAATTAATGAGTGGACTGACGGACGGGCGTCGAGTCAACGTTGGTTAGACGTCATGCCGTCGACATCCTACTCCAACACACTTCAATGGTCACATGACCGTTGGGATGAGAGAGAGAGAGAGAGAGAGAGAGAGAGAGAGAGAGAGAGAGAGAGAGAGAGAGAGAGAGAGATTTGACTGACAAACTGAAAGTACACAGATTGACGACAGACAGACCGACTGACTGAATGAATGACTAACAAATGAACGGACGGACAGTTAGACAGAAAAATAAACATACTGCCAGTCGAAAAAAAACACAAAAAAACTAATGAGTAGACTGACAGACGGGCGTCAAGTAAACGTTGGCACGACGTCATACCGTCGACACCCACTCCAACTCACTTCAGTGTCACGTGACCGTTGAGATGAGAGAGAGGTTTGACTGATCCCTGTGTCCAAGAAGATATTGTAGAGCTAAGCTAAAATCCCATTAATCCTTTTTATACCAAATGGAATCTTCAGCAGGAGTCCATTTCTAAATGTAAGGTGTCAGGTTGTGTTTCTTCAAAGTTTATTTGGAAAATGGCTAAAATTTTTTGAAAATAGCGTAGGCCCTTATCAGACGCCGCGTTCTGTGGCGTCTGATCTGGGCCTGCGTTGTTTGCCAGGGTACCCGTTTTGGGGTTTCTGGTTTTTGTTTGATTTGAGGTTTAACGTCCCCGTCAACACTGTAAAGGTCATTTTGGAGATGTTGCTTCCAATTTTGTGGGACTTTTACCCGACAGTGAGATGAAATAACATCTCAAGCCCTGCCGCCCAATGAAACCAATAGGGTTTATAAGCATGGACGGGCCGACACGCACCGCTTTGCCTGGGCAGGCTTAGATCCTTTAAGCGGTTTACCAGTACTCGTGTGCGGGTCGGTTTCAACTCTGCGTGGAAGCATCATGCAGCCCATATATTTCTTCAAACCCCGATGGGCGGGGGCCGTTGGGGTTTCTGGTACCAAAAGGATTAATGTAAGGGCTGGGCAGGTTAAACAAATCTTCAAACCTACCAGATTTTACTGCAAAATCTTGCACTTGCGAAGGAGTGTTTCATTCTCATGCACTGAAAGGGTGTTCTATGTTTGTTTTGAATTTAATGTTCCAATCCCACAGTCTTGATGGGTCCGAGTACTGGGCAAATGAGATCTTATTAAGCAACGCCGTATTATCGCCAACGCAACGTTCTAACGTTTCATCGACGTTGCAAAGTCAAATTCAGTGCATCGCTTTGAGAGAGAGAGAGAGAGAGAGAGAGAATTCGCCAAGAGTTCGCCAAAGAGAATTCCACTGTGTTACGCTGTAATTAACACTTTATCTGTCCCACTGCCTTGAAGCAATACGGCCGTTGACGGCCAGGGCTTTCCCCGTTCTATTTTTAGAACCGGAAGTACGTCACGAAAAAAGCTCCTATAATCTGACATAAAATAAATTTTGCAATAAACATAAAATTTCTTTTTAATATCAGTATATATAGTCTATAGAATATGAAATATTGATTATTGGAACTTGGTCTGCAAGGTAATTGGTCTGCAGATTATACCCTTTGGTCCACTGCAGACCGGTCCACGGTCCAAAGGTCTGCAAGCTTTGGTCTGCAGATTATACCCAAACAGGTTAAAGACCCATACCGTAATTACATGATTACTGTGTAGGCTTTCATCCTGCAAAACCTGGAGTGTATGTAATGTACACCTGCGGTAATGGTCAAATGTGACCGACGCAGTATCAGTAGGTAGATAGATAGATAGATATTTCGCTTTTATTACTGAAATTCATTTATCCTGGATCCTTTTTTAATTGTCGAAAATCTCTTCATGAATGACCTATGTCAATGGCTTGAGATACCGTTATTCACCGGCCCCGATAGCTCAGTGGTAGAGCGTCCGCTTCGGGAATGGAAGGTCGCGGGTTCGATCCCCGGCCGCGCCATACCAAAGGCGTGAAAAATGGTACTAGGAGCTCCCTTGGCTGACGCTCGCATTATCAGGGGTAGTCCTAGGAAGATAAATGAAGGCAGGTAAGTATTTGTTAGCGGATACTTTGTTTGTCGCAATAAAAGCTCTATAGAGCTTATGTTATTTGTTTCGAATATGCGACGTTAAATAAAGCTTCTTTATCTTTATCTTTATAAGCTTACTTACAAAATAAGTTTTTGTTTCGTTTTATTCGCTATCCAAGTATAGCTATCACATACAGACAGAAGATTGATCTCTCTCTCTCTCTCTCTCTCTCTCTCTCTCTCTCTCTCTCTCTCTCTCTACATGTGCAATTAAAAAAACAAACAAAACAGTTCAACGATCTGTCTAGAAATGCAGTTAAAAATGTCCAGCGATCGGTCTACATGTATGTGCAGTTTGAATAAATTGAAGATTCCAGGTTTTTTTTTTCCTTCAACATTTAATTGGAAAATGGTTAAACTTTTTGCAAATAGTGTAGGCCCTGATCAGACGCCGCGTTCTGCTGCATCTGATCTGGGCCTGCACTGTTTGCCACTTACCCCTTTTGAGGTTGACGGTACCAAATGGGTTAATGTAAGGGCTGTGAAGGTAATCTACCAGATTTTACTGAAAAATCTTGCACTTGCGAAGGAGGGTTTCATTCTCATGCACTGAAAGTGTATGTTTTGAATTTAATGTTCCAATCCCACTGAGTCTTGATGGGTCCGAGCACTGGGCAAATGACATTTTTATCGCCAACGCAACATTCTGACTTTTCATCGACGTTGCAAAGTCAAATTCAATGCATCGCTTTGGTGTTGGTTTGATGTAGACACGACGTTGTTGAGACGTTACATGGCAGTTCACATGAAGTTATTTACATTTACCTACGCTAGCTATTTGCTGGTACGCTAAGAGAAAGAGAGACATGTAGGTCATGGTACTCTCAGAGAGAGAGAGAGAGAGAGAGAGAGAGAGAGAGAGAGAGAGAGAGAGAGAGAGAGAGAGAGAAGGGACCCTGTTGGGTCGTACGTAATATATATCGAGAGCAGTTAACTAAGAAAATAACACTTGGGATTTGCCATCATGAAAACACGCCTATGCGAATTTTACCCTCTAAAACCCCACTTTTATATAGTAAAACTGGGGTTTACAGGGGGTTAATATTATTTTTCTTATTTCTGCTCAAAAAGGTAGATTGTGGGTACGCGATAGAACCGCCTCGTCGCGGCGTTTCTATCGAGTCCCCGCAATCTATGTTTTGAGCAAAGAAAAAGAAAATTATCACAATTTTTCATCTTAAAATTTCCATTTTTTGGCCGAAAAATTTATAATGCATGTTTTCGTAATGCGAAATTTCACATCTGGCAACATATCAGTGTTTCTCTCATTATCTTACATTAGAATTCGTCAAAACTTTAAAAGGATTCCACTGTTTTACGCAGTAATTAACATTTTATCTGTCACACTGCATTGAAGCAATAGGACAGTTGACGGCCAGGGCTTTTCCCGTTCTATTTCTAGAACCGGAAGTACGTCACGAAAAAAACTCCTATACAGTATATGTAGTTTGGTGTCTCTGATGGGAGCTGTGGGTTGATTGTATCGATTCCTGATCATTGCCTCCACTTCTATTTGATATAAAATGTTGACAATAACTGCTCCCCGTTATAAAACACAAGTGACGGAAATCCGTGACTTTGACTGGCTTCAGTTTGTCATGGAATACCATGCCAGTCACAATAAGGAGAGTCACGGTTATCCGTGACTAACTGTTTTGCAAATAGGACCCCAGGTAGGTTTGCTATCGAATAACTCGGTATTAGCTGCGAATAACTTCGGTTTTGTTATTGAGAAATGGTTATATATACATTTTTCTAGATAACTACGATGGCGATTTTCCTCAATTTGAAGGATTAGAAGTGAAAACTTGCTTAAAAATGTCAACATATGCAGCTGTTGCCACCTCTTTTCTCCCCTCTTGTTGAGTCTTAGAGTACCTGGATGTAAAGTGGCTCTGACGTCATTTTTAAATTGGTTCCCGAACTATGTGTAAATGTTTACAGGATCAAAATAACGTGCAAAATAAGCACGATACAACAGAAAAACATGCTGCAATAGGGAAACAGCACAATGTCATGGAAAACCGTGACAAATGATGGTCACGGTTTTCCGTAAGATACCTGACTGTTTAAGTACAGTGAAATTGCGATAACTCGAATACAGATAAATCGTTTACCATGGATAATTCGAACTCATTCTTGGGTCCCTAGAGAATTGTTCCTGTAGCTCCCAGAAATATGTGTTTTTTAGGCCAATTTCTGAAGGTTTGTTTCATTTTGACTTTTAAATGTATGTTGTGTGTACTCATTAGAACCACCTCATTGAGGCTATTCTAATGAGTACACACAGCATACACTTATTTTTTTAAAAAAAAAAAGCGAAAAAATATCCTTAGGTCATCCCCATTATGTCTCAGATAACAGTATCAGTAACCGTCAATATGTCGAACTACCCCTATTTCGAACAAAATTTCATGGTCACGGAGGTGTTCGAGTTATCGAAGTTCAACTGTACTTATAAAAGTGTTGATCGAGACATTAAACCTCAAATCAAACTAACAAAATAAGTCCTTACAAACACAGCACGTTTTAAAATTATTTTTTTCGGGAATGGGAACTCCGGCATTTTTCAAAGGGAGATAATTTTCAGGACTTCTGGTTCGCTTTTTTTAAGCCCTGTCCCGCTGAAAAAGGGGTCTACTCTTAAAGGAAAGAATTTGCTCCTCAGGAGCAAATTCTTTCCTTTAAGAGTTGACCCCTGTTGACATGGGAGACAAAGACACTTTTGCAGGAGTTGCCTCCCCTGAAGGTGTTCCCATTCCCCTCAAGGTTATCTGCTGCTCTGACTTTTCATGATGTGAATATATAGGAAAGAGAAGGACCACTAAAGAATTAAAAACATGGGTCTTTAATGAATTAGATTGAACCTGATCAAAATCATGTTTTTTTTCATCATTTTATTTGCAAAATATGATATTTTATATGTAATTATAATGCATTTTAGAGTAAAATTTAAGTTTTTTTTTCAAGATACCTGTTAACCCTTTCCCACTCAGATACGTCTTCTTATGTGTCTGCACCCGCAACCTCTTTTTTGAGCCCAGAACCACCTAAAATCTACATTCCCCACCCCTAGACAGCTATGTTTGCGTTAGGATGAGTTGTCCTAAAAATGGCCTGTTTTTTCGTGCGTCTCCCCACTAAAAATATGCCTATGGGGGTTAGAATATGAGGGTGTGTATGGTCAAAAATACTTCGAAATTGACGCTGGAAAAACATGCTGCAGACAGTGAAAATTGCCAGTGCCTATCTGACGGCATGAAAGAGTATGAAAAATAAGTCTCGAAGCCGGACTGGATAGGACTTAGAGATTCAGGACGAATCTAATTAGGCAGGGGGAAATGTAACAGGTCGACCGAATGGCTCGGTAGCTCAGTCGATAGAGTGTTCCCACATTATGCGAAAAGCCCTGGGTTCAAGTCCCGGTCGAGTCATGTTCTGTTTCCACCCCTGTGACATTGTGGTACTCATAAAAATTAAAATACTAAGAAGTTGAGCAATTTTTTCTTTCTCAGATAGCAGAGAATATTGTTTTTCCTGATCCAAAATTTTGAAATGCCAACACTTGTTGGCATTTTAAAATTTGTGAGCAGGACAAATTTCCTGCTCAAGTGAGCTGAGCATGAAAAAAGTTTTATAACCTTTGGACCAGGAAGCATAACCGGGTTACTTTTGGGAAACCTTTCCAATGTTCTATAATAACAAATGTATGCTGTGTGTATTCCTTAGAGTCACCTCATCAAGGTGATACATTTACAAGATGAAAGTCCAAAAACTCCTTAATTATCCCACGCTATTTTTTATGTACAGGAATTCCTAAGGGACTGAATAAACGGGTTCAACATGGGCGTGGTAAACAAGCTTTCGGTTTTCGAGCCATCAAAGTTCTACTGTTCCAAGAGTACCCGGGCCAGTTGCTCAAAACTAACAATGTTGCTAGTTAACATGTAAAAACTTCTATTGTGTGATATGGCAAAAGACAACTATGTATTAACTCTTTAAACGATGAGAAAAACTATCTATCTTCTTATACTGAGTCGGTCATATCTGGCCATTACCTCAGTTGATTGGGTGGCTAAATTTAGAATTTAGCTGGAAAAAAAAAAAAAGAAAAAAAAAAAAAGAGAGAGGCACTGGATGCGTCCTTAAAACTATTTACAATCTGCATAACAGAGGTATCCTAAAAACTACATCTGAAAATGTCATCGGCTAATGTCGTCTGCTGATTTTTTGGGGGCGATTTTTTAAACAATATTTTTTGCATACAGGCAAAGGGTGTGGGCCCAGATCAGACTGCTCCTGCAGTAGCAGTCTGATCGGGGTCCACACTGTTTGCAGAAAATTAATTTTAAGGTAACTGGCAGACGGCAAAGCAGACGACAATTGTCGTGATTGACATTTTATGGGTTAATTGCTGATAATATGTGAGCAGCTTTTGCTTTTTGTTCAAGTAGGACTATTGTTGACTTCCTGCCGACTTCCTTGTACATTGACTAGGAAAAAACGTCCGGGACAAGTTGTTTAAAACTTATCATTATTATTAATTAACCCTTAAGACGCCAAGAAAAACTACATCTGAAATGTTGTCTGCTAATTTTTTTGTAAAATTTTTAAAAATATTTTTGCATACAGGTAAACAGTGTGGAACCAAATCAGACTGCGCCTAGAGGAGCAGTCTGATTTGGGTCCACACTGTTCGCAAAAATAACTTTCAAAGTAAACAGCAGACGTCAAAGCACATAACAACTGTCGTGATTGGCATTTTATGGTTTAACATATTGTTGTAACTTTTATCATTTATAATAGCAAATGCACGTATATATTTGCTGGAAAAAATAGCAATAATGCCTCTATTTTAGATTGTGTTTGAATTGAGGTTTAACATCCCTGTCAACACTGTATAGGTCATTTTGGAGACGTTGCTTCCCATTTTGTGGGACTTTTACCCAACATTGAGATGAAATGACATCTCAAGCCCTGTTGCCCAATGGAACCAATAGGGTTTATAAACATAGACGGTCCGACTTGCACCGCTTTGCTTGGGTAGGCTTAGATCCTCTGTGCAGTTTACCAGTACTTGTGTGCGGTCAGTTTCAGCTCTGCGTGGAAGCATCATGCAGCCCATCTATTTCTTCAAGCCCCGATGGGCTGGGGACAATCATCTTTTTTAGATAATATACTGACTAGAACACTTAACGTTTTGACACTAAAAAAGCTTTTTAACCCTTATCCCGCTGATCAAGACAAATCTTACAATTTCTTAAATGCTTTTCAATGAATGATAGAGATTTCCCAGTGAAATCTAAATCAATATTTACTGTTTTAAACAGTGAGTGAGTTAGTTTTTGAGTTTTACGTCCTACCAACAGCTAAGGTCATAAGGAGACGGGACCTCGGTTTAAAGACTCATCGAAGCCTGTTTTAAACAGTGAAAACATCATGCAAACATGCCTGTATAATTTGAAAAGCACACAGTTTGATTTGCAATGCCAATCATTCATACCATCTCAGAAGAGGCCCTGATCAGATGTCATTTCATCTCAATGTCGGGTAAAAGTCCCTAAAAATTGGAAGCAACGTCTCTGAAATGACCTATACAGTGTTGATTGGGACATTAAACCTCAAATCAAACAAACAAACATGTACATATCAACAATAAGTTTTCTTTGAGAAAATACAAGCACATTACATGTGCATCTGTGGATATACAAATATACATAATATGGCACATTTGAGAATAAAACAAGCACATTGCATTTACCCACATTCAAGATCAACAGCTTCCTTTGAGAAAATATTAGCATATACACATGTATAACAAACAGCGTTTAGAAAATACAAGAATTAAGGGGAATGGGACCACCAACAGGGGAAGCAACTCTTGCAAAAGTATTTTTGTCTCCCATGTCAATAAGGGTAAACTCTTAAAGGAAAGAATTTGCTCCTGAGTAGACCCCTTTATCAGTGGAACAGGGCTTATAGAAAAGCGAACAGGAAGTACCAAAAGTTGTCTCCCTTTGAAAAATTGAGGAAAAATCTGCCAGGTGTTCCCATTCCCCTTAAGTGTTGACTGATATCTTTGAACATGAACCTGCAAAATCTTTTTTATGTCCCAACTATTGTTGGAATACTGTATTATTCCTTTTGTACCAAATGGAATCTTCCTTGTTATATGTAGCATGAGTCCATTTCAAAATTTAGGGGTTTCAGGTTGTGTTTTCTTCAAAATTTGTTTGGAAATTGGCTGAACTTTTCGCAAACAGTGGAGGCCCTGATCAGATGCCACGCTCTGCGGCATCAGATCTGGGCCTTCACTGTTTTCCAAGGTACCCTTTTTGCGGCCCCCCCCCCCACTTTTTGGGGTTTCCGGTACCAAATGGGTTAAGGCAATCAGTATGTGTATTCCTGCACATGATATGTATGCCAGTATGTATGTTTTTGACTATGCTAAACAAACTCAAGATACGTTTTTGTAATAGTAGACTTTTTGGGTTGTTTGTCAACAGACCCAAAGTTACTAAGCATAGTAGCTTTACGTGCTTCCACATGACTTTCACTGGAAACAGTTAATATTTACTGCCACGATACTCTTGTCATTGTGACCTCAAGGTTGTGTAAAAAGGGTCTTCCATAAAAAGCTACACAAACTAACATGAGTCTTAAAATTTCATTTAATGAAGGTAGCGGTACTGTAATGATCCGAAGTATTGGGATGGACAGGCTTAAGCAAACAGTGCAGGCCCAGATCAGACAAGGAGCTGTCTGATCAGGGTCTACAAGGTTGGCCATTTTGTCTCCACTTTTTGGACTCCTTGCTCCACCACAAATGAACCTGTTAACCCTTGTCCTGCTGAATATTCATATAGGCCACACCCACTACCGATTATCAACCAATCAGATTATTTGATGCCAATTATTGCAACAAATTCACAATCTGAATGACAAACAATGTAGATCCTGATCAGATGGCTTCGTCAGAAGCCATCTGATCTGGATCTACATTGTTTCAAAGATAAGGCATATCCGGGATTAGCAGGACAAGGGTTAAAATTTTAGGAGATCTACACCAATTCCTCAAGGTGTCCAAATTTTTAGGATTTTTTTTTTGGTAATTCACAATCCAATCAGAGAGCTAAGTTGCTGATTAGACTGTGCAATGAAGATTCTCTCATGACCTGGCTCATAATTAAGGAACACCACAACCTCATTATAACACTGTTCGTTATAATACGATCAGGATTTAACACTGTTTCAAGATGTAGGACTGGAAAATTCCACTCGTCCACTCGCCATGGGGAGTAAAAATTTGAGGACAAGAATTTTTTTTGTCACTTCCCTATAGAATTACCCAATTACCCAAATTTGCAAGCTCTCGGTCATGCAGGACGTGTGAAATTTTGAAGAATTTTCCAGCCCTGAGATGAATCCCAAAACTTTATAGTTTATACAAAAAAATAATAATGATAAAAAGTCATTTTTCTAATCTAATCTATACATTTTTGTTTGGATATAACACGGTTGTTAACTTACACGGTTTCTGCTTTGGAGACCAACAATAGTATACATGTTCATGGTAAAAAGATTCAGAAGCTAAACAATCTGCATGATGGGTATTGTTCTCGAAAACACGTTACAAAAACATGCCTATACAAATACATTGTAAAGTTGACCACTGAAAAAAAAAACAACAACTTTAACATGAAAAATTGTGATATTTTTCTTATTTCTGCTCACAATATAGATTGTGGGTTCTCATTAGAACCGCCTCATTGAGGCGGTTCTAACGAGTACCACAATCTATATTTTAGAGCAGAAATAAAAATAAGGCATACCCCTGTAAAACCCAGTTTTACTATATAAAAGTGGGGTTAAAGGGGGTCAAAATTATATAGGCATGTTTTCGTGATGTTCTGTTTTATTTTTTCGAGAAAACAGGACTTGATATTTCATGCAAATTGTTTTTTGAAGATAATTTGCATGAAATGTCTAGTCCTGATTTCTTGGAAAAATTAAAAAATAACAACAATCTGTAATCTGCTGAATTAGCCCAGAAAGCAGTAAAGGCTAAATGAACATATTGTATATATATTAAAACAAATAGTCAACACAAGAGGGCCATGATGGCCCTGAATCGCTCACCTGAATCCAAGATGTTTCAAAGCTTATGGAAATGAAGGATTCACTGCTTTAAGGAGATGTGGACCAAAGACTTTACTCTTTGGAGGTTATTTTTCATTGTAGTGGAATTTGAAGGTTTTTCTATTTTTAGCTCTGGTGTCCATTTTGTTTAACAGAGCGGAACAGTTTAGGCAATTTTGAAAGAGGGTCACTCAAGGAACATTCCTGGGAAATTATTTTCAAATTGGGCCATTTGCCTAGGAGGAAATGTCATTTAAAGGTTTTTTCTATTTTTAGGTCTGGTGGCCATTTTGTTCAGAATCCGAATCAGAATTGTTGCTGGTGACACGTCAAATGACATTCATACAACAGGACCTGTGATGTGGGAAGTTAGTCCCTAGCTCTAACCAAAGAGGTAAATTTAGCTACACAATCATCAGCACCTTCAGCTGTCGAAATAATCGAATCGGGAAGGGTATTCCAATTTCTAATGGTTCTGGAGAAGAACGACTCTTTATAAATGTCAGTTCTTGCGCTAAGGGTCTGAAACGCCAACGAATGGTGATTTCTACAGTGTCTAGCTGGGGAACCAAGGTCATCTGTTGGAATGCTGGCAGCACCCTTTAGACCTTTGTATAAAAGGATTAGCCTTCTGTCTTTTCTCCTTTTCTTGAGAGACTCCCATTTTAATTTTCCAAGTATTCCAGTCATGCTCCCAGTTTCAAAGCAGTCTAGTTTCAAAGCTTGTTTAACAGAGTGGAACGATTTAGGCAATTTTGAAAGAGGGTCACTCAAGGAACATTCCTGTGAAATTTTTTTCAAATAGGGCAATTTGCCTAGGAGGCGATGGCATTTAAAGGTTTTTTCTATTTTTAGCTCTGGTGGCCATTTTGTTTAACTGAGCGGAACCATTAGGCAATTTTGAAAGAGGGTCACTCAAGGAACATTCCTGTGAAATTATTTTCAAATCAGGCCATTTGACTAGGAGGAGATGTCATTTAAAGGTTTTCTATTTTTAGCTCTGGTGGCCATTTTGTTTAACAGAGGAGAACAATTTTGGTAATTTTGAAAGAGGGTCACTCAAGGAACATTCCTGTGAAATTATGTTCAAATCGGGCTATTTGCCTAGGAGGAGTTGTCATTTAAAGGTTTTTCTATTTTTAGCTATTGTGGCCATTTCATTCAACGGACCATAACGATTTAGGCACTTTTGAAAGAGGGTCACTCAAGGAACATTCCTGTGAAATTATTTTCAAATTGGGCCATTTGCCTAGGAGATGTCATTGAAAGGTTTTTCTATTTTTAGCTCTGGTGGCCATTTTGTTTAACGGAGCAGAAAGATTAAGGCAATTTTGAAAGAGGGTCACTCTAGGAACATTCCTGGGAAATTCTTTTCAAATCGGGCCATTTGCCTAGGAGGAGATATCATTTAAAGGTTTTTCTATTTCTAGTTCTGGTGACCATTTTGTTTAATGGAGCGGAAAGATTTAAGCAATTTTGAAAGAGGGTCACTCAAGGAACATTCCTGTGATATTATTTTCAAATCGGGCCATTTGCCTAGGAGATGTCAAAGGTTTATCTATTTTTAGCCCTGGTGGCCATTTTATTTAACGGAGCGGAACGTTTTAAACAATTTTGAAAGAGGGTCACTCAAGGAACATTCCTGTGAAATTATTTTCAAATCGGGCCATTTGTCTAGGAGATGTCATTGAAAGGTTTTTTTCTATTTTTAGCTCTGGTGGCCATTTTGTTTAACAGAGCAGAACGATTTAGGAAATTTTGAAAGAGGGTCACTCAAGGAACATTCCTGTGAAATTATTTTCAAATCGGGCCATTTGCCTAGGAGGAGATGTCATTTAAAGTTTTTTCTATTTTTAGCTCTGGCGGCCATTTTGTTTAATGGAGCAGAACGATTTAGGCAATTTTGAAAGAGGGTCACTTTATTAACGGAGCAGAAGGATTTAGGCAATTTTGAAAGAGGGTCACTCCAGGAACATTCCTGTGAAATTCTTTTCAAATTGGGCCATTTGCCTAGGAGGAGATGTCATAAGTTTGTGGCAAGTTGAAACAACATAGAATGGGCTGTCATAGAACATTTGCTGAATTAAAGTAGCTGTATTATGCCATAATAAAGCAATACATTTTTTATTATTACTTGCATTTACTATTGAATGCATTTCAAGAGGAAATATTATGCAAAGTTTAACAGTTCTAGTCACTGTAGTTTCTAAGATCAGAAGGACCAATACATAGGCTGACATATCTGACAAGGGTCACAGCATAACAAAGGAACAAACTAACTAATAATGAATGGATGGAAAGACCAAAACTATATAGCCTTTGATATACAGTGTATGCCAGGAGTATTATGAAAACAGTTAACACAAAACTTTGACGTAATCAAAATGCCTAAGTCTTAATTATTCCCCCTAGCCCCACCCAGGGGCTTGACCCAGGAGCTTAGATATTCCATATGGAAGATAATATTATAGCGATATTCTGTACCAAATATGAAGAGAATCTAACATGAGGTTACAGAGAAATGAGCAATCAAAAAGGTCTAACACAAAAATTTGACGTAAAAGTTGACAAACGGACGGGCAGCCCACCCAGGGGTTTGACCAAGGGGATAAGATATTCCATATGAAAGGTAATGCTATAGAGATATCCTTTACCAGATATTAAGAGAATCTAACATGTGGTTACAGAGATATGAGTAATCAAAAAGGTTTAACGCAAAACTTTGACGTAAATGTTGATGAACGGACGGACAGACAGCCCACCCAGGGGCTTGACCCGGGAGCTTAGATATTCCAAATGAAAGGTAATGCTATAGAGATATCCTGTACCAATTATGAACAGAACATATGAGCAAACAAAAAGATTTAACACAAAACTTTGACGTAAAAGATTAAAAATGACAGACGGACAGTCCACCCAGGGGCTTAGATATTCCATATGAAAGGTAATGCTATAGAGATATCCTTTACCAAATAATATGAGAATCTAACATGTAGTTACAGAGATATGAGCAATCAAAAAGGTAAAACACAAAACTTTGACGTAAATGTTGATGAATGGAGGCCGGACAGCCCACCCAGGGGCCTGACCCACAAGCTTAGATATTCCAAATGAAAGGTAATGCTATAGAGATATCCTGTAACAAATACGAAGAGAATCCAACTTGTGGTTACAGAGATATGAGCAATCAAAAAGGTTTAATGCAAAACTTTGACGTAAAGGTTGACGAACGGACGGAAGATCGAAGAAACGAACAAACGAATGAACGAAGTTTTGTTTGTTTGTTTGATTTGAGGTTTAACGTCCCCGTCAACACTGTAAAGGTCATTTTGGAGACGTTGCTTCCAATTTTGTGGGACTTTTACCCGACATTGAGATGAAATGACATCTCAAGCCCTGTCGCCCAATGAAACCAATAGGGTTTATTAGCATGGACGGTCCGCCTCGCACTGCGGTTCCTGGACAGGCTTAGATCCTCTAAGCGGTTTACCAGTACTAGTGTGCGGGCCGGATTCAGCTCTGCGTGGAAGCATCATGCAGCCCATATATTTCTTCAAGCCCCTATGGGCGGGGGCTTGAATGAACGAAGTAACGAATGAACTAATGAACGGATGAACAGATGGAAAGAGGAAATCTATATACCCCCTGACATACTTCGTATGCTGGGGGTATAATAAAAATAAACTAAAAGATGGAGAAACTTCATTTAACATAATATATTAGAAGAAAACAGCTAACATAATAAAGATAAAGCTAAAAAGACAGCTTTATTAAACAGCATATAAAAGACAGTTTAGCCCTCTAGAGCTTTTATTGCAACAAAAAAATACTTTAGCTTTTAAAATGCTAATTCTGCTTTGTCATCTGTTGGTTATTCTAAAAGTCATACAGTAGAACTTCGATGGCTCAAACACCGATGGCTCGTTTACCATGGATGAGTCGAACCCATTCTTGAGCCCCTAGCGAAATCCTCTACATAAGAAATAGTGGGGGGATGATTAAGGAGATTTTAGTCTTTTATCTTGCAAATGTATGCTGTGTGTACTCATTAGAATCGCCTCGATGAGGCGATTCTAATGAGTACACACAGCATACATTTTCATTATAGAACAACAAAAAGATGTTCAAAAGTATCTCGTTATGCCTCCTGACAGTAACCTTCCGTGGCTCGAACTACCCCTGTCTCGAACAGATTTTCGAGGTCCCAAAGGTGTTTGAGCCATTGAAGTTCGACTGTAGTTACAAACAATCTGGACCGTGATCAAACTGCTCCTACTAGGATGTGATGTGGTTGGATTTCTTATAAAGCGGCCCACTTTGTAGCCACTTTTACCAATGGAGACTAGTCCAACATCTCCATCCTATTGTCTGCAAAAATCAGATTACTGTGCTGTAAATCTGCACTCAGCTGTTCACCTATGACATCACAGAGTTCTCTGCCACTATCAAGATCTGGAAAAAATAAACTGAGCTGCCATCACGTGAACAAATCCGTGAAATGAAGACCCCCCTAAACCCCACTTCATAGAGAAAACTGGGGTTTACGGGGATATACATTATTTTTCCTATTTTTACTCCCAAGACATAGGTTGTGGGTACTCGTTAGAACCGCCTCATGAGGTGGTTCTACCGAGCACCCACAACCTATTTTTGCAATATTTATAAGAAAAATATCAGGGATTTTCATCAGAAAAGTAGCCATTTTGGAGATGAGAAATATGCACTATGTCGCACAGCTGTGTTATCTTATTGGAACACAAAAACCCCTACCTTTGCAGACAGTGTAGATTCAGATCAGAAGCCATCTGATCAGGATCTACACCTTTTCTCATGAAGTTTGTGAACTGAATGAATACTTTAAAGTAATTTGATTGAGTGATAGTCAGAAAGGGATGTGGCTAAATTAATTTATTCAGCAGGTTAAGGTTAAAACGATAACTTGAATTAGTCTGTGCACAGACTCTTTCTTGTTAGAATGCATTCTTCTTCCTGAAGAAGCTTTTGTCATGGAGCAGCCATGTCGTGCAATGGCAAAGACTCTGATCAGACTGTTTTGTTTGTTTGTTTGATTTGAGGTTTAACGTCCCCGTCAACACTGTAAAGGTCATTTTGGAGACGTTGCTTCCAATTTTGTGGGACTTTTACCCGACATTGAGATGAAATGACATCTCAAGCCCTGTCGCCCAATGAAACCAATAGGGTTTATTAGCATGGACGGTCCTCCTCGCACCGCGGTTCCTGGACAGGCTTAGATCCTCTAAGCTGTTTACCAGTACTAGTGTGCGGGCCAGATTCAGCTCTGCGTGGAAGCATCGTGCAGCCCATATATTTCTTCAAGCCCCTATGGGCGGGGGCGTCTGATCAGACTGTATGGATGCACAAACTAATTGGAGTGTTCATTGGGTGCATATGAAGGCATATCATTATGAAAACACGCCTATTCAAATACATTGTAAATTTTACCGCCGAAGAAAAAAAATCTGATAAAAATTGTGATATTTTTCTTATTTCTGCTCAAAAATATAGATTGTGGGTACTCGTTAGAACCGCCTCGACGAGGCGGTTCTAACGAGTACCCACAATCTATATTTTTGAGCAGTATAGAATGAGGGTACACGTTAGAACCGCCTCGATGAGGCGGTTCTAACGAGTACCCACAATCTATATTTTTGAGCAGAAATAAGAAAAATACTGTTTACCCCTGTAAACCCCAGTTTTACTATATAAACGTGGGGTTCAAGGGGGTCAAAATTATATAGGCTTGTTTTCATGATGTTTTCGTCACAGCTGGTTTAGTAAAATACATTACCTAGCAACAGATGAGGTGGGTATTTCGTAATTTTTGGTCAACCAGGAGAAACACATGAACAAAGATAGTTGCAAAAAAAATCTTCTAAGCTGACAACCAGAAACATATGAACAAAGGCAGCTGCAACAAAATTCTAAGTTGACAACCAGCAGAAAAATATGAACAAACACAGTTGGCACAAAATTATAAGTTGACAACCAGAACAAACACATAAACAATTTAGACAGTTGCAACAAAATTCTAAGTTGACAACCAAGAGAAATATATGAACAAAAATTGCTGCAACAAATTTCTAAGATGACAACCAGGAGAAACATATGATCAAAGAGTTGCAACAAATTATAAGTTGACAACCAACAGAAACATATTAACAAAGACAGTTGCAACAAAATTCTAAGTTGAAAACTAGGAGAAACATATGTACAAAGACAGTTACAACAAAATTCCAAGTTGACAACCGAGAAAAATATATGAACAAAGATAGATGCAACAACTTTCTAAGATGACAACCAGCAGAAACAGATGATCAAAGAGTTGCAACAAATTATAAGTTGACAACCAACAGAAACATATCAACAAAGGCAGTTGCAACAAAATTCTAAGTTCAAAAGTAGTAGAAACATATGAACAAAGACAGTTACAACAAAATTCCAAGTTGACAACCAAGAGAAATGTATGAACAAAGATAGATGCAACAAATTTCTAAGATGACAACCAGGAGAAACATATGATCAAAGAGTTGCAACAAATTATAAGTTGACAACCAGCAGAAACATACGAACATATACAGTTGCAACAAAATTCTAAATTGAAAACTAGGAGAAACATATAAACAAAAACAGTTACAGCAAAGTTCTAAGTTTACAACCAGAAGAAACATATAAACAAAGAGTTGCAACAAAATACCAAGTTGACAACCAAGAGAAATATATTAACAAAGACATTTGCAACAAATTTCTAAGTTGACAACCAAGAGAAATATATGAACAAAGAAAGTTGCAACACAATTCTAAGCTGAAAGCCAGCAGAAACATATGGACAAAGAGTTGCAACAAAATTCTAAGTTGACAACCAGGAAAAAAACTATGAACATAGATAGTTGCAACAAAAGTCAAAGCTAACAACCAGGAGAAATATATGAACAATGAGAATTTCAACAAAATTCTAAGTTGACAATAAGGACAAACATATGAACAAAGACAGTTGCAACAAAAATTCTAAGTTGACAACTAGGAGAAACATGTGAACCAAGACAATTGCAACAAAATTCTAAATTGACAATAAAGACACCATATGAACAAAGACAGTTGCAACAAATTCTATGTTGACAACCAGGAGAAATGTATGAACAATGAGAGTTTCAACAAAATTCTACGTTGACAACAAAGATAAACATATGAACAAAGCAAGTTGCAACAGAGGTCTAAGTTAATAACCAGGAAAAACATATGAACAAAGAGTTGAAACAAAATTCTAAGTTAACAACTAGGAGAAATATACAAACAAAGGTAACACAATTCTATGTTGACAACCAAGACAAACATGTCAACAAAGCAAGTTGCAACAAAATTCTAAATTGAACAAGCATGTGAACAAAGGCAGTTGCAACAAAATTCTAAGTTTACAACTAGGAGAAACATATGAACAAAGACAACAAAATTCTACGGTCACAACCAAGACAAACATATAAACAAAGCGAGTGGCAACAAAATTCTAAGTTGAACAAGCATGTGAACAAAGGCAGCTGCAACAAAATTCTGAGCCCCAGCCTATCGGGGCTTGGAGAAGTAGACTGGACTGATAAACTGCTTAGAAGATCTCAGCCTGCCCAGAAAAGTGATGCAAGATGAAATGTCCCTGCATATAAACCTTACTGGCTTGTTTTGGCCGTAGGACATGAGATGTCATTTCATCTCGATGTTGAATAAAAATCAAATGAAAATGAAAGTAAAGTCTCCAAAATGATCTAAAATGTGTTGACAGTGATGTTAAGCCTCAATCAAAACAAACAAGCAACAAAATTCTAAGTTTACAACCAGGAGAATCATATGAACAAAGACAGCTGCAACAAAATTGTAACAAGAGCATCGGTGAAACCGAGGGATGCTCCCCGAAGATGCGCAGTAGTAGGAGGGTTATTTTAGTGAAATGATCCTATACACTTTGAAGTTTGATAAGATTTGTTTGAAGACAAAGGTTATGGGTACTCGTTAGAACCGTCTGAATGAGGAGGTTCTAATGAGTACCCTCAGCTGATATTTGGAGTACAAATAAAGAAACTAGGTAGTGATTTTCAACAAAGAATGCAAAGAAATGAGAAATGTAAGGCCCCTTCCCTGCAAGGACCTGTAAATCTTAAACCATAAGGCTAAGAAACTCAATTTTGTGTTCCCTAGTAAGTGATTTTCAATGGAAGATGACACAAGGAATACACATGTGAAACATGAAAGCCCTATCACCCATGGTTATGAAATAACAGGAGATATTTTTTTTTTTAAAAAGGGGAGATGATCAGTGAAAATAAGCAATATAGTAATTGCCCTTGGTCAGAATGTAGGTTTTTGTAATGTAAGTATGTGTGTGAAGTTTCATGAGAGTAGGACAAATACTTTTAAAATTTTGACCGGAGTTTAAGTTGTTTGGGTATGGCCTGACAAACACACACCCAAATGCAATTTGTCCGGATGTAGGTCTTGTGATGGTAAATATGTGTGTGATGTTTCATGAGAGTAGACAAAATACTTTTGAAGTTATCACCGATGTTAAGGTTTTTGGTTTAGGTGTGACAAACACACAAGTTATTCTCCTTTGTCAGAATGTAGGTCTTGTGATGGTAAGTATGTGTGTGAAGTTTCATAAGAGTAGGGCCAGGTTAAGGCGTGACAAACACGAGTTTCGTGGCATCTGATCTGCGGTTATACTAAATACCACAAAGTACTACAAAGTACCACAAAGTGAAGCACAAAGTACCACAAAGTGAAGCACAAAGTACCACAAAGTGCAACAAAACGGGTCTGGGGTGGCTTGTGGGGAGGGGGGTAGGGTATGTCTGGTCCAGCGATCTAGACATGAGTTCCTTGGCCATTTAACAATATCGTTTAGATATTGTGTCAGTTACCGAACATCAACAGAAATGTCTGTCAGCGCATCTCACCTAATTCACTTTACCTCAACGAGGTGGTTCTATTAAGAAATAAAAAAAAAATTTACCCTTGTAAACCTCAGTTTTACTACCTAAAAGTGGGCTTTTAGGGGGCTGATATTATGTAGGCATGTTTTGTTGATTAAACAATTTCTAAATTACACTGGTTCAATGGAAATGCAGCAGTTTTGTGGTCTATGTATGCGTGTTGCCAGCTGTATGTTGCATGTTTACTAATAGAATCTGATTACTGTTGGGTGTGTTGGGTTTTAGTCTTACAGCTCTGTTAGCATTACGTAGGTCATATCGAGCTTGTCAGTTTATTCACTAGATAAAATATGTTTCATTCATGTTGACAGGAATATGAAAACTCGGACGAGATAAACAAACAAACAAACTATTCTTGTACTCATTAATTTTATTACCTGAGTCTAAATGATAATAATAGGTCTCTGTGGCCAAGTGGATAAGAGCATTTACTTTTAAACTGCCGTGGGTTCAAGCCCGATTCAGGTCACATGTGAGACGCCAGCCAACTTTTGCAACTGAAGGTCAGGTGATTTTGCTGCAGGTACTCCAGTTTCGCCCACCTATGATTAACCATCTGCTCGATATTAGTGAAATTACCTTGAAAGGGCCGTAAAGCCAAAATCAACATCAAAATAATAAAACAATATCATGGTTTGCAAAAAAAAAATGCTGTTAACCAGTTGTTCTTTGATGAAGATATCTTATTTTCCTTAACACTGCTAGAAATCATAGATTGTGGGTAATCGTTAAAACCGCCTCATCGAGGCTGTTCTAACGAGCACCCTGAATCTTTGTTCGAAAACTTCAACAACATATATATTCAGGTAACACTGTTTGCCACTTACCCCTTTTGGGGTTTCCGGTACCAAATGGGTTTAACCTAAAGTCTAAGAATTCCCTAGTTAGTAATTTTCAACAAATACTCCAAAAATAAGGAGAAATGTAAGGCCCCTTCCATGCAAGGGCATGTAAATCTTAAACCATAAGACAAAGAAACCCAGTTTTGTGTTCCCTAGTAAGTGATTTTCAATGAAGAATGTCACAAAGAATACATATGTGAAATATGAAAGCCCTATTACCCATGGTTATGAAACAACATGAGATATTTTTTGAAAAAGGGGAGATAATTCAAAGAAAATAAGCAACATAATTATGGCCTTTTGTCAGCATGTAGGTTTTGTGATGGTAAGTTTCATGAGAGTAGGATAAAAACTTTTAAAATTTTAACCGAGTTTAAGTTGTTTGGTTATGGCCTGACAAACACACACCGAAAAGCAATAAAGTTATGGCCCTTTGTCAGAATGTAGGTCTTGTGATAGTAAGTAAGTGTGTGCAGTTTCATGAGAGTAGGGCAAATACTTTTGAAGTTATGGCCGAGGTTAAGTTTTTTGGTTAACGCGTGACAAACACACGGACAAAAGCAATATGGTTTGTCAGAATGTAGGCCTTGTGATTGTTAGTATGAGTGTGAAGTTTCATGGGAGTAGGGATATAACTTTTGAAGTTATAACTGGTTAAATGTTTTGGTTTAGATTTGAAACTGACTGACAAGGAGATTACTATAGGGCACCCAAAATACTGTGTGGGGCCCTAATTAAGAAGGGAAGTAACTCCATAACTACTGTTGGTAGGATTATGCTTCTTTCATTCTGCGATTTCTCTCATAGCCCCCTATCAGTATACCAAGTTTCACTAAATTACCTTTAAAACTTTTAGAGATATGCTCAGGACAAGCTTAATATAGCAAAAACTAAAACGGGAACTAACTATGTAATTACTTGTGATAGAGTTACAATTCTTGCACTCTGCACTTCCTCTGATGGCCATCTATCAATGTATCAAGTTTCACTTAAATCCCTTCTATACTTTCAGAGATGTGCTCTGGACAATATTTTCATTGAAATAGTTAAGAAGGGAAGTAACTCCATAAATACTGGTGACAGGGTTATGGTTCTTGTATTTTACGATTCCCCTCATCGCCCTCTATCAGTATATCAAGTTTCACTTAAATACCTTTAATACTTTTAGAGATATAGAGCGAGACGGACGGATGGACGGACGGACGGTCGGACGGACGGACAAAGCGGCGACTATATGGCTCCCCCTTCGGGGAGCATAAAAATTCTAAGCTATATTTGTTTTGTTTTTGGTACTTTACCTGAGTCCCTTGGGAATTCTTCTTGTATCTCCAGATATCAATATATTCAGGGGTAATTAAGGAACATGTGTGTGTGGGGGGGGGGTCTTATTTTATCTTGGAAAGGTATGTTGTGTGTGCTCATTAGAATTGGAAAGAAGACCGACATCACGAAAACACACCTATATAATATTGACCCCCTTGACCCCAACTTTTATATAGTACAAGAAGGCCATGATGGCCCTGGATCGCTCACCTGATCCATAGAGTAACAAGTGGGCCCTGCGGAGGGCCATTATTGACCACAGGGTTATAATGTGCATAATGTTGAAGGAGGTCTAAAAAAGGTGAAGCTTCATACCAAATAGCAACAAAGTCTATAATTTGAACAATCTTGGCAAAGGTCCACTAGATAAGCTACACACCAAATATCAAAGACATGGGCCTTGCGGTTTCAGAGAAGAAGATCTTTTTAAAGATATTCCCTACATAAGCCTATGTAAAACCAAATGGTCCCGGGGCGGGGACATTTTTGGCCTCAGGGCTATAATTTAAACAATCTTGATAGAGGTCCAATAGATGAAGTTTCACACCAAATATAAAAGACCTGGGCCTTGCTGTTTCAGAAAAGAAGATTTTCAAAGATTATCTCAATATAAGTCTATGTAAAACCAAAGCACCCCGGGGCGGAGACATTTGTGGCCTGAGGGCTATAATTTGAACAATCTTGGTGGAGGTCCACTAGATTAAGCTCCATACGAAATATCAAAGACATGGGCCTTGCAGTTTCAGAGAAGAAGATTTTTAAAGATTTCCCTATATAAGTCTATGTAAAACCAAAGGGTCTCGGGGCGGGGCCATTTTTGGTCCCAGGGCTATAATTTGAACAATCTTGATAGAGGTCCCTTAGATGAAATTTCACACCAAATATCAAAGACCTAGGCCTTGCAGTTTCAGAGAAGAAGATTTTTAAAGATTTTCCCTATATAAGCCCATGTAAAACCAAAGGGCCCCAGGCCGGGGGCATTTTTGGCCGCAGCACTATAATTTGAACAATCTTGGTAGGGGTCCACTAGATGAAGCTCCATACCAAATATCAAAAACATGGACCTTGCAGTTTCAGATCAGAAGATTTTTAAAGATTTCCCTACATAAGTCTATGTAAAACCAATGGGTCTCGGGGCGGGGGCATTTTTGGCACCAGGGCTATAATTTGAACAATCTTGATAGAGGTCCCTTAGATGAAATTTCACACCAAATATCAAAGACCTAGGCCTTGTGGTTTCATAGAAGAAGATTTTTAAAGATTTTTCCTATATAAGTCTATGTAAAACCAAATGGCCACAAGGCGGGGGCATTTTTGGTCTCAGGGCTATAATTTGAACAGTCTTGATAGAGGTCCCTTAGATGAAATTTCACACCAAATATCAAAGACCTAGGCCTTGCAGTTTCAGAGAAGAAGATTTTTAAAGATTTTCCCTATATAAGCCCATGTAAAACCAAAGGGCCCCAGGCCGGGGGCATTTTTGGCCCTAGCACTATAATTTGAACAATCTTGGTAGGGGTCCACTAGGTGAAGCTTCATACCCAATATCAAAGATCTGGGCCTTGCGGTTTCAGAGAAAAAGATTTTTAAAGATTTTCCCTATATAAGCCCATGTAAAACCAAAGGGCCCCGGAGCGGGGGCATTTTTGGCCCCAGCACTATAATTTGAACAATCTTGGTAGGGGTCCACTAGATGAAGCTTCACCAAATATAAAAGACCTGTGTCTTGCGGTTTCAGAGAAGAAGATTTTCAAAATTTATCTCAATATAAGTCTTTGTGAAACCAAATAGCCCTGGGGCGGAGGCATTTGTGGCCTGAGGGCTATAATTTGAACAATCTTGGTAGAGGTCCACTAGATGAAGCTCAACCAAATATCAAACACATGGACCTTGCAGTTTCAGATCAGAAGATTTTTTAAAGATTTCCCTATATAAGTCTATGTAAAACCAAAGGGTCTCGGGGCGGGGGCATTTTTGGCACCAGGGCTATAATTTGAACAATCTTGATAGAGGTCCCTTAGATGAAATTTCACACCAAATATCAAAGACCTAGGCCTTGTGGTTTCATAGAAGAAGATTTTTAAAGATTTTTCCTATATAAGTCTATGTAAAACCAAAGGGCCACAAGGCGGGGGCATTTTTGGTCTCAGGGCTATAATTTGAACAATCTTGGTAGAGGTCCACTAGCTGAAGCTGCATACCAAATATCAAAGACCTAGGCCTTGTGGTTTCAGTGAAGAAGATTTTTCAAGATTTTCCCTATATAAGTCTATGTAAAACCAAAGGGCCCGGGAGTGGGGGCATTTTTGGCCCCAGGGCTATAATTTGAACAATCTTGGTAGAGGTCCACAAGATGAAGCTTCATACCAAATATCAAATACCTGGGCCTTGCAGTTTCAGAGAAGAAGATTTTTAAAGATTTTCCCTATATAAACCTATGTAAAACCAAAGGGGGGGGGGGGGGCATTTTTGGCCCCAGCACTATAATTTGAACAATCTTGGTAGGGGTTCACTAGATGAAGCTTCATACCAAATATCAAAGACCTGGGCCTTGCCTTTTCAGAGAAGAAGATTTTTAAAGATTTTCCCTATATAAGCCCATGTCAAACCAAAGAGCCCCGGGACGGGGGCATTTTTGGCCCCAGCACTATAATTTGAACAATCTTGGTAGGGGTCCACTAGATGAACATACCCAATATCAAAGATCTGGGCCTTACGGTTTCAGAGAAGATTTTTAAAGATTTTCCCTATATAAGCCCATGTTAAACCAAAGGGCCCGGGGCTGGGGCATTTTTGACCCAGCACTATAATTTGAACAATCTTGGTAGGGGTCCACTAGATGAAGCTTCATACCCAATATCAAAGATCTGGGCCTTGCGGTTTCAGAGAAGAAGATTTTTAAAGGTTTTCCCTATATAAGCCCATGTAAAACCAAAGGGCCCCGGGGCGGGGGCATTTTTGGCCCCAGCACTATAATTTGAACAATCTTGGTAGCGGTCCACTAGATGAAGCTTCATACCAAATATAAAAGACCTGGGCCTTGTGGTTTCAGAGAAGAAGATTTTTTAAGTTTTTGGTGAAAAAAAATCTATTTTTGGCTCCTGTGACCTATATGTGCAACGGATCGGAACCATTTGAACAACTTTGAAAGGGGACCACCTAAGGATCATTCCTGTGAAGTTTGGTCAAAATCTGATCAGTGGTTTAGGAGATGTCATTTGAAGAAATTGTTTACGCACGCACGGATGGATGGACACACGCATAGATACGCACGCAAGCACGGACGCATGATGGACAAAAAGTGATCCCAAAAGCTCACCTCGTCACTATGTGACGGTGAGCTAAAAACTGGGGTTTATAGGGGTAAACCTTATTTTTCTTATTTCTGCTCTAAAATATAGATTCTGGATACCCGTTAGAGCTGCCTCATCAAGGCGGTTTTAACGGGTATCCACAATCTATACTTTGAGCAGAAATAAGAAAAAATATCACATTTTTTCATCTTTTATTTTTCATTTTTACGGCAGTAAATTTTCAGTGAATTTGTATAGGCATGTTTTCATAATGGAAAAGATATCCTTAAATCATCTTCACTGCCCTTCTGACCTGATTAGGCTCAAACTAATCCTATCTCAAACACATTTTCATGACCCCAAAGGTTTTTTATTTGTCTACTCCTTTTATTGTAAGATACACAGCTTAGGCATAAATTTGCAAATTTCTTAACCCTTGTCCTGCTGAGCCTGGAAGATTCAGAAGCCATCTGATGTGGATTTTCATTGTTTGTCATTCAGTTTCTGAATTTGTTGCAATAATTTGCATCAAGTAATCTGATTGGCTAATAATCAGTAGTGGGTGTGGCATATATAATATTCAGCAGGTCAAGGGTTAAGTATGACAAAAAGTTCACAGAAACACATTACCATATCTGATAAGATGAACTCTTTTGGTGAAATCACCCATCTCTCTGATATAGCCAGGATCGCATAGTCGATTTTCAATTGTATCTCCCAAGTTCTTAATCTGGCCCCTCAGAATTTCTCCAGGTTCAATGCCGGCAAACTGAAGCTTATTGGCCATTGTATTCAATGTAATGCCTGGTGTGCAAGCTTCACATATATAGCAAACTGGCTGTGAAATAAAATATATTTATCATATAACGCCATTGATAAGCAGTGGATAACGTCGTATAATAAAAATCATATGACCACACGTGCAATAACACTTTTGCGGGATTAAGTAACGTCATGACTGGGTCCATGTCAACCATGCATTTTTGTGGAAAGTTTGTCAAATTTAAAGGCGATGAAATCCAATTTAAAGTGGCCATATGATAAACAGAATCTTACACTTGGGATCATTTCATTTGAAATTTATGAAACTCGCCAAAGGCTCGTTTCATAAATTTCATATGAAATGACCACTCGTGTAAGATCCTCTATATAATAACCCTTGATCTGCTGAATATTAAAATATGCCACACCCACTACTGATTATCAACCAATCAGATTACTTGATGCAAATTATTGCAACAAATTGTTCAACTGAATGGCAAACAATGAAGATCCTGATCAGATGGCTTCATCAGAAGCCATCTGATCTGGATCTACATTGTTTGAAAGATAAGACAAATCCGGGCTCAGTAGGACAAGGGATAAGAATAAAATAATAATAATCAACTTTATTTATAGAGGGTAACACATTTATTAAACTAGTACTAATCTTCCAAGTGGCCCTCTTTTTCTTCCTGGGTAGAAACCAGTATAAGCAATGTGGATAAAATCTCTTGCTCAAGGAAACACTTGATGCTCAGAGGGATCGAATCCGAAATCTCTCGATCCCAAGTGCAATACTTTTAAGTCGAGGAGTGGACTGTGCGACTAGTCCAAGGATGTATGCTAATGTGCAGAGCAGTGTTCCGTGTTGGTGACAGTTACAGTGAAAAGTTTCAAGTGAATGTCTGTGTAGCATCAAAGCTCCGTACTCAGCCCACTGCTATTCATGATTGTGCTTGAAGCCTTGTCACACAAGTCTCACTCTGGAGTCCCCTGTGAGGACCTCTATGCAGATGACCTTGTTATCATACTATCGTACTAGTAGCTGAATCACTCAAGGGCTTGGAAAGAAGCAATCGAGGATGAGAGAAATGCAGGGAAGACAAAAATCTGTAGAATGAGTTTGGACCTGCTGCAGAGTTGAGGTTAGTTCCCGTGTGCTGTCTGACACACTGGAGTGAGTAGCAACAGTATCTTTTGCAATGTCTGCAAGCTCTGGGTGCACAAGACTTGCAGTCTGCTTAACCCTTTACCACTCAGGGATTTTGTGAATTTCGCTGATTTTCACAGTGTTGCACCTGACAGCAACTTCAACTAGCCATTGTTTCATAATGGATGGTCTTTTTTACACCAAACTCGGTATGAATGTTCATTGAGCTGTAGCCTTTCAAATGCAACCTTTCATGACTTGATCATTGTTGTCATGGTAAAGAGGGGCATCTCAAAGTTGGCAAAAAGTGTGTTTTCACATGAATTTTTGACCACATTTAATCTTCACACAGCTGTCAAGGCAACAATTAAGGTGTTTGGCACTGGCCATTTTCACTGTTTGCAGCATGTTTTATCAGCATCAATTTTCAGGCATTTTTGACCCCAGACACCCTCAGATATAAATTTTAGCGACCGGTTGGGCCAAACACCAAAATTTTTCCGGATGCGATGTCACTTTTTTGCCCAACAAATCCTAAAGCAAACATAACTATCCAGGGGTAGAAATGCAGATTTTAGGTGCTTCTGGGGCTTAAAATGGTGGGGGGTGGGGGTGGGGGTGTGGGGGGGGGGGTGCAGACACGTAAAAACACGTATCTGAGTGGTAAAGGGTTAATGCCTTGACAGAGGACCCTAATTACAGGTGTTCACGATACCAGGGAACTGCACGCCCCATAGATGGCAGACCAAAACGGTGAAGTCTGAGTCTGACAAGCTGGAGTAAATTCCTTCCTTAACCCTTATCTTGCTGTTCACGACATCTGATCTGGATCTACACTGTTTGGCATTCAGTTTATGAATTTGTAGCAATAAATTACATCAAGAAATTTGATTGGTTGATAGACAGAAATGGGTGTGGCTTCAATGAATATTCACCACGATAAGGGTTAACTCTAAGATTTTTTTCTGTACACTTTATGTACTAAGAATGTAAATGATTTTAACCCTTCTCTTGCTGAATATTCATTTTAGCCACACATATCTCTGACTTTGAACCAATCGGATTACTTGATGTAATTTAATCCTACAAATTCATAAACTGAATGTCAAACAGTGAAGATCCTGATCAGATGGCTTCTTCAGAAGCCATCTGATCTGGATCTACACTGTTTGCAAAGATAGGGGTTGTCGTGAACAGCAAGATAAGAGACAATATATATCCCATAAGATGCTAATTACAACAATTGTCATCTGCTTTGTTGTCTGCTGGTAACTTTAAAAGTCATTTTTGCAAACACTGTGGATGTAGATCATACTGCTCCTCCAGAAGCAGCCTGATCGGGGTCCACACTATATTGTCTGTATGCAAAAATATGTTTGCAAAAGTTTGCAAGATAATGCACTAGATCACATAAACAGACAACATTTTCAGATGCAGTTTTAAAGCATGGTGTAGATCATTCATTCCATTGTGGAATTTGAAGATGTATGAAGGTCACTGATGAGGCTTAATTGGCCAAAACTGGCTAGTCTGGCCCAGAAAAACTTGTATACGCCATAGTTTTCAATTATGTGCTTCCAAAGGCAAATCCTTTCATAGACCATTCACCTTATTTGCATTATCTGCTGGTTCCTAGTCTGAAGGTTATCAGTGTTGGAAAAACAGGTAAACAGACCCCCCTGACCTGGAAAGGTCAGGAGGGTCTGGTTACCTGTCCTTCCAATATTGACAATGTGCAAGCTGGGAGCCAACAAATAATGCAAATATGGTGAATAGAACATACTTAACGTCACTACAGCTAGTGTTTAGGGAATGTAGTGGCTGCAAAAAAAGTCTCCCAGCCATTCATCATAGTGCAGTTTATGTTTTCTTGTCCTTTGGGATCATTGCTTCCATTGTGAAATTCGAAGGTGTTTGGCGGTCACTGATGAGGACCAGTTGGCCGACACTGGCAAGTCTGGCCCAGAAAAACTTGTGCACTCCATACTTTTTAATTTTGTGTTGTATTCATTGCTTCTAAAGGGTAACCCTTACATAGAACATATTCTATGATTTTATTTACCTGGAACCTATCTGGAAATTTATATTGATACATATTGATGTAATATTCTCTAGCTTTGGTACCAGCCTGCTGCTTTCTGATTGGTGGTTCTGCTCTGCCTAAGCTTGTGATTGGTCCCCCAGGCATATCTGGCTTTACCACCTCCCCAGTTGAAGAGAGAATAATGTAGAAATAAGGGAGACAACCACAACTGTTTTCTTGATCTTGAAGGTGTTTCTCGATCCTGGCTTCAAAATCTGTGAAAAAAATTCAATGACTTGAACAAGAATGGGTAATTTACTACACATCAGTTAGCAATGTGTAATTTTGTTTGTTTGTTTGATTTGAGGTGTAACATCCCCATCAACACTGTAAAGGTCATTTTGGAGACTTTGCTTCCAATTTTGTGGGACTTTTACCCGACATCGAGATGAAACGACATCTCAAGCCCAATGAAACAAATAGGGTTTATAAGCATAGATGATCCGACTCGCACCTTTTTGCTTAGGCGGGCTTAGATCCTCAAAGCGGTTTAACAGAGTACTTGTGTGCGGGTTGGTTTCAGCTCTGCGGCATGGAAGCATCATGCAGCCGATCTATTTCTTCAAACCCCGATAGGTGGGGGTTGGAGCAATGTGTAATGAACACCTCTCTAAACCCCAGTTTATACAGAGAAAACTGGAGTTTACAGGCATACACATTATTTTTCTAATTTCTGTTCCAAACCGTAGACTGTGGGTACTCATTAGAACTGCCTCAATGAGGCAGTTCTAACGAGTAGCCACAACCTATGTTTGGAATATAAGTATGGAAAATATCATAATTTTTGATTAAAAAATAATCTTTTTTGAGGTATGAAAGACTGTCACAAAAAATAAGAAAAAATAATGTAAACACCTGCAAACCCCAGTTTTACTATATAAAAGTGGGGTTCAAAGGGGTCAAAATCATATAGCTGTGTTTTCGTGATGTTACAGAATAAATCAAATTCTTTACACTACCTGGATAGGTGTGCTGTTTTGGAATTTTGCATATACATGTAAAATAGCCCTAATTTTGCAAACAGTGTTTGACATATGAATTTGCAGGAACAACCAGAAAGCAGTCTGAGGGACAGCCAAATCTCCTGACGCACTTTAATAAAAAGGCTCAAACTTATGACTTTCACCTGTGACCTTGACCTTGAGTTGGCATGGTTTATTTGTGAGTTCTGCACATCAGCTCACTGAGGGGGATATTTGCCCAAAGTTGAATGAAAATCCTTCCAGGGATAAAGGAGATACGGAACAGATACAAAATTCAAAGTTTCAAACTCGTGACCTTCAAATGTCACCTTGACCTTGAGTAGGCATGGTTTATTTATGGGTTCTGCACATCAGCTCACTGAGGGGGGTATTCAACGAAAGTTTAATGAAAATCCTTCCAGGGGTAAAGATGATATTGAACGGACACACAATTTAAACTCGTGACCTTCATCTGTGACTTTGACCTTGAGTTGGCATGGTTTATTTACATTAGCACATCTGCACATCAGCTCACTGAGGGGGATATTTGACGAAAGTTTATTGAAAATCCTTCCAGGGGGAAAGGAGATATTGAACGAACACAAAATTCAAAGATTCAAACTTGTGACCTTCAACTGTGACCTTGACCTTGTGTCGGCATGGTTCATTTATGGGTTCTGCACATCAGCTCACTGACTGACAGGAATATTTGACCAAAGTTTGAAGAAAATCTATCAAAGGGTTCTGGTGATACGGAGCGGACAAGAAAGTGTTACAGACAGACAGACAGATGGACAGACGGATGGACGGACTCTTAAGATATAGTAATGAAAAATTTAGGATATTTTCGTCTTTTAGCTTGCAAATGTATGCTGTAAGTATTCATTAGAATGATGTGAGGCGGTTCTAATGGGTACGCACAATCTATGTTTTTGAGCAAAAATAAGAAAAACAATGTATACCCCTGAAAACTCCAGTTTTATTATATAAAAGTATAGAACATATTTAACTTCACTACAGCTGGTGTGTTGGAATGTGTGGCGGCGGTAAAATGTCTCCCTGCCCTACATCATAGTGTAGATTATATTTTCTTGTCCCTTGGGATCATTGATTCCATTGTGGAATTTTGAAAATATCTGAGGGTCACTGATGAGGCCTAATTGCCCGAAACTAGCTAGTCTGGCCCAGAAAACATGTATACTCCATATTTTTCACTTCTGTGGTGTATTCCTTGCTTCCAAAGGATAACCCTTTTACCTATAGAATATATTTAACTTCATTACAGCTGGTGTGTGGGAATGTGTGGCGGCGGTAAAATGTCTCCCTGCCCTACATCATAGTGTTGATTAGATTTTCTTGTCCTTTGGGATCATTGGGAACATATCTAAAGGGGTCAAAATAATATAGTCATGTTTTCATGATCATTGCCTGAGGGTGAAGCCCAAGGGCAATATTATCTGTCGAGGGTGAACAATTTCCTGAGAAGCAAATTCTTTCCTTTAAAAGAACAACCCTTTTTCAGTGGGACAGAGTTTATAGGAAAGTGAACGGGAAGTCGCGAAAGTTGTCTCCCTTCAAAAACTGGCAGAAAAATCTGCCTGGTGTTTCCATTCCCCTTAAGAGATTGCCTGTTTGATTTGAGGTTTAACGTCCCCGTCAGCACTGTACAGGTCATTTTGGAGACATTGCTTCCAATTTTGTGGGACTTTTACCCGACATTGAGATGAAATGACATCTCAAGCCCTGTTGCCCAATGAAACCAATAGGGTTTACAAGCATGGACGGTCCAACACGGATTTGCCTGGGCACGCTTCGATCCTCTAAGCGGTTTACCAGAACTTGTGTGCAGTCGGTTTCAGCTCTGCATGGAAGCATCATGCAGCCCATCTATTTCTTCCAGTCCCCATGGGCGGGGGCTGTCCCCTTAACAGAAGGGCTTTTTTATGATCAGAATGAAATGTCTAAATACAGCAGTTTTTTTTAGCCCTGTAAGTTGTTTAGAGACCAGATTATGAAGTCATTAAGGGCTCCATCACGCGAGGAGTACAGATAACCCGATTTTATTTCAAAGCAAGGTTCAGGAATTCTGACAAAGTCTATGTCTCACCCGTGTGGACTTGAAGATAAGGTTGAAATTTAGGGTTATTGCAATTGTTGACAGCTTAACGCTCTGTATGCTGGGTATTTTTTTCAGCAGTCAACATTTTGAAATATTTTTCTAATTTCCCCAGAAAACCCGATTTGACATCTCATGCAAATTGTCTCCTATGCAGATACTTTGGATCTAAGACTGCCCAGACAAAGCCGTGCGAGTCGGACCGTCCATGCTTATAAACCCTATTGGTTTCATTGGGCGGCAGGGTTGAGATGTAATTTCATCTCAATGTCGGGTAGAAGTCCCACAAAATGTGAAGCAACGTCTCCAAAATGACCTTTACAGTGTTGACGGGGACGTTAAACCTCAAATCAAACAAAACAAAAATGCAGATACTTTGCATATGTCAAGTCCTGTTTTCTTGGAAAAGTAAGAAAAATATCAACAATTTATCGTCTGCTGAATTTGCCTAGACAGATTCAAGAATGAATCAACAAATTGAAAGACAAATGAATTCACCATATTTGCATTATTTGCTGGCTCCCAGCTTGCACATTGTCAATATTGGAAAAACAAGTAACCAGACCCCCCCTGACCTTGAAAAGGTCAGGGGGGTCTGGTTACCTGGTTTTCCAACATTGATAATTTTCAGACTAGGAACCAGCAAAAAAGGTGAATGGATGGAAAAGTAGACTTCTATAGTGTGCCATGCTTAAAGCAGACACCATAAAAAGGTGAGATCAGGAGGGGTTATCTTAATCGTTATCCCAATAATTATTCATTTAGCCACACCCATTTCTGACATTGAACCAATCGGATTACTTCATGTAATTTATTCCTACAATTCATAAACTGCATGTTGAAACAGTGTAGAGCCTGATCAGATGGCTTCTTCAGAAGCCATCTGATCTGGATCTACACTGTTTGCAATAATAGGGGTTATCGTGAATAGTGGGATAAGCTTTCTGTTCACGACAACCTCTATCTTTGCAAACAGCATAGATCCAGATCAGATGGCTCCATCTGATCAGGATCTACACTGTTTGGCATTCAGTTTATGAATTTGTAGCAAAAATTACATCAAGTAATTTGATTGGTTGATAGACAGAAATGGGTGTGGCTTAAATGAATATTCAGCAAGATAAGGGTTAACCAGCTGAGCACCACAAACCCTATCTCATTAACAGTGTAGATTCTGACCCTATCTTGTAAATAGTGTTTGTTTGTTTGATTTGATGTTTAACGTCCCCGTCAACACTGTAAAGGTCATTTTGGAGACGTTGCTTCCGATGTTTTGGGACTTTTACCCGACATTGAGATGAAATGACATCTCAAGCCTTGTCGCCCAATGAAACCAATAGGGTTTATAAGCATGGACGGTCCGACACTCACACCGCTTTGCCTGGGCAGGCTTAGATCCTCTAAGCGGTTTACCAGTACTCGTGTGTGGGTCGGATTCAGCTCTGCGTGGAAGCATCATGCAGCCCATATATTTCTTCAAGCCCGATGGGCAGGGGCCGTATGTAAATAGTGTAGATCCAGATCAGATGGATCAGGATACATACATGTACATCTTTTTTGTCACGCAGTTTGTGAAATGAACAAATACATTATATCAAGAAGTTTACTTGACTTATAGCCAGAAATGGGTGTGGCTAAATTAATTCATTCAGCAGGATAAGGAACAATTTGCTTATATTGTAGAACTTCAATGACTCAGACATGCATCGCTTTTTACCATGGCTAGTTCCAACTTAATCGGAGTCTCCTGTCATCAATGCTGTAAAAACATCCCTCACCCAACACCCAGGGACCCATCAGTTCAGGCAGTCCCCACCCAGCTGGGCTTGACCATATAGATTGGGCTGCATGATGCTGCCACGCAGAGCTGAAACTGACTGCACAAGAGTACTGATAAAACACTTAGTTTAAGCCTGCCCAGGTGAGTTGGTGCCAGTCGGACCATGTCAGGTAAAAGTCTCACAAAACTGGAAGCATGTCTCCAAACTGACCTAAATAGTGTTGACGAGGATTCAAAGAAACAATCCAAACTTATTCTCAATGTTTTAAACCCCTCAACCAACACCCAGGGACCCACCAGGTCAGTTTGGTGGATACCTTACTGGTGGTGAGTGCTCAGCCCATTGTATACTGGTGGGCTCCATCAATATAATTTTGACCCCCTTGAAACCCCACTTTTATATAGTAAAACTGTGGTTTACAGGGGTAAATTTTTCTTATTTCTATATTTTGGGCAGAAATAAGAAAAATATCACAATTTTTCACCTGAAAATTATCGTTTTTACGGCGGTAAAAATTTACAATGTATTTGTATAGGCGTGTTTTAGTAATGTCTTCCATTACTATATGATGCTGCCTCATGTGGCCCAGTGGATAACAACGCTTCTCTTATCTTGCTGAATATTCATTTAAGCCACACCCATTTCTGTCTATAAACCAATCAAATTACTTGATGTAATTTATTGCTACAAATTCATAAACTGATTGCCAAAAAGTGTAGATCCTGATCAGATGGCTTCTTCAGAAGCCATCTGATCTGGATCTACACTGTTTGCAAAGATAGGGGTTGTAATGAACAGCATGATAAGGGTTAATCCATTGTATGCAAGTGGACTTTCCATTGCTATATGTTGGACAAGTCAATTTTGTCAATTAAGGGATGTCAGGCCTATTTTTTCATTTTTATTCTATTTTTGACAGAAAATTCTGTTAGTAAAAAGTGCAGGCCCTGATCAGACCTGCGTTCTGTCGCATCTGATCTTGGCCTGCACTGTTTGCCAAGACACCCCTTTAGGGGTTTCCCGCATACTATGGGTTAATCATTAGGTCTCTCATCGCTGTACGTTTGAATCTGGCAGTCAGGACATATGTGAGATGCCAAATTCTGCAACGGAAGGTCAGATGGTTTTTCTCCCGTGTTCTCCAGGTTTGGCCCACCTCTGATCAATGATCAGCTCAATATGAGTGAAATATTCTTGAAAGGGCTGTAAAAACACCCCATCACCCCACCCCCCAAAAAATGCTATATGCTGGTCAAGTCCATTTATAATTTAAGGAGTTTAGGTCTATTTTTTCATTTTTATTCTATGTTTAATGGAAAATCCTGTTAGCAAACATTGCAGATCCTGATCAGATGCTACGTTCTGCGGAATCTGATCTCAGTGATCTGGGCCTGCACTGTTTGCCAAGGTACCCCTTCATGAGTTGCCTGCCTGAAATGGGTTAGTGGAAATGGAGGCCCGATCCCAGAAAATCAGAAAATTGAATATAGAGTCTGTCTTACCAAGCCCATCTTCTGTTGTTTCTGGAAATAAAAAAATATAAAAATAAAAATGAGTGTTTCAACAGAAACATAGCTTGCATCACGAAAACACGCCTATATAATTTTGACCCCCCTCCAACCCCAAGTCTATATAGTAAAAATGGGGTTTAGAGGGGTAAACCTTATTTTTCTTATTTCTGCTTTAAAATATAGATTGTGGGAATTAGTTAGAACCGCCTCGACGAGGCGGTTCTTACGAGTACCCACATTCTATATTTTGAGCAGATATAAGGAAAATATCACAATTTTTCTTCTTAAAATTTTCATTTTTCGGTGATAAAGGTTACAATGTATTTGTATAGGCGTGTTTTCGTAATGAATGTTTGGTGTTAAAGCTACTGATCTCATAAAAACCCAGGGTCATGGGTTCCATTCTCCGGGCTTCTGATAATATACAGTAAAATTCTGCTATTAACCCTTATCTTGCTGAATATTCATTTAAGCCACACCTATTTCTGTCTATCAGCCAATCAAATTACTTGATGTAATTTATTGCCACAAATTCATATACTGAATGCCAAACAGTGTAGATCCAGATCAGATGGCTTCTGAAAAATGCCAAACAGTGTAGATCCAGATCAGATGGCTTCTTCAGAAGCCATCTGATCTGGATCTATACTGTTTGCAGAGATAGGGGTTGTCGTGAACAGCAAGATAAGGGTTAAGACCACCTAAAATTAAGATGAAATCTGCTTTTAAAAGCTTTTTGAGAAGGTTTCTGTAATTCTTTAACCTAGTGCCTTCTAATAATAGACCACCTTTGGGACTATTCAAAAGTGGTCTTTAAGACCACTTTTGAACAGTCCCAAAGGTGGTCTTAATATAGGAATTTTACTGTATTGTATACCATCACGTGAACAAGTCTGTAAAATGTTTACCCCACTAAACCCCATTTTATATAGCAAAAACTGGGGTTTTAAGGGGTATATATTATTTTTCTTGTTTCAGCTCCAAGACATAGGTTGTGGGTACTCGTTAGAACTGCCTCAATGAGGTGGTTCTAACAACGTATGTTTGCAGTATAAATAAGAAAAATATCATGGATTTTCATCAGAAAAGTAGCCATTTTGAAGATTTAAAAGAATGCACTGCGTCGCATGGATGCATTGTGGTAATGCAAGTTTTGAACAGCATGCCATGGTTGTTGGATAAGTAGGATTCCTGCTTTGGACTCCACACCAGCAGTTATGAAAATGTTTGTTTGTATTTAAGTTTAACGGCCCAGTCAACACTATTTTAGGTCATTTTTGTGCTGGTAGTTTACCTATCCACACTTTTCCAGGACAGGCTTATACGTAAGCAGTTAACCAGTACAGTGCTTATTCTTTTGCCAGAAACTGACAACTGCCCTTATTGAATCAGCGGAAGGGAGAGAATGAGCGTAGAGAAAATTTCAAGACCAATCTCCATGAAAGAAAGTTGCCGACCCCAGCAGGTATCGAACCCGCATCCTCCTGATCACCAGTCAGACACCCGTCCAACTGAGCTACCAAGGCCGGCAGCAGTTACGAAAAAGTTATGATATACATGTACTTGAGATGTCATACCTAGAGATTTCAAGATTTCTTTTTAACGCTCTGCATGTTGGGTATTTTTTTGGGGGGGGGGGGGGGGGGCAGATGACATTTTGAAATATTTTTTTTTCCCAGGAAACAGGATTTGACATTTCAAGCAATTTGTCTCCTATGGAGACAATCTGCATGAGATGTCGAGACAAGGAGTTGTGTGTGTGTGTGTGGGGGGGGGGGGGGGGGTGTGGAGTGGAGAGGAGAGGTGTGGGGTGGGAGGTGGGGGTTGAGAGGGTGACAAGGGATTGTGTGTGAATGTGTGAACAGGATGAGTCTAACTATCAATGACTCATGGTGACAAGGGGTTGTTGGGGGGAGGGGGGACAACATCACATGTTCAGTCTATCAATGAATCAGGGTGACAAGGGGTTGTGCAGGGGGGGGATGGGGGGAGAGGGCATTTGATTATATTCTTAAAATAGCAATATGTTCTGGTGCCATATTTTTATTGTAACACAACAATGAGCTGAGAACTTGTTAAGTCTTCTTTAATATTATGTTCTGTAAAACGGTTATCCTTTGGAAGCAAGGAATACACCACAGAAGTGAAAAATATGGAGTGTACATGTTTTCTGGGCCAGACTAGCTAGTTTCAGCCAATTAGGCCTCATCAGTGACCCTCAGATATTTTCAAAATTCCACAATGGAATCAATGATCCCAAAGGACAAGAAAATATAATCTACACTATGATGTAGGACAGGCATGCATGTACATACCCATGTATGCACACATGCATGCATGCATTCACACACTTATGCATGCATGCACGCACACACATCCATACATGCATCTATGGATGTGTGTGTGCATGCATGATTAACCCTGTTTATCGGTAGTGTATGTAGAGTGAAACTCTTCATCAAGAGTTGCCGGAAGGTAACATATCTCGTCTATAGGGGCCTAAGTTGAACAAGTTATGTGTAAGTGCATGCATGCATGAGTGCGTGTGTGCATGTATGCATTTGAATGTGCATGCATGCCTGAATGTGTGCATGCATACATGCATGTGTGAGTGTGTGTGTGCATGCATGTGTGTATGCATGCATGTGTGCATGCATGCCTGAGTGTGTATGTGTGTGCACATCATATGTGTGTGCATGAGTGTTTGCAAACATGCATGCATGCACGAGAGTTTGCATATGTGTGTGTGCATGCATGCAGGTGAGTATGTGTGCATGTGTGTGTGTGTGTGTTCATGCATGCCTGAGTGCATGCATGCATATCTGTGTGTGCATGCCTGAGTGTGTTCGTGCATGCAACATGTGTGTGTGTGTGTGTGTGTGTGTGTGTGTGTGCATGCATGCATGATTGTGTGAATGCATGTATGTGCATGAGGGTGTGCATGTATGCATGCAGTATGTGTGTGTGTGTGTGTGTGTGTGCATGCATGTATGAGTTTGTGAATGCATGTTTGCGTGTATGCATGCCTGGGTGTGTGCATGTATGGATGTGTGTGTGCATGCATGTATGCATAAGTGTGTGCATGCATGCATGCATGTGTACTTACATGGGTATGTACATGCATGCCTGTGAGAAATTGTGTGTGCATTCAATCATGCACGCATGCATGTGTGCATTTGTGGGTGAATGACTGTATGTGTGATTGCATGTTTTTTTTTTTGGCTCGTTTGAGTTGAGGTTTAACGTCCCCGTCAACACTGTAAAGGTCATTTTGGAGACGTTGCTTCCATTTTTGTGGGACTTTACCCGACATTGAGATGAAATGACATCTAAAGCCCTGCCGCCCAATGAAACCAATAGGGTTTATAAGCATTGACGGGCCGACTCGCACTGCTTTGCCTAGCCAGGCTTAGATCCTCTAAGCAGTTTACCAGTACTCATGTGCGGGTCGGTTTCAGCTCTGCGTGGAACCATTATGCAGTGCATATATTTCGTCAAGCCCAATGGGAGGGGGCCTCATGCATGTTTATGTGCATGCATATGTGTGTGTACGTACGTATGTATGTATGTATGTATGTATGTATGTATATAAGTATGTATGTGTGTGTGAATGCATGCATGCATGGGTATGTGCATGCATGCCTGTGTGAAACTGTGTGTGTGTTCATTGATGCATGAATGCATGCATATGCATTCAAGCATGCATGCATGTGTAGGTGCATGTGTGTGTGCATGCATGCATGTGTGATTGCATGTGTGTGTCCATGCATGTGTGTGTGTGCATGCATATATGCATGTGTGATGCAAATGTGTGTGTGTGCATGTACACATTAGTGTGTGAATGCATGTATGTGCACATGCATGCATGCATGAGTGTGTGCATATATGCATGCAGCATGTGTCTGTGCATGCATGCATGCATGCATGAGTGTGTGAATTCATGTATGTGCACACAAATGCCTGAGTGTGTGCATGTATGGATGTGTATGTGCATGCATGAGCATGTATGTATGTACTGAACAAATGCAATAACCCTACCCCCTTACAACTTTTTTGTGCAGGGGGATATCAATTGTTTATGCGTTTTAAAAAGAAAAACAAGAGGGCCATGATGGCCCTGGATCGCTCACCTGATCCCCAGAGTAACAAGTGGGCCCCAGAGAGGGCCATTATTGGCCCCAGGGCTATAATGTGCATAAAATTGGGGGGATCTAAAAAGGTGAAGCGTCATACCAAATATCAACAAAATAGAAAGAACAGTTACTTTCCCACAAAATAGCCAATAGGCTATCCAAAATAAAACTAGAATTTGTTTTTCTACAAAAACACAGATGTCTCCCACGTTTTTGACTGCTAAGTATAACCTTGACATTGGAGGTATTGAGCTGGGTCTTGTGTGCAACACATCATCTAATGAAGATGAACATTTCTGCATGGTAACTTTAAAAATGTTCATAGAAAAATAAAAAAGTTATTGGCTGTAAACAAAAAAAGCACTTTTTTACCTTTGACCTCTAAGTATGGCCTTGACCTTTGCGGTACAACACATCGTCTCATGATGGTTAACATTTCTGCCAAGTAATTTCATAATCCATCAAAGAATAAGGAAGTTATTGACTGTCCTTTTTTACCTTTGACCTCTAGGTATGACCTTGACATTGGAGGTAATGCTAACAAATAAATCAAAGGACAATAACTTTTGAAAGGGGCATAATGCGGATGAGAAAAAAATATGTGTCAGCTAATTTTCCATAGCGAATCCATATATGAAATTTCAAAACCCTAGCTTACACGGTTCTTAAGTTAATCTCGATGAAAAAAAAACGTGTCAGCTTATTTTCCATCAGGAATGCATATACGAAATTTCAAAACCATAGCATACATGGTTCTAAAGTTATGGAATGCATCACTTTTAGCATACATTACAATAGACACAAATTACCAAAATGACAAAGGGCCATAACTCAAATTTTAGCAAAAGTTAATCAGGTCATCTACTCATCACTACCAATCTTTTCATCAACTTTCAAGACTCTAGCTATAATAGTTTTTGAGATCTCTTGCTGACAAGATTTTATTAAAAAAAACTTCAAAAGGCAATAACTCTTGAAAGAGGCATAATCCGGATGAGAAAAAAAATACGCATCAGCTTATTTTCCATCAGGAATGCATATATGAAATTTCAAAACAATAGCATATACAGTTCTAAAGTTATGCTATGCATCACTTTTAGCATACATTGGGCACAAATTACCAAAATGACAAAGGGCCATAACTCACAAAGTATTTTTCGGAATTTTGTCAAAAGTTAAGCAGGTCATCTACTCATCAACACCAATCTACGTGTATTCACCAACATTCAAGGCTGCAGCTATAATAGTTTTTGAGATATTTTGCTGACAAGATTTTATTCAAAAAAAACTTTAAAGGGCAATAACTCTTGAAAGGGGCATAATCCGGGTGAGAAAAAAATGCTTGTCAGCTAATTTTCCATCAGAAATGCATATATGAAATTTCAAAACCATAGCATACACGGTTCTAAAGTTATGCTATGCATCACTTTTAGCATATATTACAATGGGCACAAATTACCAAAATGACAAAGGGCCATAACTCACAAAGTGTTTTTCGGAATTTTGTCAAAAGTTAATCAGTCCATCCACTCATCACCACCAATATGTTCACCAACTTTCAAGGCTCTAGCTCCAATAGTTTTTGAGATATCTTGCTGACAAGATTTTATTAAAAAAAAAATTCAAAGGGAAATAACTCTTAAAAGGGGCATAATCCGGATGAGAACAAAAAATAGGCATCAGCTTATTTTCCATAATGAATGCATATATGAAATTTCAAAACCATAGCATACACAGTTCTAAAGTTATGCTATGCATCATTTTTAGCATTCATTACAATGGGCACAAATTACCAAAATGACAAAGGGCCATAACTCGCAAAGTATTTTTCGGAATTTTGTAAAAAGTTAATCAGTTCATATACTCATCACCACCAATATACTCAACAACTTTCAAGGCTCTAGATCCAATAGTGTTTGAGATATTTTGCTGACAAGATTTTATTAAAAAAATTTTCAAAGGGCAATAACTCTTGATAGGGGCATAATCCGGATGAGGAAAAAAATACGCGTCAGCTAATTTTCCATGAGGAATCAATATATGAAATTTCAAAACACTAGCATACACGGTTCTAAAGTTATGCTATGCATCACTTTTAGCATACATTACAATGGGCACAAATTACCAAAATGACAAAGGGCCATAACTCACAAAGTATTTTTCATAATTTTGTCATAAGTTAATCAGTTCATCTACTCATCACCACCAATATATTCACCAACTGTCAAGGCTCTAGCTCCAATAGTTTTTGAGATATCTTGCTGACAAGATTTTATTTAAAAAATTTCAAAGGGGAATAACTCTTGAAAGGGGCATAATCCTGACGAGAAAAAAAAATACGCGCCAGCTTATTTTCCATCAGAAATGCATATATGAAATTTCAAAACTATAGCATACACGGTTCTAAAATTATGCTATGCATCACTTTTAGCATCCATTACAATGGGCACAAATTACCAAAATGACAAAGGGCCATAACTCACAAAGTATTTTTCGGAATTTTGTCATATGTTAATCAGTTGATCTACTAATCTCCAACAATCAATTCACCAACTTTCAAGGCTCTAGCTCCAATAGTTTTTGAGATACCTTGCTGACAAGATTTATTAAAAAATTTTCAAAGGGAAATTACTCTTGAAAGGGGCATAATCTGGAAGAGAAAAAAAAATATGTCTGCTAATTTTCCATGAGGAATCCATATATGAAATTTCAAAACCCTAGCATACACGATTCTAAAGTTATGCTATGCATCACTTTTAGCATACATTACAATGGGCACAAATTACCAACATGACAAAGGGCCATAACTCACAAAGTATTTTTCGGAATTTTGTCAAAAGTTAATCAGTTCATCTACTCATCTCCAACAATCTATTCACCAACTTTCAAGGCTCTAGCTCCAATAGTTTTTGAGATATCTTGCTGACAAGATTTTATTTAAAAAATTTCAAAGGGCAATGACTCTTGAAAGGGGCATAATCCGGACGAGAAAAAAATATGCGTCAGCTAATTTTCCATGAGGAATCAATATATGAAATTTCAAAACACTAGCATACACAGTTCTAAAGTTATGCTATGCATCACTTTTAGCATACATTACAATAGGCACAAAGTACCAAAATGACAAAGGGCCATAACTCACAAAGTATTTTTTCAGAATTTTGTCAAAAGTTAATCAGTTCATCTACTCATCACCACCAATATATTCACCAACTTTCAAGGCTCTAGCTCCAATAGTTTTTGAGATATCTTGCTGACAAGATTTTATTAAAAAAAAATTCAAAGGGCAATAACTCTTGAAGGGTCATAATCCGGACGAGAAAAAAAATACGTGTCAGCTAATTTTCCATGAGGAATCAATATATGAAATTTCAAAACACTAGCATACACGGTTCTAACGTTATGCTATGCATCACTTTTAGCATACATTACAATGGGCTCAAAGTACCAAAATGACAAAGGGCCATAACTCACAAAGTATTTTTTCGGCATTTTGCTAAAGTTAATCAGTTCATCTACTCATCACCACCAATATATTCACCAACTTTCAAGGCTCTAGCTCCAATAGTTTTTGAGATATCTTGCTGACAAGATTTTATTAAAAAAAATCAAAGGGCAATAACTCTTGAAGGGGACATAATCCGGACGAGAAAAAAAATACGCGTCTGCTAATTTTCCATGAGGAATCCATATATGAAATTTCAAAACCCTAGCATACACGGTCCTTTAGTCATGCTATGCATCAAAAGTGTAAAGGATGGACGAACGGACGAACGAACCAGAACCAATATGCCCCTCCAACTTTTTCAAAGTTGGGGGCATAATAAGAAAGTTATTGACAGAACACAAAAAAGGCCCTTTTTTACCTTTAACCTCTATGAATGACCTTGACCTCTCAGGTACCAAACTGGTTCATGCGTGAAACACATCATCTCATGGTGGTTAACATTTCTGCCTAGCAATTTCAAAATCCATCTAAAAATAAGAAAGTTATTGACCAAACACGAAAAAAGGCCCCTATTTTAACTTTGACCTCTAAGTATGACCTTGACCTTTGAGGTACCAACCTGGGTCATGCGCGCAACACATTGCCTTATATTGGTTAACATTTCTGCCAAGTGATTTCAAAATCCATCTCAAAATAAGAAAGTTATTGACCAAATACGAAAAAAAGGCCCCCTTTTTGACCTTTGACCTCTAAGTATGACCTTGACCTTTGAGGTACCGACCTGCCTCATGTGCACCACACATCGTCTCATGGTTGTTAATAATTATGCCAAGTAATTTTAAAATCCATCTCAAAATTAGAAAGTTATTGACCAAATTCGAAAAAAGGCCCCTTTTTTGACCTTTGACCTCTAAGTATGACCTTGACCTTTGAGGTACCGACCTGCCGCATGCGCACCACACATCGTCTTATGGTTGTTAATAATTATGCCAAGTAATTTTAAAATCCATCTCAAAATAAAAAAGTTAATGACCAAATACGAAAAAAATCCCCTTTTTTTGACCTTTGACCTCTAAGTATGACCTTGACCTTTGAGGTACCGACCTGCCTCATGCGCACCACACATTGTCTTATCCTAGCAGGCACACGTCGCTAGCGCAACGTCAAATCAACATCGGTGCAACGTCATGACGTTGCACCGACGTAGATTCGACGTTGCATTAACGTCATGACGTTCTGTCGACGTTGATGTGACGTCACAATTACGTCATGTGCCTGCTGGGATGGTTGTTAATATTTCTGCCAAGTAATTTTAAAATCCATCAAAAAATAAGAAAGTTATTGACCGGTCACGATTTGCCCATACATATATACATACCAACAAACTTCCAAGGGAGATAATTCAAAACGTATAAATGCGAGAGTTATAGTTCTTGCACACTGCACGTCGTCTAATCTTGATTAATATTTATACGAAGTTTCGTGAAGATAGCTCTAACGGTTTTCAAGTTACAGAGCGGACACGAAAGTGTGACAGACAGACGGACAGACAGACGCCCGGGGGAAAAACAATATGTCTCTTCGAAAAAAATTTTTTCGGGGGAGACATAATAATATAAGCGACACAAACACCCAAAGACAAACCATAACAAAAATAAACTGCAACAGAAGAACCACCTTGAAACGGTCAGCGGAAACAAATTCCACTGGGCTATAATTTGAACAATCTGGGCAAAGGTCCACTAGATGAAGCTACACACCAAATATCAAAGACCTGGGCCTTGCAGTTTCAGAGAAGAAGATTTTTTTAAAGATATTCCCTACATAAGCCTATGTAAAACCAAATGGCCCTGGGGCGGGGGCATTTTTCGCCCCAGGGCTATAATTTGAACAATCTTGATAGAGTGAAATTTGAATGAAACTGGCCTGACCGAAGATGTTGGAGGAGTTGTCATTTAAAGGTGTTTCTTTTTTTAGCTCTGGTGGCAATTTTTTGCATTGAAGCAACCCTTTTGTTGGTCACCTAAGCAACAGTCCTATGAAGTTAAAACGAAATTGACCCATGTGTATAGTTGTCATTCACAGATTTTTCTATTTTCAGCTCTGGATGCCATCTTGTTAATTTGAGCAGAATGATTTTAGCAATACTTAAGAAAGCCACTTAGGCAACATTCCAGTGAAGTTTAAAATGAAATTGGTACAAGGGTTTAGGAAATGTCATTTAAAGCAAATATGACTGATCACAACAACTCATTATGAGCACTTTGTGGTTAGGTTAGGTTAATAAAGGAAAAAAAAATCATTACTCATTCTTAGCCAGTGCTATGTATTTGCCAGACATTTACAGTAAAACCTCCACTAATGGTCACCTCTGTTTAGCATTCACCTCTCTTCAGCAGCCAGAATAATTCCTCCCATAACATTTTACTATATATTTAACCTCTGCTCAGCAGCAACCTCTCTCCTCCAGCCAGCAGCCACTTTACCAAATCAAAATTCAATCCATTAAACAGCCAGAGTTAACTCAATAGCAAAAACTCGGATGTAAAAATAGGAGTTTCTCTTCTGGTGTATTTATTTCAAAATTTATTTTTCTCAAAACTACCATTGCGATATATGCATAAATACAATGAAAGCATGTGAAAAGAAACATAAACTAGAAATGGTGTTTGTAAAACACAATGCCCCCAACCTTTGCTTGTCCCTAGATGGCAAAATATTCAACAAATATTGTTAAAGACTCAAAAACATACAACAAGAATTCCCCTGAAGGCTATGTCGTGCCTGTGGGGGCGCAAAGTCACCAAACCATGAAATCTAGGTCAAGGTCAAACATGGATGCCTGCATAAAAATTTCACTCCTAGTTGCAAGCATGTACAAAGTATCATCAATGAAACTCTTAAAAACAGACTCTTACATCAGGGTGAAAGTTAGGGTTGTCACACTATTTTACAATGTCAGTGAACCATAAAATGTAGGTCAAGGTCAGAAATGGATACTTGCATTGAAGTTTCAATTCCTAAATGCAAGCCTGTACCAAATGCAATTAATGAAGCTCTAATAAATCTTGAGAAATGGACTCTTACATTAGATAGAAAGTCAGGGTGGTCGCAATAATTCACAAAGTCAGTGAACCATGAAATATGGGTCAAAGTCAAATATGGATGCTTGTGTTGCAGTTGCAATTCCTAGATGCAAATTTGTACCAATTATAATTTAAAAAGCTTTAATAGTTTTCGAGAAATGGACTCTTACATTAGGGTGAAAGTCAGGGTGGTCGCAATAATTCACGAAGTCAGTGAACCATGAAATATAGGTCAAGGTCAGAAATGAATGCTTGCGTTGAAGTTACAATGCCTGGATGCAAGTTTGTACCAAGAATGATTAATGAAGCTCTAATAGTTCTCAAGATATGGACTTGCTGACAAGATTTTATTAAAAAAAAACAAGGCATCACATGCGATACAAATCCCCTCGCACAAGACAACTTCATGTGTGGAAAACACTGAAATGGCAAAAGTCATACTTGCTTGAAATATTATCATATGCAACATTTGTGTACAGTTTGTTTAAAAATCCATCCATAAATGTAGGTTCTAGAGTAATGACAATATTTCTCTAAAAATAGTCATACCGACCTTGACTTGAGGCCATGGCCGCAAAGTAGATCTTGCTCAAGAAATTATCCTTAGCATCTTTTGTGTGAAGTTTGATTAAAATCATAAATGTAGGCGGTAGAGCAATGACAAAGTTTTTCTAAAAATAGCCATAGTGACCTTGACCTTGAGGTCATGACCTTGAAAGTCAAAGCAACTCGAGATATTACCATAAGAAACATTTATGTGAAGTTCTATTAACATCCATCAATAAATGTAGGCACTAGAGCGATGACAAAGGTTTTCTAAAAATAGCCACAGTGACCTTGACCTTGAAAGTCAAAATAGCTCGAGATATTGTCATAAGGAACATTTGTGTGAAGTTATACTGAAATCGGTGAAGAAATGTAAGCGCTAGAGCCATGTCAAAGTTTTTCTAAAAGTAGAAACAGTGACCTTGACCTTGAAAGTCAAACACACTCGAGGTATTGTCATAAGGAACATTTGTGTTAAGTTATATTGAAATCAGTGAAGAAATGTAGTCGCAAGGGCGATGACAAAGTTTTTCTAAAAATAGCCACAGTGACCTTGAAAGTCGAAATCGCTCGAGATATTGTCTTAAGGAACATTTGTGTCAAGTTATATTGAAATTGGTGAAGAAATGTAAGCGCTTTAGCCATTACAAAGTTTTTCTAAAAATAGCCACAGTGACCTTGACCTTGAAAGTGGAACACGCTACAGATATTGTCATAAGGAACATTTGTGTGAATCGATTTTGAAATTGGTGAAAAAATGTAAGCGCTAGAGCAATGAAAAAATGTTTCTAAAAATAGCCACAGTGACCTTGACCTTGAAAGTCGAACTCCTTCGAGGTATTGTCCTAAGGATCATTTGTGTGAAGTTATATTAAAATCGGTGAAGAAATGTTGGCGCTGGGGCGATGACAAAGTTTTTCTAAAAATAGCCATTGTGACCTTGACCTTGAAAGTCAGAATGGCTTGAGATATTGTCATAAGGAACATTTGTGTGAAGTTATATTGAAATCAGTGAAGAAATGTAGGCGCTAGAGCAATGACAAAGTTTTTCTAAAAATAGCCACAGTGACCTTGACCTTGAGGTCATGACCTTGAAAGTCGAACTCGCTCAAGATATTGTCATAAGGCACATTTGTGTGAAGTTATATTGAAATCAGTGAAGAAATGTAGGCGCTAGAGCGATGACAAAGTTTTTCTTAAAATAGCCACAGTGACCTTGACCTTGAGGTCATGACCTTGAAAGTCTAACTCGCTGAGATATTGTCATAAGAAACATTTGTGTGAAGTCATATTGAAATCAGTGAAGAAATGTAGGCGCTAGAGCGATGACAATGTTTTTCTAAAAATAGCCACAGTGACCTTGACCTTGATGTCATGACCTTGAAAGTCGAACTCGCTTGAGGTATTGTCATAAGCAACATTTGTGTGAAGTTATATTAAAATCAGTGAAGAAATGTAGGCGCTAGAGCGATGACAACTTTTTTCTAAAAATAGCCACAGTGACATTGACCTTGAGGCAATCACCTTGAAAGTCGAACTCGCTCGAGATATTTTTATAAGGAACATTTCTGTGAAGTTATATTGAAATTGGTGAAGAAATGGAGGCGCTAGAGCGATGACAAAGTTTTTCTAAAAATAGTCACAGTGACCTTGACCTTGAGGTCATGACCTTGAAAGTCAAACTCGCTCGAGATTTTTTATAAGGAACATTTGTTTGAAGTTATATTGAAATTGGTGAAGAAATGTAGGCGCTAGAGCTATGACAAAGTTTTTCTAAAAATAGCCAGTGACCTTGACCTTGAGGTCATGACCTTGAAAGTCAAACTAGCTCGAGATTTTTTTGATAAGGAACAATTGTGTGAAGTTATAATATTTAAATTGGTGAAGAAATGTAGGCGCAAGAGCGATGACAAAGTTTTTCTAAAAATAGCCACAGTGACCTTGACCTTGGGGTCATGACCTTGAAAGTCGAACTCGCTCAAGATTTTTTGTATAGGGAGCATTTGTATTAAGTTATATTAAAATCGGTCCAGAAATGTAGGCGCTAGAGCGATGACAAAAGTACGTACGTACGGGACAAATGCTATATCCCCCCCTCACAACTATGTTGTGCCAGGGGATAATTAAAAAAATTTCAAAGGGAAATTACCCTTGAAAGGGGCATAATCAGGATGAGAAAAAAATACGCGTCAGCTTATTTTCCATTAGGAATGCATATATGAAATTTCAAAACCATAGCATACACAGTTCTAAAGTTATGCTATGCATCACTTTTAGCATTCATTACAATGGGCACAAATTACCAAAATGACAAAGGGCCATAACTCACAAAGTATTTTTCGGAATTTTGTCAAAAGTTAATCAGTTCATATACTCATCACCACCAATATAGTCAACAACTTTCAAGGCTCTAGCTCCAAAAGTGTTTGAGATATTTTGCTGACAAGATTTTATTAAAAAAATTTCAAAGGGCAATAACTCTTGAAAGGGGCATAATCCGGACGAGAAAAAAAATACACGTCGGCTAATTTTCCATGAGGAATCCATATATGAAATTTCAAAACCCTAGCATATACGGTTCTAAATTTATGCTATGCATCACTTTTAGCATACATTACAATGGGCACAAATTACCAAAATGACAAAGGGCCATAACTCACAAAGTGTTTTTCGGAATTTTGTCAAAAGGTAACCAGTTCATCTACTCATCACCACCAATCTATTCATCAACTTTCAAGACTCTAGCTCCAATAGTTTTTGAGATATATTGCTGACAAGATTTTATTAAAAAAATTTCAAAGGGCAATAACTCTTAAAAGGGGCATAATCCGGACGAGAAAAAAAATACACGTCAGCTAATTTTCCATGAGGAATCCATATATGAAATTTCAAAACCCTAGCATACATGGTTCTAAAGTTATGCTATGCATCACTTTTAGCATACATTACAATGGGCACAAATTACCAAAATGACAAAGGGCCATAACTCACAAAGTATTTTTCGGAATTTTGTCAAAAGTTAATCAGTTCATCTACTCATCACCACCAATATATTCACCAACTTTCAAGGCTCTAGCTCCAATAGTTTTTTGAGATATCTTGCTGACAAGATTTTATTAAAAAAATTCAAAGGGCAATAACTCTTGAAGGGGGCATAATGCAGACGAGAAAAAAAATATGCTTCAGCTTATTTTCCATGAGGAATCCATATATGAAATTTCAAAACCCTAGCATACATGGTTCTTTAGTTATGCTATGCATCAAAAGCGTAACGGACGGACGAACGGACGAACGAACCAGAACCAATATGCCCCTCCAACTTTTTCAAAGTTGGGGGCATAATGATGGAGAGGTGTCAGATGACACCTCTCCATCATTTATTTTTCTTTTAGTACATCCATGTTGAGCTGTCTTCAATAATCACTATTTTTTTGTCTGTCGATAACAAGCCATACATCATCTCAGACATTTCCCTCTGTTGACAGCCACCTCCCTTAAACAGCCAGTTTTGTAGTTTTCCCAGGATGGCTGTTTAATGGATGTTACACTGACCTGTAAACTGTATTGGGAGATAGTTCAGTAAGTAGGCCCAGGCTAGTCCTGTACTCACATCACCAACTGGCATCTTCTGCTGCATGTGAACTGGCAAGCCTATAAAAATGAAAAAATTGAGTTATGAGGCAAGCCTTTAAGAATGAAACAAGAGCATCGCATGCGGGTGCCAACGCTCGGCTGCAAAAATTCTAAGTCGAAAAAGGGGCATAACTGTGCCAAAAATATTTTGAAGGTTACCTCACCTATTGGTATGAGTTCCCCTTTTCATAATGAACAACTTGTCCGAGTTTTAAGTATATATGTTCAGTAATGACAGAGATATTACAAAATGTCCATGTTTTTGAACAACGACGCAGACGACGCCAAAGCTATGACAATACCTCGTCGTTTTCTTAAAAAACAGACGAGCTAAAAATTGAGTTACGGTAAAGTTCCTAAGTATTGGGACAGATAGGCCCAAGAAAACAGTGCAGACTCAGATCAGACTACTCCTGAAGGAGCAGTCTGATCAGGGTCCACACTGTTTGCCTTTCTGTCTGCACCATTCTGACTATTGCTGGATTATGAAACAAATTTTCAAAATTTTAGGAGCATTTCAGCAAGTCCTCAAGGTGTCTGAATTTTTAGAATTTGTATGCACATGTAACCCCACAGTTCAGCATCCTAACCCATTTAGTACCAGAAACCCCAAAATGGGTACTCTGGCAATAGTGCAGAACATGGCGTGTGATCAGGGCCTCCACTGTTTGCGAAAAGTTCCGTCATTTTCCAAATAAATTTTGATGAAAACAAAACCTGACAGCCCTAAATTTTGAAATGAACTCCTACTATATATAAGGCGGAAGATTGCATTTGGTACAAAAAGGGTTAATCCTTAAAGTGCAACAGAAACTTTAAGGGCAGACAGCTATTTTATTTTCTAAAATTATTTTTCAGGGAAAATAAGGCTTGACATACCATGTAAATCATCTGGGGCCAGTTGTTCAAAACTAATGACATCGTTAGTTAACGTATTGTTAAAACTTTGATCATTTATTATGGAAAATATGCAAATATTTTTGCTGAAAAAATGTGAGCAGCTTTTGCATTCGCAAAAGCTGCTCACATTTTTAAGCAAAAATACCAAAACTTTAAATATTAAACTTGCTAGAATAGTTTACAATATGACCACTAACGAGCTCGTTAAGCTAACGATGCTTTGAACAACTGGGCCCTGGACAGTGATTCACATGTGATGACAAGCCTCATTTCCTCTGAAAAAAACAAAAAAACAACAACAACAAATAAACAAACAAACAACTAGACCCAGTGTTTATGAAACACTATGCCCCCAACTTCCTGACCCTTTCACTGCTTGCACCTAACAGTTACTGAGATAATATAGTTTTTATTTGGTTGCAATGTTGAAATTCTCAAAAGACCATAGTACAAAAAACAGGAAAAAAAAAATCAGATTTTTTTCAAAGTTGATCAGTTCATCTTCTCATCGTCTCCAATCAGTCTGTAAAGTTTCAGGGCAATAACTGTAGTGGTTTTTGAGATATCTTGCTTACGAGCTTAAAATGTCCAAAGTTCCAAAGGGCAATAAATCAAGAAAAAATTTCGGATTATTTTCCAAAAGTTAATCAGTTCATCTACTCAGCAACCCGAATCAGTCAGTAAAGTTTCAGGGCAATAGATCAAACCGTTGTTGAGATACCTTGCTCACAAGCTTAAAACGCCCGAAGTTTCAAAGGGCCATACCTCAAGTAACAAAATTAAGATTTATTTCAAAAGTTAATCAGTTAATCTTCTCATCATCCCCAATCATTATGTAAAGTTTTAGCGCAAAAGCTCTAATGGTTTTTGAAATATCTTGCTTACAAGATTAGATATCTTGCTTACAAGCTTTAAAGGCCCAAAATTTCAAAATCAGATTTTTTTTCAAAAGTTAGTCAGATCATCTTCTGATTGTCCCTAATCAGTCTTTAAAGTTTCAGGGCAATAGCTGCAATGGTTTTTGAGATATTTTGCATACAAGCTTAAAATGCTTACAAGCTTAAAATGTCAAAAGTTCCCAAGGGCCATAACTCAAGAAAAAAATTTAGGATTTTTTTTTCAAAAGTTAATCAATTCATCTACTCATCATTTAAAATTAGTCTGTAAAGTTTCAAGGCAATAGCTCCAATCATTTTTGCGATATCTTGCTTACAAGCTTAAAATGCCCAAAGTGTCAAAGGGCCATAACTGTAGTAAAAAGATTCCATTTTTTAGACCAAATTAATCAGTTCATCTTCTCATCATCCCTAATCAGTGTGTGAAGTTTCAGCACAATAGCTCTAATGGTTGAGATATCTTGCTTACAAGATTTCATAGCATTTTTGGGTCAATTGTGTAAACAATTCACCCTAATTTACTAAGTGACATATCCGAAATCATGCTTTGTCCACGTGACCATCACTGACTTGGAAAAACCAATATTACGGTTATTAATAGAAAAAGTCTTGCTTTTTTCTATTGATGTTTCATGCAGGTCAGACTTATTTATAGAGTCTGGACAGGAACCCCATGCTGGGTTTGGCAAACACCGAATACCCAGTTCAGATGCCACGGAATGTGGAGACTGTTCAGCCGGTTGCAAGGGACTACACACAATATCTTAATGTAGGTCAAGCTATATATCATGTTGCGACTTTCGGAACATCCATTCATAAAACTGTTAGATAGAATCAATTGTACAACTTTTTGGACTTCTGCTAAGAACTTAAATTTGTTTTAGAGCAAAAAGAGCAGCCCAGTCTTTTAAAGGTGGTATCGTTATTAGACATACAACGTAGACCCATATTGGATAGACAGTACACTCCCCCTGATCAGGTTCAGCACTATTTGCCATATATATATATTCAGAAAGATGAATCTGTTGTGCTGGTTGAGTATACGTGTATACAGAAAGGAAATAATTAAACGCATTATCAAGCAACAAGTAAATAATTTAGAAAACTTTGACGGAAAATGCTACCATAATTTTTTTCAGACAAAAATTGTACTGAATACTTTTCTTATATTAAATGAAGCGTTTTGACAAGTACCCACAGTCTTTGTTACAAAGCTTGCTATTGCCCACTTGACTATCACTGACCATCTGACTGCCGCCGACCCTGAACAAAATCTAATTTATAGCGTCGATAGTCGCCTCCCTAAGACGTCAGAGCACTGCATAAAAAGTAAATTTTGGACTGTGCTCGTGAACTTGGGCATTGGCAAACAGTATATACCTAATCAGACGCTAGTGTGCTTGCTTAAAATACTGGAATTTAAGGGTTAAACAAACAGTTCAATTTTCAGATCAGGGCTATTTTCCCAACCTACACTCAGAGACCATCGACCCACCAGTACTCTCAGTGCTTTAATTTGCAAAGGGGCATAATCCTGATGAAAAAAAAAAAAAAAAAACACAGGTCTATTATTTTTCCATAAGGAATCCATATATGAAATTTCAAAAACCTAAATGCATGGTTCAAAAGTAATGCTATGCAGTAAGAAGATGGCCAAATGGCCCTATATCGCTCACCTGTGTACCAGAAAATCATTAATGATGTTTTAAGAATGCCCATCGGGGCTTGAAGAAATAGACTGGGCTACATGGTGCTTCTATGCAGAGCTGGAACCGACCACACATGAGTACTGGAAAACAGGTTCTAAGCCTGCCCAGGAAGAGTGGTGGCCATATTGGTCAAGTGACTAAATTTGTATTAATCAATTAATTTCATTTCCTTGTTCCATAAAGGTTTCATATGAAATTTGGTTACAAAAGGCCCAGCGATTTTGAGAAAAATGTGTTATAATTCTCATATCTGAGTGACCTTGGACCAAGAACAAGGAATGACCTTGACCTTGAATACTTAGGTAGTTTACATAACTCATTTAGCTAACTGCATCTACAAATTTTAGGTTACAGGCTGCAACAGTTTCTCAAAAGCACATGTTTTTTTATTTTTTTCCATACAAAAGCCTACTTGACCAAATTTGACCTTAGCGTAAAATAGGTCAAGGTCATTCAGGAGTCATCATCTGAACAAATTGTAATTGGCTCGAGCCCCCATGGCCATATACAAAGTTATATGATAATCCACCCACAGATTCTGGAGAAGAACATTTCTGAGAGGGGTTTACCTTATGTGGGCATGGCGGCCATATTGGTCATGTAATCAATCTCATATTAATTAATTTTCATTTTCTTGTTCCCAAAAGCTTTCATATGAAACTTTGGTTACAAACAGCTCAGTGGTTTCTGAGAAAAATAAGTTTTAAGTCTATCTGAATGACCTTGAATAAAGATCAAAGAATGACCTTGACCTTGAATACTCATGTCATTTCATCCACTCATTTAGCTTACTGTATCTACCAATTTTCAGATCACTGGGTGCAATATTTTCCAACAAATACACGGTTTTGACTTTTTCCCAATACAAAAGTCTGTGTAACCAAATTTGACCTTGGCCTAAAATAGGTCGAGGTCATTCAGGAGTCATCATCTGAACAAATTTTAATGAGCCCGAGTCCCCAATGCAACATACCAAGTAACATGATAATCGGCCCACTGGTTCCGGAGAAGAATATTTTTGAAGGGTTTTCACCTTATATGGGCATGACGGCCATATTGGTGATGTGATCAAATTCATATTTATTAACTGTCATTTCCTTGTTCTTAAAAACTCTTATATGAAATTTCGTTACAAATGGCTTTATGGTTTCTGAGAAAAATAAGTTTTAATTCTCATATCTGAATGACCTTGAACAAAGGTCAAAGAATGACCTTGACCTTAAATACTCATGTAGTTTCATCCACCCATTTAGCTTACTTCATTTACTAATTTTTAGATCACACGGTTTTGTCTTTTTCCCATACAAAAGTCTATGCGACCAAATTTGACCTTGGCTTGAAATTGGTCAAGGTCATCCAAGGGTCATCATTTGAATAAAATATGATGGACCCGAGTCCCTAATGCTACATACCAAGTTTCAGGCCAATCGGCCCACTGGTTCTGGAGAAGAAGATTTTTTAAGGGTTTTTACCTTATATGGGCATGGCGGCTATCTTGGTCATGTGACCTGAACTCCGCGAACAAATTTTCGTTCCCTCATCCCATGAATGCTCCACATGAAATATGACTCCAATCGGCCTTGTGGTTTCAGAGGAGAAGATGTTTGAAAATGTTGACAGACAACAGACGACAGACAGACAACGGAGCTTTACCATACTATAATCTCACCTATGAGCCTTCAGCTGAGGTGAGCTAAAAAGCGGAATGGACGGAAGGACTGAAGGAAGGATGGACAGACCAACATGGCAAAAGCAATATGCCCCCACAACTTCTTTGAAGTTGGGTGCATAATGAAAAAAGATGGTCCTATATGGCTCACTTGAGCTAACAGATTCGAAGTTTCAGGAAGTACCAACCTTTACAGAAGGATTTATGCGAAGACAAGGTGATGCTACCGTAAGCATTTTCTACAATCAGGTAGAATGTAACTATGATAAATAGGCTGACCTTACCAGTTTTCAAAATCAATTGAAGCTTTTATCCCTGACCTGCTTATATGTATCTTTCAAGAAGATCCGATATAAATTGAAGGGGCTATGATGATGAAAAGGTCAAAAACCAGCAACCTTACATATAAGTTTCAGAAAGATTTGATGTAAACCAGGGATCGCGGGATCGATCCCGGGCTTCTCCAGACTTTCGGATGAGTCTTTAAACCGAGGTCCCGTCTCCGTATGACCTTAGCTGTTGGTGGGACGTAAAACTAAAACTCACTCACTCAGAAAGATTTGATCAAAACTAAAGGCGCTATGGTGATGACAAGCATTTTCCCATTGCAAGTCTATGGGTCCTTGTGGCACCAAAGTTTTTGTTCGATTTCGAAAAAAAGTTTATGTCATCAATGCCCAACCGACTTGGCCCGTTTTCGAACTCATCCAAGTTTTTATCCCCAGCCACTTTACATATAAGTTTCAGAAAGATCCCATCAAAATTGAAGGCGCTACGGTAATGACAAGGTCAAAAATAGGCATTTTCAGCAATCAAAGGGATGTAACTCTCTGATAAATGGGCCGACTTGGCCGGTTTTCAAAGTCATATGAGTTTTTATTCCAAGCCACCTTACGTATAAGTTTCAGAAAGATCCGATCAAAACTGGAGGGGCTTTGATGGCCCTGGATCGCTCACCTGATCCATGAGTAACAAGTGGACCCCGGGAGGGCCATTATTGACCCCAGGACTATAATGTGCATAATGTTGAGGGAGGACTATATAAGCCCATGTAAAACCAAAGGGCCTAGGGCGGGGGCATTTTTGGCCCCAGCACTATAATTTGAACAATCTTGGTAGAGGTCTACTAGATGAAGCTTCATACAAAATATCAAAGACCTGGGCCTTGCAGTTTCAGAGAAGAAGATTTTTAAAGATTTTTCCTATATAAGCCCATGTAAAACCAAAGGGCCCCCGGCGCGGGGACATTTTTGGCCCCAGCACTATAATTTGTACAATCTTGGTAGGGGTCCACTAGATGAAGCTTCATACCAAATATCAAAGACCTGGGCCTTGCAGTTTCAGAGAAGAATTTTTAAAGATTTTCCCGATATAAGCCCATGTAAAACTAAAGGGCCCCGGGGCCGGGTCATTTGTGGCCCCAGCACTATAATTTGAACAATCTTGGTAGGGGTTCATTAGATGAAGTTTCATACCAAATATCAAAGACCTGGGCCTTGTGGTTTCAGAGAAGAAGATTTTTTAAGTTTTCGGTGAAAAAATCTATTTTTGTTTCCTGTGACCTAGATGTGCAATGGACCGGAACCATTTGAACAACTTTGAAAGGGGACCACCTAAGGATCATTCCTGTGAAGTTTGATCGAAATCCGATCAGTGGTTTCGGAGGAGATGTCGTTTGAAGAAATTGTTTTCGCACGGATGCATGGACGCATTCACGGACGGACACACGCACCGCTGACGACGGACAAAAAGTGATCCCAAAAAGCTCACCTCGTCACGTGAGCTAAAATGGGCATTTTCAGCAATCAAACAGATGTAACTATATGATAAATGGGCCGACTTGGCTGGTTTTCAAACTCATCTGAGCCACCTTACGTATAAGTTTCAGAAAGATTCAATCCAAACTGAAGGGGCTACTATGATGACAAGGTAAAAAATAGGCATTTTCAGCAATCAAAGGGATGTAACTCTATGATAAATGGGCCGACTTGGCCAGTTTTCTAACTCATCTGAGTTTTTATCCCAAGCCACTTAACATATAAGTTTCAGAAAGATCTGATCAAAACTGAAGGCTAAGGTGATGACAAGGTCAAAAATAGGCATTTTTAGCAATCAAGGGGATGTAACTCTATAATTAATGGGCCAACATTGCCAGTTTTCGAACTGATCCCCAGTCTACTTATATATTATTTCAGAATGATCCGATCAAAACTGAGGTGCTACGGTGATGACAAGCATTTTCCCATTGTTAGTCTATGGGACCTTGTGGTTGCTATAGCAACCGAAGTTTTCATTCAATTTCGATAAAATGCTAATGTCATCAATGCCCCACCAGAGGCATGGTACAGAAAAGAAATGATTGAGATCAGCCTGCAAGCTGCAGAGATATATCTGGTCAAAAGTGTTGACGGACGACGGACGGACGGCGGGGGGACTACCATCCTATAAGCTCCCCTGGGGCCTTCGGCCCAGGTGGGCTAAACAAGAGGGCCATGATGGCCCTGGACCACTCACCTGATCCATAGAGTAACAAGTGGGCCCTGGGGAGTGCCTTTATTGACCCAAGGGCTATAATGTGCATAATGTTGAGGAACTCTAAAAGGGTGAAGCTTCATACCAAATATCAACAAAGGCTATAATTTGACCAATCTTGGCAAAGGTCCACTAGATGAAGCTACACACCAAATATCAAAGACCTGGGCCTTGCGGTTTCAGAGAAGAAGATGTTTTAAAGATATTCCCTACACAAGCCTATGTAAAACCAAATGGCCCCGGGGCAAGGTCCACTAGATGAAGCTTCACACCAAATAGACCTGGGCCTTACTGTTTCAGAGAAGAAGATTTTCAAAGATTATCTTTTTATAAGTCTATGAAAAACCAAAGGGCCCTAGGGCGGGGGCATTTGTGGCCCTAGGGCTATAATTTGAACAATCTTGGTCGAGGTCCACTAGATGAAGCTCCATACCAAATGTCAAAGACATAGGCCTTGCAGTTTCAGAGAAGATTTTCAAAGATTATCTCTATATGTCTATGTAAAACCAAAGGGTCTCGGGGCAGGGGCATTTTTGGCCCCAGGGCTATAATTTGAACAATCTTGATAGAGGTCCACTAGATGAAATTGCACACCAAATATCAAAGACCTAGGCCTTGTGGTCTCACAGAAGAAGATTTTTAACGATTTTCTCTATAAAAGCCTATGTAAAACCAAAGGGCCCCGGGGCGGGGGTATTTTTGGCCCCATCACTATAATTTGAATAATCTTGGTAGGGGTCCACTAGATGAAGCTTCATACCAAGTAGCAAAGACCTGGGCCTTGTGGTTTCAGAGAAGAAGATTTTTAAAGATTTTCCCTATATAATCCTATGTAAAACCAAAGGGACCCGGGGCGGGGGCATTTTTGGCCACAGCACTATAATTTGAACAATCTTGGTAGGGGTCCACTAGATGAAGGGTCATACCAAATATCAATAACCTAGGCCTTGTGGTTTCAGAGAAGAAGATTTTTTAAGTTTTTTGGTGAAAAAAATCTATTTGGGCTCCTGTGACCTAGATGTGCAACGGACCAGAACCATTTGAACAACTTTGAGAGGGGACCATCTAAGGATCATTCCTGTGAAATTTAATCAAAATCCGATCAGTGGTTTTCATAGGAGATGTCATTTGAAGAAATTGTTTACGCAGACACAGGCACAGACGGACACAAAGTGATCCCAAAAGCTCACCTCGGGACCTAAAAACAAGAGGGTCATGGTAGCCCTGGATCGCTCACCTAATCCGTAGTGTAACATGTGGGCCCCGGGGAGGGCCATTATTGGTCCCAGGGCTATAATTTGCATAATCTTGGTAGAGATCTAAAAGGTGAAGCTTCATAATAAATATCAAAGACTGGAGGTTTTCCTTATGTAAGTCTATATAAAACCAGGGGAGGGAGGGGGCAAGGGCTATCATTTGAATAATCTTGGTAAAAATCCACAAGAAGAAGCTTCATACCAAATATCAAAGAAATGACCTTGGCCTTCTGGTTTCGGACAAGATGATTTTCAAAGGTTTTCCCAATATAAGTTTATGTAAAACAAGTGGGCCCCGGAGTGGGCCCATTTTTGGCCCCAGGGCTATAATTTGAACAATCTTGGTAGAGGTCTACTAGACAAAGCTTCATACAGACAAGAAGATTTTTTATAGGTTTTCCCTAAATAAATCTCTATAAAACCAGTGGGCTCTTGGGAGGGGCCATTTTTGGCCCAGGGCTGTTATTTCACCAATCATGTTAGAGGCCCACAAGATGAAGTTTCTTACCAAATATTAAAGACCTGAGCCTTCTGGTTTCAGGGGAGAAGATCTCTGGGGTCTCTGGTCGGGCTCATCGGAGTCTAACTGTTGGTTTTCTTTTGCTCCAGCATTTCAGTGGTTTCTTGCTGTCGAGTCCTCACCGTTGTCTCACCTCTGTGGTTCTTTGATTTCTGTGTTGACGGAGATGTTGCACTGATGAGTTAGGAGGCCTTCATGCGGACTGAACAAATTATTTGTCTAAATCGCGACGGAAGTAAGGGCGAGGATTGTGGCCACGTAAAATCAATTTAAGCCCCCCAGTGGAAATCTTTTACTGACCGTTCCAAGGCGGCTCTTCTGTGGCGATTTATTTATGTTGTTGTTTGTTACTTACTGTGTGTATCACTTGTGTCTTTTAATTTTGGATGGCCATATGGCCATTTTGTGGGAAAGTAACTGTCCATATGGCCTTCCTTTTGGTTTAGGTTTCCATTATGGTCTGGTCGCTTAATGTTTGTATTTCTTTCCCTTTGGTGTCTTTTATGGATGGAGTAAGTTAATTGTATCAATTCCTGATCTTTGTTTTACTTCTACTTTCCCTATATAAGTATATGTAAAACCAGTGGGCCCCAGGGCCCGAGACATTTTTGGCCCCAGGGCTATAATTTGAACAATCTTGGTCTAGGTCCACTAGGCAAAGTTTCATACCAAATATCAAAGAAATGAGCCTTCTGGTTTCAGACAAGAAGATTTATAAAGATTTTCCCTATATAAGTCTATATAAAACCAGTGGGTTCGGGTAGGGTCCACTTTTGGCCCCAGGGCTATAATTTGAACAGTCTTGATAGAGGTTTACTAGACGAAGCTTCATATCAAATATTATAAATGACCTGAGCCTTCTGGTTTCAGAGAAGAAGGTTTTAAAGATTTCCCTATATGAGACTATGTAAAACCAAAGGGCCCTGGGACAGGGGCATGTTTGGTCCCTGGGCTATAACTTGAACAATCTTGAAAGAGTCCCATTCACACAAAATATCAAAGACTTGGGCTTTGCGGTCTCAGAGAAGAATATTTTTAAAGATTTTTCCCTATATCTGTTTATGTAAAACCAAAGGGTACCAGGATGGGGGCATTTTTGGCCACAGGGCTATAATTTGAATAATTTTGGTAGAGGTCCACTAGACGAAGCTTCACACCAAATATCAAAGTCCTGGGTCTTGCGGTTTCAGAGAAGAAGATTTTTAAAGATTTTCCCTATATATGTTTATGTAAAACCAAAGGTTTCCGGGGCAGGGCATTTTTGGCCCCAGGGCTATAATTTGAACAATCTTGGTAGAGGTCACCTAGATGAAGCTTCATACCAAATATCAAAGACCTGTGCCTTGCAGTTTCAGTAAAAAAATCTATTTTTGGCTACTGTGACCTAGATGTGCAACTGACCAGAACCATTTAAACAACTTTCAAAGGGGACCACTTAAGGATAATTCCTGTGAAGTTTGGTCAAAACCAGATCAGTGGTTTAGGAGGAGATGTTGTTTCTAAGAAATTGTTTACGGACACATGGACAGAAAATCGTCTCAGAAATGCTACTTCTAGGAGATGATTTTTTTTTAGATTAAAGGCTACAGGGCAGTTTATATTTTCTTGTCCTTTGGGATCATTGATTCCATTGTGGAATTTTGAAAATATTTGAGGGTCACTGATGAAGCCTAAATGGCCGAAACTATCTAGTCTGGCCCATAAAAAATGTACACTCCATATTTTCCAGTTCTGTGGTGTATTCCTTGCTTCCAAAGGATAACCCTTTCTAGAACATATTCCTCAACACTGTTTAGTTTATTTCAAGCTGACCAGTTGACCTAACACATGTACACTTTCCAGGCCAGCTTATACATAAGTGGCTAACCATGCGGTACTGTGGACAATCATTCTTTTGCCTGAATTAACTGACAACTGCCTTTCTTGAATCAGAGAGAATGCCTGCAGGAAAGCTTTCATGATCGCCCTCCACAAAGGAACGTTGTTGATCTGGCTGGTACAGTCAACCTTCTTTATACTGACATTCGACGTAACACCAAAACTCGTTATAACGACAATTTCAATGGAACAGATCCTTAGCTTAGAGAGAGGCGATAAATGGAGATATTCAAGAATATTACAAATATTTAAGGGGAATGGGAACACCTGCAGACTTTTCCCGCCATTTTTCAAAGGGAGGCAACTTTGGGGACTTCCTGTTCGCTTTTCTATAAGCCCTGTCCCGCTGAAAAAGGGGTCTACTCTTAAAGGAAAGAATTTGCTCCTCAGGAGCAAATTCTTTCCTTTAAGAGTTGACCCCTATTGACATGGGAGACAAAAATACTTTTGCAGGAGTTGCCTCCCCTGAAGGTGTACCCATTCTCCTTAATACTCCAAGAAACAAATTTCGTGGATATTTGTTTGAACAAATGTTCACAACATATATTTCTTGGGAGTAAATAAGGCAAAAGGTCCTTTATAACCTATTTGGGATTCTATATAGCAGCAAATTCGCTATAGCCACAGAATGTTAGGGAACATATACTGTAGTTATGGCGAGGGTCCTCTCTATCGACCCTGCGATCTCTGATCACCAGTAAGACGTGCATCCGACTGAGATGCCATTTTAGCACAATGGCACATCACGAAAACACGTCTATATAATTTTGACCCCCTCGAACCCCACTTTTATATAGACAAGAGGGCCATGATGGCCCTGGATCGCTCACCTGATCCATAGAGTAACAAGTGGGCCCCGGGGAGGGCCATTATTGACACCAGGGCTATAACGTGCATGTTGAGGGAGGTCTGAAAAGTTGAAGCTTCATAATTTGAACAACCTTGGCAAAGGTCCACTAGATAGAGCTTCACACCAAAAAGCAAAGACCTGGGCCTTGCGGTTTCAGAGAAGAAGATTTTTTTTTTAAGATATTCCGTACACAAGCCTATGTAAAACCAAATGGCCCCAGAGTGGGGGCATTTTTGGCCTCAGGGCTATAATTTAAACAATCTTGATGGAGGTCCACTAGATGAAGCTTCACACCAAATATCAAAGACCTGGGCCTTGCAGTTTCAGAGAAGAAGATTTTCAAAGATTATCTCTGTATAAGTCTATGTAAAACCAAAAGGGCCCCGGGACGGGGGCATTTGTGGCCCAGGGGCTATAATGTGAACGATCTTGGTAGAGGTCCACTAGATGAAGCTCCATACCGAATATCAAAGACATGGGCCTTGCAGTTTCGGAGAAGAAGATTTTTAAAGATTTCCCTATATAAGTCTATGTAAAACCAAATGGTCTTGGGGCGGGGGCATTTTTGGCCCCAGGGCTATAATTTGAACAATTTTGATAGAGGTCCACTAGCTGAAATTTCACACCAAATATAAAAAACCTAGGCCTTGTGGTTTCAAAGAAGAAGATTTTTAAAGATTATCCCTATATAAGTCTATGTAAAACCAAAGGGCCCCGAGATGGAGGCATTTTTGGTCCCAGCACTCTAATTTGAACAATCTTGGTAGGGGTCCACTAGATGAAGCTCCATACCAAATATCAAAGACCTGGGCCTTGCCGTTTCAGAGAAGATATTTAAAGATTTTCCCGATATAAGCCCATCTAAAATCAAAGGGCCCAAGAGCTGGGGCATTTTTGACCCAGGGCTATAATTTGAACAATCTTGGTAGAGGTTTACAAGATGAATTAAGCTTCATACCAAATACTAGAGAAAGCGACCTCAAGGTCACTGTGGGGGGGTAGGACATGCATCAATGAAATCTTCAGTGTAGGTATCAACTAAATCTATCAAAGGGTTTAGAAGATACAATCTCTCAGAAACTTTGACGCAAAACTTTAACCAAATGTAAAATTTTTAAGTCTGTGACATCACGGTCACTGTCGGGGCTGGGACATGCATCAATGAAATCTTAAGACCAGTATGTAACTTCAGTGTAAGTATCAACTAAATCTATCAAATGGTTCGAAAGTAACAATCTCCCAGAAACTTTGACGCAAAACTTTAACCAAAATGTTAACAGACGGACGGACAGACGGACCAATGGACAGACAGATGGAAGGATGGACGGGCGAAAACAATATACCCCCATCATACTTTGTATGCCGGGGGGGGGGGGGGGGAAATCAAAGACCTGGGCCTTGCGGTTTCAGAGAAGATTTTTAAAGATTTCCCCTATATAAGCCCATGTAAAACCAATGGGTCCCGGGGCGGGGGCATTTTTGGCCACAGCACTATAATTTGAACAATCTTGGTAGGGGTCCACTAGATGAAGCTTCATACCAAATATCAAAGACCTGGGCCTTGTGGTTTCAGAGAAGAAGATTTTTAAAGATTTTTCATGTAGAAGCCCATGTAAAAGCAAAGGCCCCAGGTGGGGGCATTTTTGGCCACAGCACTATAATTTGAACAATCTTGATAGGGGTCCACTAGATGAAGCTTCATAACAAATATCAAAGACCTGGGCCTTGCGGTTGTAGAGAAGAAGATTTTTAAAGATTTTCCATATATAAGCCAATGTAAAACCAAAGGGCCCCAGGGCGGGGTCATTTTTGGACCCAGCATTAGAATTTGAACAATCTTGGTAGGGGTCCACTGGATGAAGCTTCATACTAAATATCAAAGACCTGGGCCTTGCGGTTTCAGAGAAGAAGATTTTTATAGATTTTCCATATATAAGCCCATGTAAAACCAAAGGGCCCCGGGACAGGGGGCATTTTTGGCCCCAGCACTATAATTTGAACAATCTTGGTAGGGGTCCACTAGATGAAGCTTCATACCAAATATCAAAGCTCTGGGCCTTACGGTTTCAGAGAAGAAGATTTTTAAAGATTTTCCCTATATAAGCCCATGTAAAACCAAAGGGCCCCGGAGCGGGGGCATTTTTGGCCCCAGCACTATAATTTGAACAATCTTGGTAGGGGTCCACTAGATGAAGCTACATACCAAATATTAAAGACCATGGCCTTGTGGTTTCAGAGAAGAAGATTTTTTAAGTTTTCGGTGAAAAAAAAATCTATTTTTGGCTCCTGTGACCCAGATGTGCAACGGACCGGAACCATTTGAACAACTTTGAAAGGGGACCACCTAAGGATCATTCCTGTGCATTTTGGTCAAAATCCAATCAGTGGTTTAGGAGGAGATGTCGTTTGAAGAAATTGTTTACGCACGGACGGACGGACGCACGCACGGACGCACGCACGGACGACGGACAAAACGTGATCCCAAAACCTCACCTCGTCACTACGTGACGGTGAGCTAAAAAACTGGGGTTTACAGGGGTAAACATTATTTTTCTTATATTTGCTGTAAAATACAGATTGTGGGCACCCGTCAGAACCGCCTCGATGAGGCAGATCTAACGAGTACCCACAATCTATATTTTGAGCAGAAACAAGAAAAATATCACAATTTTTCATATAAAAATTTAGTTTTTTTTCGGCGGTAAAATTCACAATGTATTTGTATAGGCATGTTTTCGTAATGTATTATCATAATGACCTACCATCCATCTGCTCCAATAGGATTTGTTTGTAATTCCGCTGCTCGGTGTTGATCATCGTCACCCACTTCAATGCATCTGGCACTTCTTCCATTCTCATCCCTGTTATCACCGGCAAGATCTGAATACATCTGTTATGAGCACATCTCGCTATTGCAGATATCAGATCTATCCCCCAAAATTCTACACGAAAAGAATCCTGCGACATGACAAAAATTTTCCACCGAGCGGAGTCCAGCTCATTCAAATTTCCATCATGTGCATTTCTAAGAATCACGCTTTTACCTTTATTCTCCAAAAACGTTGCAATATCATCAGCCACTTGTCTGTCTGCTTTGGAAAAACTTAAACATGTCACTGTAGCATCTTTGTCATATTCTGATGAAGGGACTCTAAGAAAGTCGAAGCATGAAACATCTTGACTAGGAGTATCGTTATCTTGCTGTCAAGATCAAGAGGATAATATATTAATTATGTATTAGAAAGACATGTTTACATTAGTACAAATATACTTGGTAATTGAGAGATCAAGAAATGTGCAATTTCTGCTAGGTAATATGTAAATCCATCAAGGCATGGACCGGACACAAATCAACCACTGCCAGCACTGGTGCATCGATGCCTCCGAGTGTAGGCAGGGAAAACTAGAATTTGTCAAGATCAAGAGGATAATATATTAGCCCTTTTCTTGCTGAATATTCAGTTTAGCCACACCCATTTCTGACTTTGAACCAATCAGATTACTTGATGTAATTTATTCCTACATATTCATAAATTGAATGTCAAACAGTGTAGATCCTGATCAGATGGCTCCTTCAGAAGCCATCTGATCTGGATCTACACTGTTTGCAAAGAAAAGGGTTGTCACAAACAGCAGGATAAGAGTTAATTATGTATTAGAAAGACATGTTTACATTAGTACAAATACACTTGGTAATTGAGAGAAAACAAGAATGTGTCCATAGTAGCAATGATGCCCCCTCCCCCCCACTAAAAAAAGTCAATTTTATTTTACCTTTTAACTTTAAGTGTGACCTCGACCTTGAAGCTAACATTTCTGCTAGACAATTTCTGCTAGGTAATATGTAAATCCATCAAGGAATGGACTGGACACAAATCAACCACTGACAGCACTGGTGCATCGATGCCTCTGAGTGTAGGCTGGGAAAACTAGAATTTGTTTTTCTTAAAAAAATACAGATGTCTCCCCCCTATTTGACCTCTAAGTATGACCTTGACATTGGAGGTACTGACCTGGGTCCTGTATGCGACACAGCATCTAATGAAGGTGAACATTTCTGCAAAGTAACTTTAATAAGTCCATCCAGAAATAGAAAGTTATTGACTGCACACGAAAAAGGACCTTTTTTTACCTTTGACCTGTAAGTATGACCTTGACCTTGGAGGTACTTACCTGTGCTTTACACTCGACACATCATCCCATGATGGTTAACATTTCTGCTGAGTAATTTCAAAATCCATCAAGGAATAAGAAAGTTACTGACTGGACACATAAAAAGACCAATTTTTCACATTTGACTCTAAGTATGACCTTGAACTTTGAGGTAAAAACCTGGGTCGTGTGCCCGACACATTTTCTCATGATGGTTAACATTTCAGGCAAGTAATTTCATAATCCATCAAAGAATAAGGAAGTTATTGGCTGTACATGAAAAAAGTAAAGTATGACCTTGACATTGGAGGTACGCACCTTGGTCTTGCGCACGACACATTGTCTAATGAAGATGAACATTTCTGCATGATTACTTTAAAAAGTCCATCCAGAAATAAACCAGAGGACCAGTGGTCCTGTAAACGCTCACCTGACACCTGGTCCTGGTGTACATTTTAATACTTTACCTAATCTACAAATTTTGGTGACACTGTCTTCAATGGTTTCCCTAAATATCCATTATTTTCACTTTTTCCTATGCAAAAGCCTAAGTCAGCAAATTTGACATTACTGTAAAATAGGTCAAGATCAACCCAGGGTCACCATTTGAACAAATTATGATAGGCCCGAGTACCATATGCTACATGCCAAGTTTCAAGGCCATTGGCCTTACGGTTCTTGAGAAGAAGAATTTCGAAGTTTCTTTACCATATATGGGTGTGGTGGCCAGCTTGGTCATGTGATCTAGACCATGTTGGCAGCTTTTCATTTGTTCAACTCCCAAAGGCTCCATATTGAATTTCACTTCAATTGGCTCAGTAGTTTCTGAGAAAAAATGTTTGAAATATGGAACCCGCGTGACCTTGGTCTAAGGTCAATTAATGACCTTGACCTTTCTTACACATAGATCTTCATGTATTCAGCTACTTTACCTTATCTACTAATTTTGGTGACACTGTCTTCAATGGTTTCCTAAAAATCCATTATTTTCACTTTTTCCCATGCAAAAGCCTAAGTCGGCAAATTTGACATTGCTGTAAAATAGGTCAAGGTCAACTCGGGGTCACCATTTGTACAAACTATGATGGGCCTGAGTACCATATGCTACATGCCAAGTTTCAAGGCCATTGGCCTTACGGTTCTGGAGAAGAAGAATTTTTAAGGCTTTTTACCATATATATAGGCGTGACCGCCATCTTGGTCATGTGATCTAGACCGTATTGGCATTTTTTCATTTGTTCAACTCACAAAGGCTCCATATTAAATTTCACTTAAATTGGCTCAGCAGTTTTGGAGAAAAAAATGTTTGAAATATGGATCCTGAATGACCTTGGTCTAAGGCCAATGAATGACCTTGACCTTTCTGACCCATAGATCTTCATGTATTCAGTTACTTTACCTGATCTACAAATTTTGGTGACACTGTCTTCAATGGTTTTCCTATAAATCCATTATTTTCACTTTGCCCCATGCAAAAGCCTACTTCGGCAAATTTGACATTGCTGTAAAATAGGTCAAGGTCAACCCGGGGTCACCATTTGTACAAACCATGATGGGCCCGAGTACCATAATGCTACATGCCAAGTTTCAAGGCCACTGGCCTTATGGTTCTGGAGAAGAAGATTTTTGAAGGCTTTTTACCATATATGGGCATGGTGGCCATCTTGGTCATGTGATCCAGACCCCGCCAACAAACTTTCGTTCCCCCATCCCACTGAGGCTCCATATGAAATTTGGCTTTGATTGGCCCTGCAGTATAGGAGAAGAAGATCTTTGAAAATGGTGGACGGACGGACGGACGGATGGACGGACGGACGGACGACGGACCATGGCTATACTATAAGTTCACCTATGAGCCTAAAGGCTCAGGTGAGCTAAAAAGTTATTGACCGGACACGAAAAAATACCTTTTCTTAGACCTTTGACCTCTAAGTATGACTTTGACCTGGAAGGTACCAACCTGGGTCTTGCAACATATTGCCTATTTATGGTTAAAATTTCTGCCTAGCAATTTCAAAATCCATCCAGAAATAAGAAAGTTATTGACCTAACACGAAAAAAAGACCCATTTTTTACCTTTGACCTCGAAGTATGACCTTGACCTTTGAGGTACTGACCTCGCTCATGTGCACGACACATCGTCTAATGGTGGTTAACATTTCTGTCAAGTATTTTCAAAATCCATCAAAAAAAAGTTATTGACCGTACACGATTTGCCCATACATACATACGCCATTTTGTGGCCGACAAACTTCAAAGGGAAATAACTCAATAAGTACAAATGCAAGAGTTATAGTTCTTGTGCTCTGAATGTCGTCTAATGTTGATTAATATTTGTATGAAGTTTAGTGAAGATAACTGGAACAGTTTGCAAGTTACAGAGCAGACACGATTTTGTGACAGACAGACGCCTGGGGGAAAAACAATGTCTCCACGAAAAGGAGGAAACTATAAGAATCTTATCTGGGTGTGAGGGGTGGATGGAAAAATCCGTCCAAAGGGTCACTGTCCGGCATCACGAGGCTTGCCGAGTGATTCCGGACAGAGATCCCGAGGGACGGATTTTTCTATCCACCCCTCACAACCATGTAGGATTAGTTTTCTTGCATACCTTCCAATTCTTAGCGCGGATTTTAAATGCTGCAGTCACTTCGGTTACCGACGTCCACCATAATGTGATGACACTGCAGGAATGTTTAGTGACGTCACATAACGTGCTGTGACTTCAACCTTTACGATGGCGCATACGAGGTCGTAATCAACTAGTGCATTTATCAAACAAGTGACTATATTTGATTTAGGGTCGGAACACCAGGGACAGAACATAAATTTCTATCCCAGGGTAAAATACCGGATTTCCTTATCTGGTGTGCAAGTAATAATGATGCTGAACGGTTAACATTTGTTTAACCCTTGTAAATTTTTACTGTAAACAAAAAGTGTAAACCCTGCATGACCCATAAATCCCTGTACTGTAAGCAAATAGTGTATACCCTGATCAGATGCCATGTTCTGTGGTGCCTGATCTGGGTCTACACTATTTGACAACTCAACACATGTTACCAGTTAACCCTCAAACGCAACTCAGATCTCACATCGAGATTATGGCATGGCAATTTTCTTTTTTGTTTGTTTGATTTGGTGTTTAACGTCCCCGTCAACACTGTAAAGGTCATTTTCGAGATGTTGCTTCCATTTTTTGTGGGACTTTTACCCGACACTTGAGATGAAATGACATCTCAAGCCCTGCCGCCCAATGAAACCAATAGGTTTTATATGCATGGACAGTCCAACTCGCACCACTTTTCCTGGGCACGCTTAGAAGCTCTAAGCGGTTTACCAGTACTCGTGTGCGGCTGGTTTCATCTCTGCGTGAAAGCATCATGCAGCCCATCTATTTCTTCAAGCCCCAAGGGGCGGGGGCGGTCCAATTTTCTTTACATAGCTTTTATACCTGGATTTTTCCTACAAATCAGTGATAGTCACTTGGGGCCAGTTGTTCAAAACTAACGACGTCGTTAGTTCACAAATCATTTAATATGGCAAATATGCTAATTTTTTGGCTGGAAAAATGTGTGCAGCTTTTGCAGATGCAAAAGCTGCTAACATTTTTTTTTCAGCAAAAATACCAAAATTCTCGATATTGTTCTTGCTAGAACATTTAACAATTTGACCACTAACGAGCTCGTTAAGCTAACGATGCTTTGAACAACTGGCCCCTGGACTTTAGCACTGAAGAGGATTTGTAGTTGATTGATAAACAACAGACCCCAAAATTGACCCTATTTTTGGCACTTGACCTTGAATTGTGACCTTGACCTTAAAGTTATGGTTAGGAAAGTAAGTCAGTCCGCTTTGTCAATGCTTTAAGAATGGTATTTTTCTGAAAAAAAGCATTTTTGAATCAGTTGTTCATCAAATGACCCAAGTTACTAATACTAAAGACATATCCCCTACATACTATTATCCATTTGGCTGTTGCTGACCATATTCAAAATCAAGGTAGCGTGTCTATAAATAACCAACATTTGGATTTTATACACCACAACCTCTTAACAAGAGGCTCAATGAGCCTAACTGCTCACCTGAGGAACATTTCAGTTAGCTGTTATGCTTCTCATGAAATTTAATCATGATTTGCCAAGTGGCTTGAAAGATATACTTATTTGAAAATGTGAACGGACGCCGGACCATTGGCATACTAATACCTCACATGAGCCTTCGCCTCAGGTGAGCTAATAATACTAGCGGTTTCTGAGAAGAAGATTTTTTAAGCTTTTTTTTTCAATTATAAATCTATGGGGGCTAAGGGAACCCCGGGGTGTGGCCAGTTTAGACCCCAGGGGCATGATTGGCACAATGTATGTAGGGGACCACTTGACATTGCTACATGCTTAATTTGTAAGGTCTGGGCCTAGTGGTTTCAGAGAAGAAGATTTTTAAGGTTTTTTTTTTTCATTATAAGTCAATGGGGGCTAAGGGACCCCGGGACGTGGCCAGTTTAGACCCAAGGGGCATGATTGGCACAATTTATGTAGGGGACCACTTGACATTGCTACATGCTTAATATATATGCTCTGGGCCTAGTGGTTTCAGAGAAGAAGAATTTTTAAGCTTTTTTTTCCATTATAAGTCAATGGGGGCTAAGGGTCCCGGGGAGTGGCCAGTTTAGACCCCCCGAGGCATGAATGGCATAATTTATGTAGGGGACCACTTAACATAACTACATGCTTAATATGTAAGCTCTGGGCCTAGTGGTTTCAGAGAAGATTTTTTAAGCTTTCTTTCCATTATAAATCTATGGGGGCTAAGGCGCCGCTGGGCGTGGCCAGTTTAGACCCCAGGGGCATGATTGGCACAATTTATGAAGGGGACCACTTGACATTGCTACATGCTTAATATGTAAGCTCTGTGCCTAGCGGTTTCAGAGAAGAAGATTTTTTAACCTTTTTTTCCATTATAAGTCTATGGGGGCTAAGGCCCCCTGGGGCATGGCCAGTTTAGACCCCAGAGGCATGATTGGCACAATTTATGTAGAGGACCACTTGACATTGCTACATGCTTAATATGTAAGCTCTGTGCCTAGCAGTTTCAGAGAAGAAGATTTTTTAAGCTTTTTTTTTTCCACTATAAGTCTATGGGGGCTTAGGGACCCCGGGGCATGGCCAGTTTAGATTTTAGGGGCATGAGTGGCACAATTTATGTAGGGGACCACTTGACATTGCTACATGCTTCATATGTAACCTCTGGGCCTAGTGGTTTCAGAGAAGAAGATTTTTAAGTTTTTCCCATTGTAAGTCTATGGGAGCTATATGTTGCTATGGCAACAAGAGTTTCCATCTGATCTGCCCCAAAACATAATGCATCTTTTCTTCCAACCTGATAATGCTTCTCATGAAATTTAATCATGATTGGCCAACTGGCTTTAAAGATATACTTAGTTGAAAATGTGAACGGACGGCGGCCGACCGACGCCGGACCATTGGCATACTAATACCTCACATGAGCCTTCGGCTCAGGTGGGCTAATAACACTATTAATGGGGTCCAAAGCAAAAACCGTGTTAATTAAACAAACGTGTTATATTCAAACAAACACACGTATAGATTATATAGAAAAATGACCATTTTTGGGATCCATTTTGAAACCGTGTTATATCCCTAACTGTGTTATAACAAACAGTGTTATAATGAGGTTGTGGTGTATATGGTCAGTGATTGTCACGTGGACAATATCAGGTGGGTAGGTTTTAGAGTATTAGTGACTTTGGTTCTTTTGATAAACAAATGACCACATTACGATAACACACACACACGTGTGACAGTAGTGCATTCTTTCATATCTTCAAAATGGTTACTTTTCTAATGAAAATTTGTGATATATTTTTCATTTACACTCTAAACTTACATTGTTGGTGGTAGAAGCCTCTGTGGTGTAGTGGTTATGCTACTCGCCTTGTAAACCAGGGATCGCAGGATCGATCCGGGCTTCTCCAGACTTTCGGATAAGTCTTTAAATCGAGGTCCCGTCTCCGTATAACCTGATCTGTTGGTGAGACTTAAAGACTCAAACACTCAAACTCATGTTGTTGGTGATTGTTAGAACAACCCAATTGAGGTGGTTTTAACAAGCACCCACAACCTATGTCTTGGCGCAATAGTAAGAAAAATATTTTATACTCCTGTAAACCCCTGTTTTTTTCATACATGTATATTCCATGCTTCCAAAGGATAACCCTTTCTAGAAAAATTTTAACGCCACTACAGCTGGTGTCTGGGAATGTGTGGTGGCCGTAAAAAGTCTCCCTGCCCTACATCATAGTGTAGTTTATATTTTCTTGTCCTTTGGGATCATTGATTCCATTGCTGAACATTAAAAAATATTTGAGGGTCACTGATGAGGCCTAATTGGCGGAAACTAGCTAGTCTGGCCCAGAAAACATGTACACTCCATATTTTCCAGTTCTGTGGTGTATTCCTTGCTTCCAAAGGATAACCCTTTCTAGAACATACTTAAAGGGATGTTTATAACACTGACTTTTTCACATGATGCAAAAACTGCCATTCAGGAGGTATGTAAATGACTGGCTTTGTATCTCCATTCTAATGCAGGGCTAAAGAAAACCAGAAAATTAACGGTCCTGACTGATATTTAATGCTGAAAACCTATTGCCGGTCTGTTTTTGCAAAAGTGCAACTGCTGTCAGCTGAGTAAAACCAAATTTCAGCCAACGAAAAGCAACTCTTATAGACGAATTGATGACACTTGATTTCTAACAGTATATTGCAGGATATACTATTGCAAATTTTTATGTTCATTTAGAGGTCACAAGTTGGATAAACCTCTATTGCCAAAGGACAACAAGAGGGCCCAGAGGGCCCTGGTTCGCTCACCTGATCCAAAGCATAACAAGTGGGCCCCGGGCAGGGTCAATTTTGGCCCCAGGGCTAAAATTTGAACAATCTTGGTAGAGGTCCACAAGATGAAGCTTCATATCGAATATGAAAGACCTGGGCTTTCTGGTTTCAGAGAAAAAGATTTTAAAGGTTTACCCTGCATATAGAAAGCTATGTAAAACAAGATTTTCCCTATATAAGTCTATGTTAAACCAAAGGGCCCCGGAGCGGGGGCATTTTTGGCCACAGTGCTATAATTTGAACAATCTTGGTAGAGGTCCACTAGCTGAAGCTTCATAACAACTATCAAAGACCTAAGCCTTGTGTTTCAGAGAAGAAGATTTTTAAAGATTTTCCCTATATAAGTCTATGTAAAACCAAAGGGCCACATGGCGGGGGCATTTTTGGGCTCAGGGCTATAATTTGAACAATCTTTATAGAGGTTCACTAGCTGAAGCGTCATAACAAATATCGAAGACCTAAGCCTTGTGGTTTCAGAGAAGAAGATGTAAAACCAAAGGGCCCCGGAGCGGGGGCATTTTTGGCCCCAGGGCTATAATTTAAACAATCTTGGTAGAGGTCCACAAGATGAAGCTTCATACCAAATATCAAAGACCTGGGCCTTGCAGTTTCAGAGAAGAAGGTTTTTAAAGATTTTCCCTATATAAGCCCATGTAAAACCAAAGGGCCCCCGTGCGGGGGCATTTTTGGCCCTAGCACTATAATTTGAACAATCTTGGTAGGGGTCCACTAGATGAAGCTTCATACCAAATATCAAAGACCTGGGCCTTGCGGTTTCAGAGAAGAAGATTTTTCAAGATTTTCCCTATATAAGCCCATGTAAAACCAAAGGGCCCCCGTGCAGGGGCATTTTTGGCCCCAGCACTATAATTTGAACAATCTTGGTAGAGGTCCACTAGCTGAAGCTTCATAACAACTATCAAAGACCTAAGCCTTGTGTTTCAGAGAAGATGATTTTAAAAGATTTTCCCTATATAAGTCTATGTAAAACCAAAGGGCCACATGGCGGGGGCATTTTTGGGCTCAGGGCAATAATTTGAACAATCTTTATAGAGGTTCACTAGCTGAAGCGTCATAACAAATATCAAAGACCTAAGCCTTGTGGTTTCAGAGAAGAAGATTTTCCCTATATAAGTCTATGTAAAACCAAAGGGCCCCGGAGCGGGGGCATTTTTGGCCCCAGGGCTATAATTTGAACAATCTTGGTAGAGGTCCACAAGATGAAGCTTCATACCAAATATCAAAGACCTGGGCCTTGCAGTTTCAGAGAAGAAGGTTTTTAAAGATTTTCCCTATATAAGCCCATGTAAAACAAAAGGGCCCTGGTGCGGGGGCATTTTTGGCCCCAGCACTATAATTTGAACAATCTTGGTAGGGGTCCACTAGATGAAGCTTCATACCAAATATCAAAGACCTGGGCCTTGCGGTTTCAGAGAAGAAGATTTTTTCAAGATTTTCCCTATATAAGCCCATGTAAAACCAAAGGGCCCCCGTGCGGGGGCATTTTTGGCCCCAGCACTATAATTTGAACAATCTTGGTAGGGGTCCACTAGATGAAGCTTCATACCAAATATCAAAGACCTGGGCCTTGCGGTTTCAGAGAAGAAGATTTTTTCAAGATTTTCCCTATATAAGCCCATGTAAAACCAAAGGGCCCCCGTGCGGGGGCATTTTTGGCCCCAGCACTATAATTTGAACAATCTTGGTAGGGGTCCACTAGATGAAGCTTCATACCAAATATCAAAGACCTGGGCCTTGCGGTTTCAGAGAAGAATGTTGGGTGTACTCAAAATAATTGCCCCAAAGAGGCGAATCTGTTTTGCCCTATGTATTGAGCAAAGCTTCATTTAAAACAAAATAAAAATATATAACTATGCCTGCTGATCTGGCATAATCACAGGTGGGCGAAATCAGAGTACCAGGAGAAAAACAACCTGAATTTCAAGTTGCAGAACTTGGTGTCTCACATGATCAGACAGGCTCGAAAAACCATCTTGTTTTAGGGGCAACATGGACCATGATGTGTTCAAACAGCCTGATCCTAGTCCCTATGAAACAAATAGAACCAAGACCATGTCACAACATCCGACAATCATACATGTATTTAATAAAAATCTGTTCGGACCCTGCCCATGGGGGCTTAAAGAAATAGATGGGATGCATGATGTTTCCACGCAGCGCTGAAACCGACCGCATACGAGTACTGGTAAATTGTTTGTTTGATTTGATGTTTAACATTCCCGTCAACACTGTAAAGATCATTTTGGAGACGTTGCTTCCAATTTTGTGGGATTTTTACCCGGCATTGGGATGAAATGACATCTCAAGCCCTGTCGCCGAATGAAACCAATAGGGTTTATAAGCATGGACGGTCCGACTCGCACCGCTTGGAATGGGCAGGCTTAGATTCTCTAAGCGGTTTACCAGTACTCGTGTGCGGGTCGGTTTCAGCTCTGCATAGAAGCATCATGCAGCCCATCTATTTCTTCAAGCCCCGTTGGGCGGGGGCCGATGAGTACTGGTAAAAGACTTTAGGTTCAAAGCCTACCCAGGCAAAGGGGTGCGAGTCGGACCGCACTGACCAGGCTTGAGATGTCATTTCATCTCAATGTCAGGTGAAAGCCCCACAAAATTGGAAGCGACGTCTCCAAAATGACCTATACAACAATGCTGACGGGGACGTCAAAACCTCAAATCAAACAAGATGGCCATAATGGCCCTGGATCGCTCACCTGATCCATAGAGTAACAAGTGGGCCCCGGGGATAGCCATTATTGACCCCAGGGTTATAATGTGCATAATGTTGAGGGAGGTCTAAAAAGGTGAAGCTTCAGACCAAACATCAACAAAGGCTAAAATTCGAACAATCTTGGCAAAGGTCTACTAGATGAAGCTACACACCAAATATCAAAGACCTGGGCCTTGCAGTTTCAGAGAAGAAGGTTTTTAAAGATTTTCCCTATATAAGCCTATGTAAAACAAAAGGGCCCTGGTGCGGGGGCATTTTTGGCCCCAGCACTATAATTTGAACAATCTTGGTAGGGGTCAACTTGATGAAGCTTCATACCAAATATCAAAGACCTGGGCCTAGCGGTTTCAGAGAAGAAGATTTTTCAAGATTTTCCCTATATAAGCCCATGTAAAACCAAAGGGCCCCCGTTCGGGGGCATTTTTAGCTTCAGCACTATAATTTGAACAATCTTGGTAGGGGTCCACTAGATAAAGCTTCATACCTAATATCAAAGACCTGGGTCTTGCGGTTTCAGAGAAGAAGATTTTTAAAGATTTTCCCTATATAAGCCCATGTAAAACCAAAGGGCCCCCGTGCGGGGGCATTTTTGGCCCCAGCACTATAATTTGAACAATCTTGGTAGGGGTCCACTAGATGAAGCTTCATACCAAATATCAAAGACCTGGGCCTTGCGGTTTCAGAGAAGAAGATTTTTCAAGATTTTCCCTATATAAGCCCATGTAAAACCAAAGGGCCCCCGTGCGAGGGCATTTTTAGCTGCAGCACTATAATTTGAACAATCTTGGTAGGGGTCCACTAGATGAAGCTTCATACCAAATATCAAAGACCTTGGCCTTGCAGTTTCAGAGAAGAAGATTTTTAAAGATTTTCCCTATATAAGCCCATGTAAAACCAAAGGGCCCCCATGCGGGGGCATTTTTGGCCCCAGCACTATAATTTGAACAATCTTGGTAGGGGTCCACTAGATGAAGCTTCATACCAAATATCAAAGGCCTGGGCCTTGCGGTTCCAGAGAAGAAGATTTTTTAAATTTTCGGTGAAAAAAATCTATTTTTGGCTACTGTGACCTATATGTGCAACGGACCGGAACCATTTGCACAACTTTGAAAGGGGACCACCTAAGGATCATTCCTGTGAAGTTTGGTCAAAATCCGATCAGTGGTTTAGGAGGAGATGTCGTTTGAAGAAAAGTTTACGGACGCACGCACGCACGGACGCATGCACGCACGGACGCACGCACGACGGACGACGGACAAAAAGTGATCCCAAAAGCTCACCTTGTCACTACGTGACAGTCGAGCTAAAAATACATTGTATTGAAGAGAGATCAGTGGAAACTATCGTTGGAAGATTTTATCTGAGTGAGTGAGTGTTTCAGTTTTACGTGCCACCAACAGCTGAGGTCATACGGAGACGGGACCTCGGTTTATAGACTCATCCGAAAGTCTGGAGAAGCCCGGGATCGAACCTGCGACCCCTGGTTTACAAGGCGAGTAGCGTAACCACTCGACCACGGAGTCTTCTAGATTTTATCTGAAAATTTCATTGGAAAAATTGTATTGGCTAAGAGTGGTTCTTCAATAGACAGTGGGTTCATAGCAACAGATAAGGTAAGTATTTTGTGATAAATGAAGGATAGTTTTGCCTATTGCTCCAAAAACCCTATGTTGTGGGTACTCATTAGAACCGCCTCAGTAAGGCGGTTCTAATAAATACCCATATAGGTTTTTATGATAAATTGACAAAAACTATTCACCAATTATCACAAAATACTTACCTTATCTGTTGCTATGGGGTTGTATTAGTAATAGATACAGTACAACTCCAATATTAAAGGCATTTATTCTTGTAACAGTAGGACACACCGTGTGCTCATAATTGTTTTATTGCCCCCTGTAATATACTATCTGTAGCAGATCAACGACAGCCCCTTATAGAGTGATTAGTAGCCCTTGTTGAATCCTCTGACTGAAGCACTGAAGGGGAAAATCAATAAGGTACATGTACATACTAACTATTGATTTTTTCCCCAAGGAGGCTCCTTACCTGTTGAAGACAGAGGACTTCTCTTCAGTAAGCACTGAGGGCTATACAATATATTTTTTTTTTAATTTATTTTCAACTTCACAACTTACTATACATGTACAACATTTTCATAACAAATACACGTACTATATAAAGTCTAGCTTCTGAAAAGACATCAAGCATAACTACGGTTTTTGTAATCTAATGACAGCTTATAAGACATACATTATTTTGCAAAAATAACAAATATGCTAGCACATATGTTGTAGATGTATCTTTTTTTATACCAATCCTAATGTTACTTTGTTTTGGCCTAGTGTGAGAAGTAAAATCAAAATAAGAAAAAAACACACATTATGGACAAAGAAAAGAAGTCGTTGAAAGCGACACCTGTATTGGGTCTATTCTGTATACAGTCGAACTTCTATGGCTCGAATCTCTTTGGAACCATGGCAATTGCCCGACACAGGGGCAGCCCGAGCCACTGAGGACTGATCTTAGAGCCGGTGTCAGGAGGCATAATATGGACATCTTTTCCATTTTCATTAAGAGTGTATGTTGTGTGTACTCATTAGAATCGCCTCATCGAGTAGACTCTAATGAGTACACACAACGTACATTTTCGGGGAACAATAAGACGATTATCCCCAATGTATTTATATCTACAGTTACCGTGTTTTTTTAGGGATTAAAAATAAGTTGTTGTTTTATAAGGCCAGGAACAAAAAGTTCGAAAAAGCCGTGTCAAACGAGCCACCGGTGTTCGAGCCGTCGAAGCCCCACTGTATATGGATATATTAATAAAAGGATTTTATCAAAACGAATTTAACGAAAGAAGACAGTATATATCAGCAGTTCTCTTTGGAACCATGGCAATTTGTCCGAGACAGGGGCAGCTCGAGCCACTGAGGATTAATCTAAGAGCCGATGTCAGGAGGCATAATATGAACATCTTTTCAATTTTCGTTATGAATGTTTGTTGTGTGTACTCATTAGAATAGCCTTATCGCGGCGGCTCTTATGAGTACATACAACATACATGTTCAAGGCACAACAAGAAGATTATCCCCAATGTATTTATATCTACAGTTACCGGGTTTTGTAGGGACTAAAAAAAACGTGTTGTTGTTTTATAAGGCCAGGAGCAAAACGTTCGGGGGGCTATACAATATTATTAATGCAATGTTGGTCCTCAATAATCAAGAATAAATGCCTAATTATTGAGGACTATCATTTCATTACATAATATTATGTAGTCCTCAGAGCTGACTGAAGAAAAGTCGTAAGGGGCCTCCTTGGGGGAAATCAATATTTAACTAACTGTTGACTGGAGTGTACATTATTGATTTTCCCCTTAAGTGCCTCAGTCAGGGGATTCAACAAGAGCTATTAATCACCCTATTAAGGGTGCTTTGATCTGCTATAGACTGTATATCACGGGGGGGGGGGGGGCAATAAAACAATATTGAACACAAAGTGTGTCCTACTGTTACAAGAATAAATGCATTTAAGGGGAAAATCAATACTTTTGATTTTTCCCCAAGGAGGCTCCTTACCTGTTGAAGAAAGAGGACTTCTCTTCAGTCAGCACTGAGGGCTATATAATATTATGTTTTGCAATGATGGTCCTCAGTAATCAAGAATAAATGCCTTTAAGACCACTTTTGCCACTGTTCAAAAGTGGTCCATAAGAATTTTGAATTGTCCCAAAAGTGGTCTCTCAACTGAGGAAAACTGAAATCATCATGATAACAAGTCCGTAAAATTATCACCCCTCTATACCCCACTTTATATAGAGAAAACTGGGGTTTATAGGGGTATATATCATTTCGCTTATTTCTGCTCCAAGACATAGGTTGAGGGTACACTTTAGAACCGCCTTGATGGGGTGGTTCTAACGAGCTACCATAGCCTATGTTATGAGTTTTTAAATAAGAAAAATATCACAAATTTTCATCTGAACAGCAGCCTTTTGGGGATTATGAATTTATGATTTGTTTGTTTGATTTGAGGTTTAACGTCCCCGTCAACACTGTAAAGGTCATTTTGGAGATGTTGCTTCCAATTTTGTGGGACTATTACCCGACACTGAGAACAAATGACATCTCAAGCCCTGTCGCCCAATGAAACCAATAGGGTTTATAAGTATGGATGGTCCAACTCGTGCACACCGCTTTGCCTGGGTAGGCTTAGATCCTCTAAGCAGTTTACCAGAACTCGTGTGCGGGTCGGAATCAGCTCTGTGTATAAGCATCATGCAGCCCATATATTTCTTCAAGCCCCGATGGGTGGGGGCCGTAATGAATTTATGAAAGAATGCACTATGTCACATGGGTGTGTTATCGTAATGGAACATTGCATTTCATCAGGGTCTACGCTGTTTGCAACTCATTCTGCTATATTTAGATACAACAGTGGGTATTAAATTGTACTTGTTTAACCCTTTTTGTACCAAATGGAATCTTCCTCCTTATATTTAGCAGGAGTTCATTTCAAAATTTAGGGGTGTGAGGTTGTGTTTTCATGAAAATTTATTTGGAAAATGTCTGAAACTTTAGCAAACAGTGGTGGCCCTGATCAGACGCCGCATTCTGCGGCGTCTGATCTGGGCCTTCACTGTTTGCCAAGGGTACCCGTTTTGGGGTTTCCGGTACAAAATGGGTTAAATTCACCAACAAGTAAGGAGTTGAGGTGTCCGATATGGTACACTTGTAATAAAAGCCAACCTCAATAGTGACATGGTAGAGTACTGGCCTGTCATTTAAGGGGAATCGAAACACCTGCTGATTTTCCCGCCACTTTTCAAAGGAAGACAACTTTCGGGACTTCCGTTTGGTTTTTCTACAAACAATGTCCGACTGAAAAGGGGGTCTACTCTAAAAGGAAAGAATTTGCTCCTCTGGAGCAAATTCTTTCCTTTAAGGGTTGATCCCTATTTAAATGGGAAACAAAAGTACTTTTGCAGGAGTTGCCTCCCCTGAAGGTGTTCCCATTCCCCTTAAGTTGCCCAATCAAGGTAAAGGCTAAATCTGCCAGGTTTCAAAAGAATTCAAAAGTGTGTGTTTTAGTTTTACTTCCCACCAACAACTAGGGTCATATTGAGACAGGACCTCGGTTAAAAGACTCATCCTACGGTCTGGAGAGTTTGGAATTGAACCCACGACCCCTGGATCATGAGGGGATTATGTTTACTATTACACCATATAGGCTTCCAGAATTCAAAAGAGTCCATACTGTGTAGTATTGGGCATTTTGTATAATATGAGGAAAATAAAATTACCCTCTCAATTTCTTTCTTCAAAGCCATCCACAAGACATTTCCTGTTGACAATTTCTCATCTATAAAAAAGGAAATGATAACAAGGTTGGGTAACCCTTAAGTCGCTGAGAAAAAAATTACATCTGGAAATGTTGTCTGCTTATGTCGTCTGCCGAATTTTTTTTTTTTTCAAATTTTTAAAAAATATTTTTGCATACATGCAAACAGTGTGGGCCCAGATATCAGACTGCTCCTATAGGAGCAGTCTGATCTGGGTCCACACTGTTTGCAAAAAATATTTTTAAGGTAACCGGCAGACGGCAAGCAGACGACAATCATTGTGATTGGCATTTTATGGGTTAATAGCCTATAAACTGCATGTATTTGGACAGACTAACAATAGCAAACAGTGTTTTTGTTTGTTTGATTTGAGGTTTAACTTCCCCCTCAACGCTGTAAAGGTCATTTTGGAGACGTTGCTTCCAATTTTGTGGGACTTTTACCCTACATTGAGATGAAATGACATCGCAAGCCCTGCCGCCCAATGAAACCAATAGGACAACTGGACCCATTTGAACACGTATGTGTCATCAGACACGTGTGCATCGTGAATACTGGAATCAGTCTGCGCATCTGTGCAGTCTGGACAGTTTGTTTGTTTGTTTAAACGTTTTAATCCCCCGTCAACACTTTAGGTCATTTTGGATAAGTTGCTTCTGATTTTGTGGGACTTTTACCCGACATTGTTTGTTTGTTTGACTTGAAGTTCAGCATCCCAGTCAACACTATTTAGGTCATTTTGGAGACATTGCTTCCTCTTTTGTGGGTCTTTTGTCCCGACATTGTGATGAAATTACATCTCAAGCCCTACCAGCCAAAGAAAGCACTAGGGTTTAAGGAGCTGTTTGACTCTCACCGCTTTTCCTGGGCAGGCTTAAATCTTCTAGGCTGTTTACCAGTACTCCGGTTTGGTCGGTTTCAGCTTTTCAGGGAAGCACCATGCAGCAAAACTTATACATTGTATCTCCAAACCCTGATGCGGCGGGGTGCTACCGTCTGTCCAGAGTCTTCCCTGTGAGTTGAATTGGATGCCTGTCGGCCCACAGGTCCTTAATCCTCACACCATCACGTGAACAAGTCCGTGAAATGAAGACCCCCCCTAAACCCCACTTTATATAGAAAAAACTGGGGTTTACAGGGGTATACATTATTTTTTTTATTTCTGTTCCAAGACATAGGTTATGGGTACTTGTTAGAACTTCCTCAATGAGGGGGTTCTAACGAGCACCCACAACCTATGTTTTGAGCATTTATAAGAAAAATATCAAGGATTTTCATCAGAAAAGTAGCCATTTTGGAGATGTGAAAAATGCACTATATCGTACGAGTGAGTTATCGTAATGCATTTTGCTGTTTTATCATATAATGTCGCGTCTGAGAGTGTAATAACGCTATGTAATAAATTCAAAAATCCACTAGTGAATTAAATATGCAAATTAGTTAGAAACACTCAATAACGTTACACGCATAACGTTCTTCATATCTCTGTGTTTACTAATGGCGGGATATAAACATTGCACGACCCGCAGAAAAAGCAACTGACTGAAGTCGGTTGATTTCTAAGAGTGCCCTAAAATCACCGTGTCATTCTGTCATTCTGTCAGTCCGTCCGTAACCCGTTTGTGAAAATTGGTGATAGTGACTTAACCGCTTGGAATATTTAAACAATTTTTGGCATACTGATAGATATCAATGAGATCTAACCTATGAACTTGCGAAATATTACATTCCGTTTAGTATAGCCTCGCCGAGGCGAAAAATGTGAAAATTTTCGAACTGCTTCTCCTCGGAAACCGTTGGGACGATTGAAGTCAAATTTCATATGGAGCCTCTATGGGATGGGGGGAACCAAAATTTGCTTATGGGGTCCAGGTCACATGACCAAAATGGCCTCCAAGCCATATATGGTCTGGCTGTCTGTCCGCCCGTAACCCGTTTGTGAAAATTGGTGACTTGACCGCTTGGAATATTTAAACAATTTTTGGCATACTGATAGATATCAATGAGATCTAACCAATGAACTTGCGAAATATTACATTCCATTTAGAATAGCCTCGCCGAGGCGAAAAATGTGAAAATTTTCGAACTGCTTCTCCTCGGAGCCTCTATGGGATGGGGGAAACCAAAATTTGCTCATGGGGTCCAGGTCACATGACCAACATGGCCGCCAAGCCATATATGGTAAAAACCCTTCAAAAATAGTCTTCTCCCGAACTACTTGGCAGATTTCCTCGAAACTTGATAAATAGCATCTGGGACGTAGACCCATCATTAATTGCTAAAATGGTGACCCTGGGTTGACCTTGACCTTCTTTGTGCTTAGGTCAAACTTTGACACATATGCTTTTGTTGGAATATTTAAACAATTTTGGCATACTGATAGATATCAATGAGGTCTAACCTATGAACTTGCGAAATATTACATTCCATTTAGTATAGCCTCGCCGAGGCGAAAAATGTGAAAATTTTCGAGCTGCTTCTTCTCGGAAACCGTTGTGCCGATTGAAGTCAAATTTCATATGGAGCCTCTATGAGATGTCGGAAACCAAAATTCGCTCATGGGGTCCAGGTCACATGACCAAAATGGCCGCCAAGCCATATATGGTAAAAACCCTTCAAAAATAGTCTTCTCCAGAACCACTGGGCAGATTTCCACGAAACTTGATAAATAGCATCTGGGACGTAGGACCATCATAAATTGCTAAAATGGTGACCCTGGGTTGACCTTGACCTTCTTTGTGCTTAGGTCAAACTTTGACACATATGCTTTTGTTGGAATATTAAACAATTTTTGGCATACTGATAGGTATCAATGAGGTCTAACCTATGAACTTGCGTAATATTACATTCCATTTAGTTTAGTGTTGCCGAGGCGAAAAATGTGAAAATTTTCGAACTGCTTCTTCTCGGAAACCGTTGGGCCGATTGAAATCAAATTTCATATGGAGCCTCTATGGGATGGGGGAAACCAAAATTTGCTCATGGGGTCCAGGTCACATGACCAAAATGGCCGCCAAGCCATATATGGTAAAAAACCCTTCAAAAATAGTCTTCTCCAGAACCACACGGCAGATATCCACGAAACTTGATAAATAGCATCTGGGACGAAGGTCCATCATTAATTGCTAAAATGGTGACCCTGGGTTGACCTTGACCGTCTTTGTGCTTAGGTCAAACTTTGACACATATGCTTTTGTTGGAATATTAAACAATTTTTGGCATACTGAAAGATATCAATGAGGTCTAACCTATGAACTTGCGAAATATTACATTCAATTTAGTATAGCCTCGCCGAGACGAAAATGTGAAAATTTTCGAACTGCTTCTCCTCGAAAACCGTTGGGCCGATTGAAGTCAAATTTCATATGGAGCCTCTATGAGATGTCGGAAACCAAAATTCGCTCATGGGGTCCAGGTCACATGACCAAAATGGCCGCCAAGCCATATATGGTAAAAACCCTTCAAAAATAGTCTTCTCCAGACTCACTGGGTAGATTTCCACGAAACTTGATAAATAGCATCTGGGACGTAGGCCCATCATAAATTGCTAAAATGGTGACCCTGGGTTGACTTTGACCTTCTTTGTATCTAGATCAAACTTTGACACATATGCTTTTGTATTGGAAAAGTGAGAATGCATTTTATCCTGCAGATGATTCAGAATACAGTACTAAAGTATAAGATCTATTTTTGCTCCTTACGATAAGGCGCATTTATTGGGGAAACCGTTTTAGGACCAGGTCACATTACCAAAATGGCCGCCATACCCATATATGGTAACACTCATAAAGCTAAAAGCATCCGGGGGGTCGTGCACTTCAGCTGAAGCACTGGTTTCTGTTAAAAGTCCCAAATAAAATGTGTTTTAAATGTCATATGATAAATAGAATCTTGCATTCATGCTCATATTTATTGAATTTATTGAATTTATTGAACTCGTTGAAGGAGAGGGATAACGCCATGTAATATTTTCGATAATCCACTAGTGGATTAAATATGCAAATTAGCTAGATACGTCCCGTAACGTTACATGTACGACGTCCTTAACGACGTCGCGTTTACTAATGGCGGAATATTGATATTTTTGTAAACAATCGTGAATAAAATGCATTTTAAACGTCATATGATAAATAGAATCTTGCATTTGTGCTCATGTTTCATTGAATTTATTAAATTCGTTGAGGAAAAGGGATTATAAAATGCCCGGCACAGCCTCGCATTTTATCCCTTTTCCTCAGCTCGTTTAATAAATTAAATGGGCCCCGTCAAGCGATTTTTGTACTTATCGCCTATGCGAGCAGCGAAGGTTCAGGTGAGCCTGCGCATCCGCGCAGTCTCGCCAGAACCTTCGCTGCTCGCTCATACAAGCAGTGAATCAAGAGGAACCTTCAGACAGAAAGCCAATTATCCCTGCCCCCTCTGAATGGCTGGGCATGCGCAGTTAAAATTTGTCATGACGGAATGCTCGAAGACCCAAATTCGCTTGGCGGGGCTCAAATAATACATGAATACTCATGTTTGATCCTCTATTTCTAAGACTGTGGGTAAGCAGGTTGATTTGACTCTACCTTGAGTGCATCTGCCAGAGTGCACCTGCTTGATTTGAGCCGGGGCACAGCAATTCCTACGATTTACATGTGCCCACAGCGAAGAATCAGATCAGCCTGCGCATTCATATAGTCTGACCAGAGACTTCTCTTGCTGCATGGAGGAGTATTTGGCCCTTAGCTATCCTTAGAGCGCACAACAAAGACTCTGATCAGACTGCGTTGATGCGCAGGCTGATCTGAATCTATGCTGGGTGGCGTGTGGGCGCACATGTAAATTGTAGGAAATGCTGTGCCCCAGCTCATTTGGCTTGACCCTGCTGATATGCTATTCAAGGACGGCCCCGTCCATCTGGGCTTAAAGAAATAGATGGGCTGCATGATGCTTCCACGCAGAGCTGAAACCGACCACATATGAGTACTGATAAAACACAACTCTTAAGTGAAAGAATTTGCTCCTAAGGAACAAATTCTTACCTTTAAGAGTAGACCCCTTAGAGAATCTAAGCCTGCCCAGGCAAAGTTGCGCGAGTCGGTCCATCCATGCTTATAAACCCTATTGGTTTCATTGGGGGACAGGGCTTGAGATGTCATTTCATCTCAATGTCGGGTAAAAGTCCCACAAAATTGGAAGCAACGTCTCCAAAATCACCTATACAGTGTTGATGGGGATGAAAAACCTCAAATCAAACAAACAAACAGAATATTATTCAAGGAGGAAACAGACACCGCCTTACATGCACCTGTCAGTGTTATAGATGTACCCTAGAATGGGAGGGAGTCAGACATATATCCAACAGAGCCATCAGGCCCCTGGTTATAAGACTAATTTTAACAAGAGGGCCATGATGGCCCTGGATCGCTCACCTGATCCATAGTGTAACAAAGGGGCCCCAGGGAGGGCCATTATTGGCCCAAGGGCTTTAATGTGCATGATGTTGAGGGAGGTCTTAAAGGTGAAGCTTCATAACAAACAAAAACAAAGGCTATAATTTGTACAATCTTGGCAAAGGTCCACTAGATGAAGCTACACACCAAATATCAAAGACCTGGGCCTTGCGGTTTCAGAGGAGAAGTTTTTTATAAAGATATTCCCTACATAAGCCTATGCACCAGGGCTATATAAGTCTATGTAAAACCAAAGGGCCCCGGGGGTGGGGAGCATTTGTGGCCCCAGGGCTATAATTTGAACAATCTTGGTAGAGGTCTACTAGATGAAGCTCCATACCAAATATCAAAGACCTGGGCCTTGCAGTTTCAGAGAAGAAGATTTTTAAAAATTTCCCTTTATAAGTCTATGTAAAACCAAAGGGTCTCTGGGCGACGACATTTTGGGCTATAATTTGAACAATCTTGGTAGAGATCCACTAGATGACGCTTCATACCAAATATCAAAGACCTGGGCCTTCTGGTTTCAGACGAGAAGATTTTTGAAGAATCTTCTTAAGGACTAGTATTGTGGGTGATTGAGGGCCTTTTCCCCTAAGTTGCTCTGTGAAGCAGGTGCTGTGGACATTTATTGGGATCGCCATCATCATGGTATCAGAATATCGGTACGAATAGGGTTATCTGTAAGTACTTTACTAGAGAGATCTCTGCAAAAATGAAAGCAATACAAGAATTTAGTGGTTAAAACGCTGTTATAAATTGGAAAGAAAAAGTTTAACTTTTTATCATATGACGACGCGTCTGAGAGTGTAATAATGCCATGTAATAAATTTGAAAATCTACTAATGGATTAAATATGCAAATTAGTTTGGATACGCCCCGTAACGTTACATGTATGAAGTCCTTAACGATGTCCCGTTTACTTATCGCTGAATATTGACATTTTAACCAAAACAATCGTGAATAGAATGCGTTTAAATGTCATATGATAAATAGTCTTGCATTCGTGCTAGTGCATTGTTGGGTTTATTAGGCTCGTTTGGGAAAAGGGATAAAATGCTCGGCAAAACCTCGCATTTTGTCTCTTTTCCTCAGCTCGTTTAGTGAACTCAATAGTGCATGGATACTTATGTAAAACCCTCCATCTCTTAAGCTGTCTGAGACACTCAATATGTATAGTTAGCCAAATTCAAACTGTATTAGTTATGTTGTCATGTTCTCTTTTGTGTTGTATTTTTTGTATTTTGTATTCATGTATTTATTTTTGTTTCAAAACATACACCTGGCAACCCCTTTCCCCAGCCTCCATTCTGCTCAGTATAAAACGGCTTGCTTAGAGAGACAACACTTTAATGTCTGACCTTCGCATATTGTCTTTTAACACACAAGGTCTACAAGGACTGAATAAGAGGATTGATGTTTTTGAATATTTGAAAGACAAAAAATACCATGTATATTGCCTGCAGGATACACACTTCACTAAAGAAGATATCGAGAACTTAAAAGACCAATGGGGGAAAAATTACATATTAAGCAATTATCGGTCCAATGCCAGAGGGGTAGCTGTTTTGATAAACAAGGACACAGAATTTTGCATACACAAACAAACTATAGACGAGAACGGAAACTATATAATATTAGATATTACTCTATATAATCATAGACTAACCCTTATAAATATTTATGGACCAAACAATGATAATCCAAATTTCTTCCAAAATATAGCTGACCATATTGACAGATTGAATAATGAAAAATTTATCGTTTGTGGGGATTTTAATTGTATAATAGACCCAAATTTGGATTGTGATAACTATAAACATATTAATAATCCCAAGGCCAGAGAAAAAGTACTGGATATGATAAACACTAGAAATATGGTAGACCCATTCAGAGAAATGTACCCGGATTTGAAAAGATATACTTGGAGGAAAACAAATCCATTGAAACAAGCAAGATTAGACTATTTCTTGATTTCAGAGAATGTAATGCAGAATGTTAACAATAGTTCCATTGATATGGCTTACAGATCAGACCATTCTATAATTACCCTAGAGATTAACTTACATGATATTAAATGTGGAAAATCATATTGGAAACATAATAACTCATTGCTTACAGATATAGAGTACTTGAATATTATGAATAAAAGAATAACAGAAATTAAGAAACAGTATGCAGTACCAGTTTATAATACTGACGAAATAGAGAATATACCAGATGCAGAAATTCAATTTGTCATAAATGATCAGCTATTTTTAGACGGTTTGCTCATGGAATTGCGTGGACAGTCCATTTCATACTCCTCCTTTAAACATAAAGAAAGAAACAAAAGAGAACAAGATTTAATTGAAAGGATAACCGTAATTGAGAATAACCTGGATGAAAACAATATGGAAACTCTAGAAATTTTAAAAACCGAGCTAAATGAGATACGTCAGGAAAAATTAAGAGGACATATTATTCGTTCCAGAGCAAAACATATTGATCAAGGGGAAAAACCAACTAAATATTTTTGTGGCCTAGAACAGCACAATTATCTTTCGAAAACAATAAATAGAATAGAAAAGGACGATGGTAGCATAAGTACTGATCAAAAGGAAATATTGAAGGAAACAGAACTATTTTACAAACATTTATATACAGAGAAACATAATAATCAAGAAAACATAGAACTAGAAACTTACATTGACACTGATACAGTTACCACACTTACAGATACAGAATCTAGCAAACTGGAAGGCCTTTTAAGTTTTGCAGAAGTCTCTGATACTTTGATGAAAATGAAAAACGACAAAAGTCCAGGTTTAAGTGGTTTTCCTGCAGACTTTTTTAAAGTGTTTTGGAAGCAGTTGGGTCAGTTTGTCTTGAGATCCATAAATCATGGATACATTACAGGAAAACTTTCAATATCCCAGAGACAAGGTATAATAACTTGCATTCCCAAAGAAAATAAAGCAAAACAATTTTTGAAAAATTGGCGGCCTCTAACACTTCTAGACACTGTATACAAAATTGCATCTGGATCAATAGCAAACAGGTTAAAATTGGTACTTGACAAAATAATTTCACGCGACCAAACAGGGTTTTTGAAAGGTAGATTTATTGGAGAAAATACTAGATTAGTGTATGATATGTTACAGTACACGGAACAGAACAACATTCCAGGGCTATTAATACTTATAGATTTTGAAAAAGCCTTTGACTCCCTGTCCTGGCCTTTTATTCATAAAGCGCTTAAATTTCTTAACTTCGGAATATCAGTGAGAAAATGGATAGACGTGTTCTACTCTGATATAACATCAGCAGTCATACAAAACGGTCATTTGTCATCATTTTTTCAAATTAGTCGTGGATGTCGCCAAGGTGATCCTCTTTCTCCATACATATTCATAATTTGTGCAGAATTTTTGGCTAACAAAATAAGACATGATAAAACTATCAAGGGAATTAAGATAGGAAACTCTGAGCACAAAATTTCACAATATGCAGATGACACATCCATATTTCTTGATGGCTCAACATCATCATTGAATGAACTCTTAAAAGAACTGGACTATTTTGCAGTTATATAAGGCCTTAAGGTTAATTTTGACAAGACACAACTAGTATGGATTGGCTCTAAGAAATTTGACACTAGATCTATTAAAACAAAATGGAAACTTATATGGGGTAAGCAAACTTTTAAGCTTTTAGGCATTAATTTCAATACAGATCTCACAAAAATGATTAAAGAAAACTACACACCAAGAGTTCAAGCCCTAGAAAATATGATAAAACAATGGGAAAAAAGAAAGTTAACTCCGTTAGGGAAAATAACAGCAATAAAAGTATTAATGATACCAGCATTTAATCATTTATTCATAACTCTACCAAATCCAGACCAGTATATAGTAGATAATATTAATGAGAAACTCTTTAATTTTTTATGGAGTAATAAAGTTAAAATAAAGAGAAATGTAGTTATTAAACAATATTCTGAAGGCGGATTGAAAATGATCAACTTAAAAGTATTTATCGATGCTTTAAAATTAACATGGATAAGAAGACTTCTAAACACAGATAGCAAATGGCAAGACTTCATCAAAGCACAGATTGAATGTCAAAAGTTAATAGGATGTAACTCACAATATATTAAGAACTAGAGAAAGCGACCAGTGGGTCACAGTATACCCCCGGCCAGTGCCACCCTCTGATATATCTTTCGAGCATGTATGTAACAAGAGTGAAGAAGTCAAGAAGCTATTGGAATCTATAATCTGCTTATAAAATCTAAACCAAACATAATCTTTCCAAATGGACCAAGGGAGTGAGAGCATCAAGTTACTGAAGGGGTGGGGGCATCAATGTTACTGAAGCAGCAGGGTGGGGTATGTATCAATGAAATCTTGGAAGTGGTATGCAACATTAAAGCAAGTATCAAATGAATTTGTCTTAGAGTTTAGAACAGTATGTAACAGGCATCTATAAACTTTGTCATAAAACTTTAACCAAATGTAAAGTTTCTAAGTTCATGACCCTGAGGTCTAGGTCACTGTGGGTGGGGAAGCGACATGCATCTCAAAATCTTTGGACTGGTATGCAACATTGATGCAAGAATCAACTGAATTTGTCCTAGAGTTTACAACATACACACATCTATAAACTTTGTCATAAAACTTTAACCAACGTAAAACTTCTAAGTCTGTGACCTTGACCTCAAGGTCATTGTGGGGGGTGGGACATGCATCAATGAAATCTTTAGACCAGTATGTAACTTCAGTGTAAGTATCAACTGAATCTATCAAAGGGTTCAGAAGATACAACCTCTTAGAAACTTTAACGCAAAACTTTAACCAAAATGTAAAATTTCTAAGTCTGTGACCTTGACCTCAAGGTCACTTTGGGGGTCGGGACATGCATCAATGAAATCTTTAGACCAGTATGTAACTTCAGTGTAAGTATCAACTGAATCTATCAAAGGGTTCAACCTCTTAGAAACTTTAACGCAAAACTTTAACCAAAATGTTAACGGACGGACGGATGGACGGAAGGACAGACGGACAGACGGAAGGACGGAAACACGGACGGACGGACGAACGGCAGGACGAAAACTATATACCCCCATAGCATACTTCGTATGCCGGGGGTATAAAAAGATAGGTAATATAAAAAACATGTTCTGGGTTGATGTGCTGAACAGTTTCGTGAAATTGAATGATAAGCTAATCATAACAGATGAAGAAACTGTTCTAAAAAGCCCAATATTTTATAACAAATATATTAAGATTGGGGGAGATCCTATATATTATAATAGTTGGTATAGAAATGGGGTGAGATTTGTAAATGACCTCGTTAAGGAGGATGGCAAATTTTATAGTGTTCAAGAATTCTCAGAAATATTTGAAACTGATGTCAATTATCTACAATACTGGGGAATAACAAATGCAATTAAAACATACCTAACAAAAGAGAAGATTACAATAACTCATAAAAGCCAGAACCCATTTATACCAAGTCACATATTGCCTATAATACAAAACAAGCAAGGAGCAAGGAATATGTATGATATTTTAAATGCTAATGATGAAATTCCAACTGGAAAACACACATGGAATAAAAGGTATAAATTTGAAGAAAAAGATTGGAAAAACATATACATGTTTCCGTTTAAAACTACAAAATACTCTGTCTTACAGTGGTTTCAGATAACTATAAATCATAACATATTAGTCACAAATAAATTGTTGCAATATATGAAAATTTGTAAAGATGCATGCTGTACTTTCTGTTCACAGCAAGAGGAAACAATTTCTCACTTATTGTGGAAATGTGATATAACACAAGAATTTTTGAATGTCTTAACCACCTGGTTGCAAAGTTTCAATATCCATGTTGAATTGTCTGAAGAATTGTTTTTATTTGGACTAGAAAAAGAACAGAAATTAACGTACATTGTTAAATTTCTCCTGCTCTATGCCAAATACTACCTTTACTGTGCAAGATGTAAGAAACAGCAACCAATGATTGTAGTATATAAGAAAAGATTGAATTTCATGTATAAATTGCACTTGCAAATAGCACGAGAAAATAATACCTTAGAAGCTTTCTTAAAAGAATGGGACCCATATCAACTATTATTGAACAGCACTAACAATTAGCCTTTGTCCTGCTGAACACAATTGGCCTTTTGCAAGCAGTGTGGATCCAGACCGGATGGCGTCTGAAAAAGCAATCTGGTTTGGATCTACACTGTTTGTCAGTCAATTTGTGAAACTGAACGAAAACACCATGCAGTCTGATTGGCTGGTGGTTGGGGACAGATGTGGCCAATTAAGTTATTCGGCAGGGTAATGGTTAAGGTAAAAAAAAAATAAAACAAAAAAAAAAAACAAAAAAAAAAAAAAAAACAACGACAATAGAACGTGATAGGTAAGCTAGAGCCAATCCCATGCAACCCAAAACAAATAATATATTTTCACTGTACTGGGCAGAACCCCCCACCCCCACCCCAATTTGGTTGCCAGGCCAAAACAAACCTGCTGAAATTTTATATAACACAGCAAAGAGCAAACATATGTTTTTAATGTCAGATATTTGTCAGAAGTTTATAAGGATTGAAGTCTGCCACTGATAAATAACATAACAACTCTGCTATTTTGCCACATATTCAGGCAGAATACTGGAAGAGGTGTCTGAACTTCAATAATAGAGCTTCAAATGTAAGTACTGTCCCTGGCATTGTAATTTAATGTTATTGTATCAGCACACTGTTATAATACAAGTAGCATCTCACTGGAATGCCAATGTGAGTAAATATAAACTTCAACCTCAATATCTGGGGGAGAAAACTATTCTTTTCATTTCTGCTCTTGGGCATGGGTAGGGGCACTTGTTCTGGGCTGATCAAAAGGCAGTGCAGAGGGGTGCCTACAATCTGTGTTTGGGTTGAAGCAGTAGAAACTTCCGTTATATGTGAAAAAGGACTTTTTTACAGCATACAGCAAACCGTGTAGTCGCAAAAGTGAGATGCTGCATCTTAGCCATCATATTCATTGTACATAAGAAGCATGAAAGGTGCAACACCAAAATCAAGCTGCATAAAAATGTTAAAATTTAACATGTACATTGTAGACAGGTTCCAGACTGTCGGTGTGAAAGGGTGTTGCACATTGGTCAAATTTGAACGGATGTGCTGGAACAACCGCAGGGAGTGCCTGGATCCCTGATGGGGCTGTTGTAACAGGCACTTCTATCCAGAATAAAATTTCAACAGGAAAAAAAAAAAAAAAGATTTTTAAAGGTTTTCCCTATATAAGCCTCTATAAAACCAGTGGGCCCTGGTGCGGGGGGCATTTTTGGGCCCCAGAGCTATAATTTGAACAATCTTGGTAGCGGTCCACTTGACGAAGCTACTTACCAAATATCAAAGACATGGGCCTTCTGGTTTCAGACAAGAAGATTTTTAAAGGTTTTCCCAATATAAGCCTATGTAAAACCAGTGGGCCCCGGGGCGGGGCCAGTTTTGGGCCCAGGGCTATAATTTGAACAATCTTGGTAGAGGTCCACTAGATGAAGCTTCATACCAAATATCAAAGAGCTGGGCCTTCTGGTTTCAGACAAGAAGAATTTTAAAGGTTTTCCCTATATAAGTCTACATAAAACCAGTGGGCCCCAGGGCGGGGCTGTTTTTCGGCACCAGGGCTATAATTTGAACAATCTTGGTAGCGGTCCACTAGACGAAGCTACATACCAAATATCAAAGACCTGGGCCTTCTGGTTTCAGACAAGAAGATTTTTAAAGGTTTTCCCTATAAAAGCCTATGTAAAACCAGTGGGCCCCGGGGCGGGCCGTTTTTGGCCCAAGGGCTATTAATCCATCCACTGGTTAAGCAGAAGCTCTGGTGGCCGTTTTGTTCATCCGAGCGGAACAGTATGAGCAATTTTGGTAGAGGGACACCAAACAAACATTCCTGTGAATTAATTTCAAAATCCATCCACTGGTTAAGGAGAAGAAATCGTTTAAAGGTTTTTCTATTTTTAGCTCTGGCGGCCATTTTGTTCACCCGAGTGTAACGGTAAGCAATTTTGGTAGAGGGTCACCCAAGGAACATTCCAGTGAAATAATTTCAAAATCCAACCACTGGTTAAGGAGAAGTCCTTTAAAGGTTTTTCTATTTTTAGCTCTGGCGGCCATTTTGTTCACCCGAGCGGAACTTTTTGAGCAATTTTGGTAGAGGGTCACCCAAGGAACATTCCAGTGAAATAATTTCAAGATCCATCCACTGGTTAAGGAGAAAAAGTCGTTTAAAGGTTTTTCTATTTTTAGCTCCGGCAGCCATCTTGTTCACCCGAGCGGAACGGTTTGAGCAATTTTGGTAGAGGGTCACCCAAGGAACATTCCTGTGAAGTAATTTCGAACTCCCTGCACTGGTTAAGGAGAATAAGTCCTTTAAAGGTTTTTCTATTTTTAGCTCTGGCGGCCATTTTGTTCACCCGAGCGGAACGGTTTGAGCAATTTTAGTAGAGGGGCACCAAAGGAACATTCCTGTAAAATAATTTCAAAATCCATCGACTGGTTAAGGAGAAGAAGTCGTTTAAAGGTTTTTCTATTTTTAGCTCTGGCGGCCATTTTGTTCATCCGAGCGGAATGGTTTGAGCAATTTTGGTAGAAGGTCATCCAAGGAACATTCCTGTGGAATAATTTCAAAATCCATCCACTGGTTAAGCAGGAGAAGTCGTTTAAAGGTTTTTCATTTTTTAGCTCTGGCGGCCATCTTGTTCATCCGAGCGGAACGGTTTGAGCAATTTTGGTAGAGGGTCACCCAAGGAACATTCCAGTGCAATAATTTCAAAATCCATCCACTGGTTAAGGAGAAGAAGTCCTTTAAAGGTTTTCCTATATTTAGCTCTGGCGGCCATTTTGTTCACCCGAGCGGAACGGTTTGAGCAATTTTGGAAGAAGGTCATCCAAGGAACACTCCTGTGAAATAATTTCAAAATCCATCCACTGGTTAAGCAGGAGAAGTCGTTTAAAGGTTTTTCTATTTTTAGTCCTGGCGGCAATCTTGTTCACCCGAGCGGAACAGTTTGAGCAATTTTGGTAGAGGATCACCCAAGGAGCATTCCTGTGAAATTAGATCAAAATCTGTCCAGCAGTTTTGGAGAAGAAGTTGTTTAAAGCAAAAGTTGACGACGGACGCACGGACGCACGGACGACGGACGACGGACAAAGACTGATCCCAAAAGCTCACCTTGAGCACTTTGTGCTCAGGTGAGCTAAAAAGCATTATTGAGCTATCCGGAAAAAATGCTTCCAAAATTAAAATACATATAGCCGTATTTTTCTTTAAAACAATACAAATTAATGCATTTTATGCAAAAATGCGAACAATTATGATGACAGGTAAACAAGTTTGAGAGGGATTCCCTAACTAGGTTTCGAACACTAGTTAGATTTATTTTTAGTTCGTGACAAATTAGAATATCCATATATGACGTTATGCGACGTTCATTTTTGGTCTCGTTTGCTTAGGCTATGCCTGAATCAGAAAAAATATGACGCTGAATACCATGCCATAAGTAACGACACTCAGAGACGATGCTGTCGCCATGAATGTGTTAACCCTTATCTTGCTGTTCACGACAACCCCTATCTTTGCAAACAGTGTAGATCCAGATCAGATGGCTTCTGAAGAAGCCATCTGATCAGGATCTACACTGTTTGGCATTCAGTTTATGAATTTGTAGCAATAAATTACATCAAGGAATTTGATTGGTTGATAAACAGAAATGGGTGTGTCTTAAATGAATATTCAGCAAGATAAGGGTTAAGTGACAGATTTATTTTTAGAAAAGAAATTCCGAACACATGTTCAGATCGAAGGATAAACACGAATGAAAACGACCATTTTCACAAAGTTCTGAAGCCGTATTTGGCTCCAAAAGTGTACACATGACAAAGGAGTATGCATTGAAGATAAAAACCAGAAAAAAAATTGAGACCCGGTAGCTCAATAATGCACCTTTAAGCTCAATTCCATTTGCGAGCAATCTCTAATGCTCACAAACACAATAATGGCTCAAGCAGACAATGTGCTTGTTCTACTTAACCCTTGACCTGCTGAATATTTAAATATGCCACACCCACTACAGATTTATCAACCAATCAGATTACTTGATGCAAATTATTGCGACAAATTCATAAACTGAATGACAATGAAGATCCTGATCAGATGGCTTCTTCAGAAGCCATCTGCTCTGGATCTTCATTGTTTGAAAGATAAGACATATCCGGGTTCAGCAGGACTAGGGTTAAGTATTCACATACAAGTGAGTTGAGGATGAAAAAAATAATTATAACCAAGGAACCAGGTTCGGCAAAGTTCTTTATGGCAAAGGAAAATCGAACTGTGAAAACTTAGGCATCTTGGTTTGTTAAATTGAATGGGAACATCTGCCAAATTTTTCCGCCAGGTTTCAAAAGGAGACAACTTTCGGGACTTCCTGTTCCCTTTTCTTTAAGCCCTGTCCCACTGAAAAAGGGGTCTTCTCTAAAAGGAAAGAATTTACTCCTCAGGAGCAAATTCTTTCCTTTAAGAGATGACCCGTATTGACATGGCAGACAAAAATACTTTTGCAGGAGTTGCCTCCCCCTGAAGGTGTCCCATTCCCCTTAATACTCTAGCAAACTTCTCCCTTCAAGGTTACAAGACTTAATTCATGCTCAGTTCTCCTGAGCACAAATATGTCATGCTCATACTTATTAAGTAAAATACATGTACAACATTACAAAAACGTGCCTATACAAATACATTGTAACTTTTATCGCGTAAAAAATGAAATTTTTTAAGATGAAAAATTGCGATATTTTTCTTATTTCTGTTTAGAGCAGAAATAACAAAATTAAGGTTTACCCCTGTAAACCCCATTTCTACTATATAAACTAGGGGTTGGAGGGGGTCAAAATTATATAGGCGTGTTTTCGTAAGGAAAAATGATAATTTTCCTGTCCAGGCTAGCAACGAATGTCAATTTTCCTGCTAACGAAAAAAATTGTTCTCCTTTTTTCTCTATAAATACATATCTGGTTTCAAGAGACATCTTGTCTTCTGTATACAACTTTCAACCCTTTTTGTACCAAATGGAATCTTCCTCCTTATATATAGCAGGAGTCCATTTCAAAATTTAGGGGTAACAGGTTGTGTTATCTTTAAAATTTATTTGGAAAATAGCTGAACTTTTTGCAACTAGTGTAAGCCCTGATCAGACGCCACATTCTGCGGCGTCTGATCTAGGCCTGCACTGTTTGCCAGGGTACCCATTTTTGGGGTTTCCGGTAAAAAAATGGGTTAATAACTAAATGAAAAAGTCTAGACAATACAGAACAAAACCTCTGCAGGCGGGGTATTATACTCCTTGGCAAGTAATTGGATGCAACACATATACATATGCTGACAAATAGTAGGAGGGGTTCGCTCGTAAAAAGACAAGTTCATGGACAAACAGATGTACATAATTCTGTTAATAATTGGTGGTTTGTTTGTTTGATTTGAGGTTTAACGTCCCCGTCAACACTGTAAAGGTCATTTTGGAGACGGTGCTTCCAATTTTGTGGGACTTTTACCCGACATGGAGATGAAATGACATCTCAAGCCCTATCGCCCAATGAAATCAATAGGGTTTATAAGAATGGACGGCCCGACTCGCATCGTGTGCGAGTCGGTTTCAGCTCTGCGTGGAAGCATCATGCAGCCCATCTATTTCTTCAAGCCCCGATAGGCGGGGGCGGAAAATAATTGGTGGACAGAAACCTCTAAACAAAATGCACTACTTCATATCATAGTCTAACTAGAATTTGTTTTTCTACAAAAACACAGCTGTCTCACCCCTTTTTGACCTCTAAGTATGACCTTGACATTGGAGGTATTGATCTGGGTCTTGTGTGCAACACATCATCTAATGAAGATGAACATTTCTGCAAAGTTCATAGAGAAATAAGAAAGTTATTGACCTTACATAAAAAACCCTTTTTTTTTTACCTTGTACCTCTAAGTATGGCCTTGACCCTTGAGGTACAACACATTGTCTCATGATGGTTAACATTTCTGCCAAGTAATTTCATAATCCATCAAAGAATATGAAAGTTATTGATTGTCCCTTTTTTTGACCTCTAGGTATGACCTTGACATTGGAGGTATGGACCTTGGTCTTTCACACGACTCATCGTCTAATGAAGGTGAACAGTTCTGCATGGTTACTTTAAAAAGTCCATCCAGAAATAAAAAAGTTATTGACTGGACACTGGACACAAAAAAGAGCGTTTTTATATCTCTGCCCTTCTGACCTCTTAGTATGACCTTGACCTTGGAGGTACCGACCTGGGTCTAGCGTGCGACACATCGTCTCATGATGGTTAACATTTCTGCAAAGTAATTTCACAATTTATCCAGGAATAAGAAAGATATTGACTCAACCCTAAAAAGGCCCCTTTTTTGACATTTGACCTCTTAGTATGACATTAACCTTTGAGGTACCAACAGGGGTCATGCAGGCAACACATTGTCTCATGGTGGTTAACGTTTCTGCCAAGTAATTTCAAAATCCATCTATAAATAAAAAAGTTATCGACCCCTTTTTACCTTTGACCTCTTAGTATGACCTTGACCTTTGAGATACCAACCTGGGTCATGCATGCAACACATCATCTCATGGTGGTGAACATTTCTGCCATGTAATTTTAAAATCCATCTAAAAATAAGAAAGTTATTGACCGAACAAAAAAGGCCCTTTTTTACCTTTAATCTCTATGTATGACCTTGACCTTTGAGGTACCAAACTGGGTCATGCACGCAACACATAGTCCCATAATGGTTAATATTTCTGCCAAGTAATTTCAAAATCCACCTAAAAATAAGAAAGTTATTGACCAAACACGAAAAAAGGCCCCTTTTTTACCTTTGACCTCTAAGTATGACCTTGACCTTTGAGGTACCAACCTGGGTCATGCACGCCACACATCTCATGGTTGCTAATATTTCTGCCAAGTAAATTAAAAATCCATCCCAAAATAAGAAAGTTATTGACCGGACACTATTTGCCCATACAAACATACATACATACCGACAAACATCCAAGGGAGTTAACTGAAAAAGTATAAATGCGAGAGTTATAATTCTTGAACACTGCATATTGTCTAATATTGATTAATATTTATATGAATTTTCGTGAAGATAGCCTAAACGTTTTTCAAGTTATAGAGCGGACATGATTTTGTGACAGATGGACAGGTGGGCAGACAGACAGATGGATGGTCAGACAGACAGACGCCTGGGGGAAAACAATATGTCTCTCCGAAAAAAAAATTTCAGGGGGAGACATAACTATAAATCACCTTTCAGCTTGACGGGATGTAAACTACAGGAGGAATTAGCTGGAAATGAAAATAAAACTAGACAAAGTGCCCAGTGGGGCACGTATACCCCCGGCCCATGCCATCGCCTCAACAGAAAATAGCAATGTCAAAAGTGATGACAATGTTCTCTAAAAATAGCCATAGTGACCTTGACTTGAGGCCATGACCTTGAAAGTAGATCTTGCTTGAGATATTATCATAAGCATCTTTTGTGTGAAGTTATATAAAAATCTGTTAATAAATGTAGGCCATGTAGCGATGACAAAGTTTTTCTAAAAATAGCCACAGTGACCTTGACCTTGAGGCCATGTAGTGATGACAAAGTTTTTTCTAAAAATAGCCACAGTGACCTTGACCTTGAGGCCATGACCTTGAAAGTCAAAGCAACTAGAGATATTATCATAAGAAACATTTGTGTGAAGTTCTATTAAAATCCATCAATAAATGTAGGCACTAGAGCGATGACAAAGTTTTTCTAAAAATAGCCACAGTGACCTTGACGTTGAAAGTCGAAATCGCTCGAGATATTGTCATTAGGAACATTTGTGTGAAGTTATATTGAAATCGGTGAAGAAATGTAAGCACTAGAGCGATAACAAAGTTTTTCTAAAAATAGCCACAGTGACCTTGACCTTGAAAGTCAAACTCGCTCGAGGTATTGTCATAAGGAACATTTGTGTGAAGTTATATTGAAATCGGTGAATAAATGAGAGCGCTAGAGTGATTACCAAGTTTTTCTAAAAATAGCCACAGTGACCTTGACCTTGAAAGTCAAACTCGCTCGAGGTATTGTCATAAGGAACATTTTTGTGAAGTTATATTGAAATCAGTGAAGAAATGTTGTTGCTAGAGTGATGACAATGTTTTTCTAAAAATAGCCACAGTGACCTTGACCTTGAGGTCATGAGCATGAACGTCACACTCACTCGAGATAGTGTCATAAGGAACATTTGTGTGAAGTTATATTGAAATTGGTGAAGAAATGTAGGCGCTAGAGCCATGACAAAGACAAAGTTTTTTCTAAAAATATCGACAGTGACCTTGACAGTGAGGTCACGACCTTGAAAGTCGAATTCGCTCGAGATATTGTCATAAGTAATATTTGTTTGAAGTTATATTGAAATTGGTGAAGAAATAAAGGCACTAGAGCGATGACACTGGATCTACACTGTTTCCAAAGATAGGGGTTGTTGTGAACAGGCAGGATAAGAGTTAACCCTTGTCCTGCTGAATATTCATATAGGCCACACCCACTACCGATTATCAACCAATCAGATTACTTGATGCAAATTATTGCAACAAATTCATAAACTGAATGACAAACAATGTAGATCCTGATCAGATGGCTTCTTCAGAAGCCATCTGATCTGGATCTTCATTGTTTGAAAGATAAGGCATATCCGGGATCAGCAGGACAAGGGTTAATATTTGAACTGCGTATTTGAAATAATATGCACAGCTTCACATCATGGTCTAACTATTAATCAAGTTTCAGCTGGCTGGAATGTAAACAGGAGGAGGGATTAGACTGAAACGTAAAGTTTACATCAATTACTCTGCTAATATTTGGTGGATTGTAAGCTAGAAATAATATGCACTGCTCTACATCATGGATTTTTTTTTTTGATTTTGGTTTTACGCCCCTTTCAAGATTATTTCGCTCATATCGAGCCGATCGTTAATCAGAGGTGGGCGAAAACCGGAGTACCGGGAGAAAAACAACCTGACCTTCCGTTGCAGAACTTGGCTTCTCAAATGTGACCCGAGCCAGGCTCGAACCTTACATCATGGTGTCACCCTATTTATAAAGTGTTAAGGTAGCTGAGTCTGATGTATACTATAGGAGTTAGCCAGAAAAGAAACAATAACAGAAATTTTCAAAGGGACACAATTCTGCTAATATTTGGTGGAGCATAACTTCGAAACAATACATGCTGCTCCACATCATGGTCTAAATAACATGTTTCAGCTTGATTGAATGTTGATTGTAGGTTGAGTTAGCCGGAAACCAAATGTTTACAGAAATTTTTGAAGGGGCATAACTCTGTAAAATATTTGGTGGACTGTAACCTCAAAACAATATGCACTGCTCCACATCATGGTTTAACTGTATACCAAGTTTCAGCTTGATTGGATCTAAATTGTAGGAAGACTTAGCCAGAGTCTAATGTTTACAGAAATTTTCAAAGGGGCATAACTCTATAAATTTTTAGATGGACCATAACCTTGAAAAAATATGGGCTGCTCCAAATTATGGTCTAATTATACATTAAGTTTCAGCTTGATTGGATCTTAACTGTAGGAAGATTAGCCAGAAATATAATTCTTACAGAAATTTTCAAAGGGGCATAACTCTATTAATATTTGGTGGACCATAACCTCGAAACAATATCTGCTGCTCCACATCATGGTTTAAGTATATACGAAGTTTCAGCTTGATCGGATCTAAATTGTAGGAGAGTAGACAGAGTTTAAAGAAAATTTTCATCAGAAAAAATACTGTTTTTGACATATGGAAATGCATTATATCAAACAGATGTGTATGGTGATTCAATCTAAAACCATATAACTGAGGGGAATGGATACACATTCAGGGGAGGCAATACCCTCAAAATCATTTTTGTCTCCCATCTCAATTAAGGAGCAAATTCTTTCTTTTAAGAGTAGACAGAGTTTAAAGAAAAGCGAACAGGAAATCCGAAAAGTTGTCTCCCTTTGAAAATGCCAAATGTACCTATTCCCCTTAAGGGGAATGGGAACACCTGGTAAATTTTTCCGCCATTTTTCAAAGGTAGACAACTTTCGGGACTTCCTGTTCGCTTTTCTATAAGTCCTGGCCCACTGATAAAGGGGTCTACTCTTAAAGGAAAGAATTTGCTCCTCAGGAGCAAATTCTTTCCTTTAAGAGTTGACCCCTATTGACATGGGGGACAAAAATACTTTTGCAGGAGTTGCCTCCCCTGAAGGTGTTCCCATTCCCCTTAAGAACCGCCAGGAACTCACCTTGGTAATATAGAAGAGAAGCTCTATCATTACATTGATCATTTTCTTTGTGATTTAATAAGTTGTTCATGGTTAAGTAGAACCTATTGGCTTCTAGTCTGGTGTCTACAGTAGCAATTTCTCTCTTCTTGAGTTGGAAGGCACAGAACAACACTTTAGCATATTCCCCAATGAAGTAAATGGGCTGCAAAATAAAAATGTATGTACCATTTTGAATTTGTTTGTGAAGAAGCCATTATGGATCATCTATGTAAAGTTTTAGGGTCCCCGTCCATCGGGGCTAGGAGAAATGTTTCTGGCTGTATGTGCTTCCAGGCATAGCTAAAACTGACCGACCATGAGTACTGGTAAACCACTTATAGGTCTCTAACCATGCCCAGGCAAAGTGGTATGTGTCAGACCATCCATGCATATAAACCCTTTTGGTTTCATTTGGCAGCAGGGCTTGAGATATCATTTCATCTCAATGTCAGGTAGAAGTCCCACAAAACTGGAAGTGACATCTCCAAAATGACCCAAATGGCATTGATGGGGACATTAGACCTCAAATCAAACAAACAAACATAAATTTTTTGCAGAAGCCATTTTGAATTGGCCATATAAAGATTGCATAGTAGCCATTTTGGATTGGCCATGCAAAATCCGTGTTGTAACCATTTTGGATTGGCAACGCAAAGTCCATGTTGTAGCCATTTTGGATTGGCCATGCATATTTGTGTAGGTGCCATAAATTTTCCATTTGCTCTGGAAAGTTTGTGTGGTAGCAAATTTGGAATAGCTATGAAAATCTCTGAAGTAAATTGCGTGAACAAGTTCGTGAAACGAACACCCTCCATAAACGCCACTTTATACAGAGAAAACTGGGGTTTACAAGGATATACATTATTTTTCTTATTTCTGCTCCAAGACATAGGCCCACAACCTATGATTTGGAGCAGAAATAAGAAAAATTATGTATATCCTTAAAAAACCCCAGTTTTCTCTATATAAAGTGGGGTTTAGGGGGTCTTCATTTCACGGACACCTGCATGTGATGCATTGTAGTCATTTTAGGATGATAATGAAAAGTTTGCGATTTTGTTTTGAAAAAATAGAGACAAGAAGAGACATTTCCCTATAAAAGAGGAAAGCAAATTTAAACTGACAATAAAAAGTTTGTGAAGAAGGGAATTTGCATTGAAAACTAGAAATGCGTCTATAGGACACGGATTCCCCCTATGTTCATATTAATCCATAGAAAGTTATTGACAGTGTTTAAGGTTTGGAGCCTTTTTTCACATTAATTTTGACCTCTCTAAGTATGACCTTGACCTTGGAGGTAAGGACCTTGGTTTTGTGTGAGGCGGAATGTCTCATGACGGCCAACATTTCTGCCAAGTAATTTCAAAATCCATCAAGAAATAAGAAAGTTATTGACTGCGTTTAGGTTTCAAAACCTTTTTTTGACCATTAACCTCTAAGTATGACCTTGACCTTGGAGGTACGGACCTGGATTTTGCATGTGACACATCGTCTCATGATGGTTAACATTTCCACAAAGTAATTTAAAAAGCCATCCAGAAATAAGAAAGTTATTGACTGTGTTAAAGTTTCGGACCCTTTTTTTAACCTTTGACGTCTAAGTATCACCTTGATCTTGGCGGTACGGACCTGGATTTTGCATGTGACACATTGTCTCATGATGGTTAACATTTCTAAAAAGTAATTTAAAAATACATCCAGAAATAAGAAAGTTATTGACTACATTTAAGTTTTGGACCTTTTTTTTTACCTTTGACGTCTAAGTATGACCTTGACCTAGGAGGTACGGACCTGGGTTTTGCATTTGACACATTGTCTCATGATGGTTAACATTTCTACAAAGTAATTTCAAAATCCATCCAGAAATAAGAAAGTTATTGACTGTGTTTAGGTTTCAGATCCCTTTTTTTACCTTTGACGTCTAAGTATGACCTTGACCTTGGAGGTACGGACCTGGGTTTTGCGCGTGACACATCGTCTCATGATGGTTAACTTTTCTACAAAGTAATTTTAAAATCCAACCAGGGCTATTTCTATTGTTATTTCCTTTGTTTGGTTTAAACCTTTTATTTACGGAATAAATCTATCATTTATCAATCATTTTCTATCATTGTCCAATCTTGATACTAGTCCCTAAACTTGACATGTTCGCCCGAACGAAAGGACGAATGGACGGACAGGGGTAATGCTATATGCCCTCCCATCATTCTTCAAATAGGTGCGGGGGCATAAAAATTGTGAAGTAGCCATTTTTATTTGGCCATGGGAAAGTTGCAGTGTCAAGGAATTCAAAGGGTGTTCACAAGACCCTAACATTTCATGTTCATATTAGAGCCTATTAACCCTTTTAGTACCAAATGGTCGGCCCCCGCCCATAGGGGCTTGAAGAAATATATGGGCTGCATGATGCTTCCACGTAGAGCTGAATCCGGCCCGCACACTAGTACTGGTAAACCGCTTAGAGGATCTAAGCCTGTCCAGGGACCGCGGTGCGAGGCGGACCGGCCATGCTAAAAAACCCTACTGGTTTCATTTGGTGACAGGGCTTGAGATGTCATTTCATCTCAATGTTGGGTAAAAGTCCCACAAAATAGGAAGCAACATCTCCAAAATGACCTTTACAGTGTTGACGGGACGTTAAACCTCAAATCAAAATAAATAGTACCAAATGGAATCTTCCTCCTTATATATAGCAGACCTGGGCCTGCGCTGTTTGCCAACTAGTCGTTTTGGGGTTTCTGGTACTAAATGGGTTAACCCATTGTATGTGGGAAACAACTAGAGGGGTGCCTTGGCAAACAGTGCATGCCCAGATCAGACGCTGCACTAGCATACAATGGGTTAAAAATGTGAAATACTGCTTTCCTTCTTGTCTCAAAATTAAGCATTCCCCGGTGAAAATCTTTTTCTTATTTCTGCTAAAAACACAGTTTATGTGTACTTGTTAGAACTGCCTTCATGAGGCTGAAACTGACCTGCACACGAGTACTGGTAAACCGCTTGGAGGATCTAAGCCTGCTCAGGCAAAGCGGTGTGAGTCGACCTATCCATGCTTATAAACCCTATTGGTTTCTTTGGGCGGCAGGGCTTGAGATGTCATTTCATCTCAATGTCGGGTAAAAGTCCCACAAAATTGGAAGCAACGTCTCCAAAATGACCTTCACAGTGTTGATCGGGAAGTTAAACCTCAAATCAAACAAACAAATGCCTGGTTTACCATGTTCACCACAGTTGTTTCCAGCTGTTTTTGAGTCGCTTGGAAACCCTTTCCAATATGTTTGAGATAACTTAGGGAGAAGTTCTTATTTTATCTTGGAAACTTATGTTGTGTGTACTCTATAACCTCTGTGCAAAAATGTGTTTGAAAAGTCTGCAAAAAGATTCTGCAGACCACATAAACAGACAACATTTTCAGATGCAGTTTTTTCTTGGTGTCTTAGCCCTTATCCTCTGTTCAAGACAACCCCGGTCTAGGCAAACATTGTAGATCCAGATCAGATGGCTTCTGAAGAAGCCATCTGATCAGGATCTACATTGTTTACCATTCAGTTTGTGAAATTGAAAGAAAACATTATACATGTATCATGTAATCTGATTGGCAGATAGTCAGAAACGGGTGTGGCTAATTCAAATATTCAGCAGGATAAGGGTTAAGGTTAAATTACCTCCCTTCCTTCCAAGGTACATGTAGCTCTGTAGATGGACGGAGTGTATTCCCTATTTTTATCACCATGTACCACTTCTATAGTTAAATTGTCCACATGCTCAATTCTTACTCCACAGTCATAGTATTGCCGGTCTATTGAGATTTCTGTATTGCAGCTTTGCGGTATCAGTAACATGTATCTACTACACACTTTTCCACGATTTCTTCTGAAGATATCATTTTCTGCACTCCAGTCTCTTAACTTCGCCTGCAACTCTAAATAAATCCCATAATAATGAAAAGGACACCCCAACCTCTAAGGGCCCCCGCCCATCGGGTCTTGAAGAAATATATGCCCTTCATGATGCTTCCGCGCAGAGCTGAATCCGACCTGCACACGAGTACTGGCAAACCGCTTAGAGGATCTAAGCCTGCTCAGGCAAAGCGGTGCGGATGTGTCGGACCGCCCATGCTTATAATCCCTATTGGTTTCATTGGGCGACAGGGCTTGAGATGTCATTTCATCTCAATGTTGGGTAAAAGTCCCACAAAATTGGAAGCAACGTCTCCAAAATGACCTTTACAGTGTGATGGGGATGTTAAACCTCAAATCAAACAAACAAAATCATAGGTTTTTATGGAGCAATAATTAAAACTATCATTCAATTATCACAAATTCTAATGCACCGGCGTGGGTAACGCAACGTGTGGTTGGATAACATAAAAAATTTGCAACAGTATATTCTGTGATATACTGTCGGAAACCCGCTGTCATCTTGTAATGTTGCTTTTCATTGGCTGGCATTTGGTTTTATACAGCTCACAGCGCTTGTCGAATTGTGCAAAATAGTGCCATTTTCAACAAAACAACCAAATAATTGCATTAGAACGGAGATAACTGTATTGAAAATTGTCATTTGGGGAGGTAAATCCTCGGTTTTACGGTCGGAAATTACATGCAACGATATTTCCAACCGTAAAACCTCCAATTTTCCACCCAAAATGACAATTTTGAATACAGTTATCCTCTAAATGTTTAACTAATCTGTTGCCATGTGTTCAAATGTCGTTGCATGTAATTTACGACCGTAAAAACTGAATCATGCATGCAACACATCGTCTCATGATAGTTAACATTTTTGCCATGTACCTTCAAATTCTATCTAAAAATAAGAAAGTTATTGACAAAACACGAAAAAAGGCCCCTTTTTTATCTTTGACCTCTAAGTATGACCTTGACCTTTGAGGTACCAACCTGGGTCATGCACGCAACACATTGTCTCATGGTGGTTAATATTTCTGCCAAGTGATTTCAAAATCCATCTCAAAATAAGAAAGTTATTGACCAAACACTAAAAAGGCCCCGTTTTTGACCTTTGACCTCTAAGTATGACATTGACCTTTGAGGTACCGACTTGCCTGATGTGCACCACACATCATCTCATGGTTATTAATATTTCTGCCAAGTAATTTCAAAATCCATCTGAAAATAAGAAAGTTATTGACCGGACACAATTTGCCCATACATACATACATACCGACAAACTTCCAAGGGAGTTAATTCAAAAAGTATAAATGTGAGAGTTATAGTTCTTGGGCACTGCATGTCGTCTAATACTGATGAATATTTATATGAAGTTTCGTGAAGATAGCTCGAAGGGTTTTCAAGTTATAGAGCGGACACGAATGTGTGACAGACGGACAGACAGATGGACAGACAGACGGACAGACAGACGCCCGGGGGAAAAACAATATGTCTCTCCGAAAAAAATTTTTTCGGGGGAGACATAAAAATCTTATGGCAACACGTGTAATAACACTTGGTAACTGGCGCGTAATGTCGTGAAGACATCCGTAAAAACCTTTGTTATCTTTTGAAATTCTTCGGCAATAAAATCTGATATAAGATCATTTTACGACAAAAAGAATCTTACACTCAAGGTCATTTCATATGAAATTTATGAAACCCGCCAAAGGCTCGTTGGCGAGCCTTTGGCGAGTTTCATAAATTTCATATGATATGACCTCTTGTGTAAGTAAGATCCTCTATGTATTCTGGCATTGAGGTATAATTTTCTGACATGTCGTGGATACTTGTTAGGTGGTTAAAATCAGGCGTAAAGACGTGGATAATTGTGATTTAGGCCTTATTTGCCAATGGGATTATCATGTATTACTGAATTTATTAAACAAGTTGACGAAAAGTGATTAAATGGGAGGCTTTGCCAAGCATTTTATGCCTTTTCCTCAACCAGTTTAAACAAGAATTCCGCAGAAGGCGGCGTTGCACCTGCTGCGGGCAAAAGTCATAGGAGCCACAATCAGAATGTTGTTATTAATTAAGTAAATTTCATTCTAAGCAGTTGATAGTTGATGTAAAATGTGTCAAAATCACTGACCAAAAATATAGGCCATGGTCACCAGGTCAAGGTACATGCCAAATCAGTACATTGAGGAGGAGCAGTATGCAAGGTTTGGTGGCTGTAGGCCATTTATTTTAGGACATTTGTTTGTTTGTTTGTTTTGGAGTTTTACGGCCCAGTCAACACTATTAAGGTCATTTTTGAGCCGGTCAGTTTACCTATCAACACTTTCCTGGGCAGGCTTATACGTAAGCGGTTAACCAGTACAGTGCACATTCTTTCGCCAGATTATTTTAGGACATATCAAACATTGAAGTAAATGTGTTAAAGTCACTGGAGTGCATAATATAGGTCAAGGTCACCAGGTCAAAGTACCGCAGAGTCAGTAAATGTGGTGGTTGTAAGCCTTATAGTTAAGAAGATATGGAATGTCGACCGAAAATGTGCTCAAGTCAATGGAGTGCAAAAATAGGTCAAGGTCACCAAGTCAAGGTACCTGCATAGTCAGTACATCTAGGAGAACCACTATGCAAGATTTGGTGGGTGCAGGCCTTTTATTTGAGAAGATCTGGAATATTGACGCAAATTGTGTCAAAGTCACTGGAGCGTAAAATATAGGTCAAGGTCACCAGGTCAAGGTATCTGCAGAGTCAGTACATCTAGGAGAAGCATTATGCAAGATTTGATGGTCGTAGGCCTTTTATTTGCAGAGATCTGGAACTTCGACATAAAAATTTGTCAAAGTCGCTGGAGCGTAAAATATAGGTCAAGGTCACTTGGTCAAGGTATCTGAAGAGTCAGTACATCTAGGAAAAGCACTATTCAAGATTTTATTGTTGTAGGACTTTTATAGGAGAAGATCTGGAACATCGACGTAATTTGTGTCAAACTCAATGGAGCATAAACTATAGGTCAAGGTCACCGGATAAAGGTGCTTGCCTAGTCAGGAGCTCAGGGTGATGTTTCGTGAAAGTTTTGATGGTTGTTTAGTCTTATAGTTGATTACAATACAAACTTCGACGTAATGTCGAACTTCGACGTAATGGTCAAAGTCATTGGAGTGCAAAATATAGGTCAAGGTCACCGGGTCCAGGTGCTTGCCTAGTCTGGAGCTCAGGGTGATGTTTCATGAAATGTTTGATGGTTGTGTAGTCTTTTAGTTGATTACAATACAAACTTTGACGTAATGTCGAACTTCAACGTACTAGTCAAAGTCACCGGAGCGCAAAATATAGGTCAAAATCACCAGGTCAAGGTGCCACAGTCACAAGGTCATGGAGATGTTTCATGTAAGGTTTGATGGTATCTGAGGTTTGTAGTTGACTTAATAAAAAACTTTGACATAAATGTCTAACTTCAACGTAAATGTTAACAGACGGATGGATGAACGGATGCACGGACGGACAGACGCACGGACGGAAAAGCGGACGCCTATGTCGCACCCTGCTACAAGCAGGTGGGACAAAATCTAATAATACAGAAAGCAAGATTCTATTTATCATATGACTTTTTTAAACATATTTCATTCATAAAAAACCACATGGGCCCCGTCAAGCGATTTTGGTACTTATCGCCTATGCGAGCAGCGAAGGTTCAGGCGAGCCTGCGCATACGCGCAGTCTCGCCAGAACCTTCGCTGCTCGCTCATACAAGCAGCGAATCAAGAGGAACCTTCAGACAGAAAGCCATATCCCTGGCCCCTCTGAATGGCTGGGCATGCGCAGTTAAAATTTGTCATGACGGAATGCTCGAAGACACAAATTCGCTTGGCGCGGCTCACATAATGTCGCATGGATGTGTTATTGTAATTGCTGTAGATGTATTTTCACCCCCATAATTGATAGTTTTGATAATTCAAAGTTTACTACCCAGCAGGCACATGACGTAATTGTGACGTCACATCAACGTCGGTACAACATCATGACTTTTATGCAACGTCACATCGACGTCGGTGCAACGTCATGACGTTGCACCGACGTTGATTTGACGTTGCCCTAGCGACGTGTGCCTGCTGGGTAGTCTCTTAGACTGGTAAATTTTGTTAGAATTATCAAAAATATCAGTTATTGGGGTGAAAATATACACTTTTGATGTAGTTGGGTCATTCAAATTCTTCTTCAACCCTTGTCCTGCTGAATAAATTAATTCAGCTACACCATTTCTGTTTGACAACCAATTAAATTACTTGATGTAATGTATTTATTAAATTCGCAAACTGAATATGACATGTTGGGAAGCCATTTGATCCAGATCTACACTGTTTGCAGAGGGGCGTTGGAGTTATCTTGTTTTACCTTGGCCTCAACATGACCCCAAGGTCATAGGTAAAAAGTATGACTTTGCCACATCATTAGTGTCATTCATAGAAAAAGCGGGTATTTACAATGGTATACCATCAAACGCGTGATCTAGCTCTCTTTAAAGTAGAGGAAGGTCACAGGTCAATCAAAATTTTTTGTTTGAGTGGACAGCCCTTGATACAAGGCATCTACATGCCGGATATGAAGGCTATATCTGAAACAGTTCAAAATTTATGACCATGGTAAAGTTTTTCGTTTGAGTACATGTAGGTGACAGATCAAGGTAAAGGTCACATGTTAATCTGTTTTGTATGGGCTTTGATCCCTTGTCATAAGGAACCTACATGCCAAATATGAAGGATCTATCTCAAAGTTTTCAAAGTTATGACCAATGTTATCTTTTTTCTGTGTCGTCACAGGTCAACAAGTTTTGTATGAATGTGAAGCTCTTGTCACAAGGAACATATAGGCCAAACATGAAGGTCCTATTTCAAACTGTTCAAAGGTTATGACCAAAGTTATGTTTTTCTTAAAGCAGGTCAACGGTCAAGGCCACAGGTCAAACAGTTTTGTATGGACTCAAAGCCCTTGTCACAAGAAACCTACATGCAAAATATGAAGGCTTTATCTGAAACCATTCAAAAGTTATGATAAATGTTTTTTTCTTTAAAGTAGGTCACAGGTTAAAATTTTGTACGAATGTGAAGCTCTTGTCACAAGGAACCTACAGGCTAAATTTGAAGGCTCTATCTCAAACGGTTCAAAAGTTATGACTTATGTTAAAGTTGTTCAACAAGCAAACCAACAAACAGACTGGGCAAAAACAAAATGTTCCCGCTATCACTTTTGAGGTTTAACATCCCCGTCAACACTGTATTGGTCATTTTGGTGCTTCCAATTTTGTGGGACTTTTCTCCGAAAATGAGATGAAATGACATCTCAAGCCCTTCCACCCAATGAAACTAATAGAGTTTATATGCATGGAGGGTCCAACTCGCACCGCTTTTCCTGGGCATGCTTAGAACCTCTAAGCAAATTACCAGTACTCATGTGCAGTTGGTTTTAGCTCTTTGTGGAAGCATCATACAGCCCATCTATTTCTTCAAGCCCCGATGAGCGTGGGCGGCCCCACTATCACTTCCAGGGACATAAAAAAAGCTAGTTCTACCGATAATGATAGATCCAATTGTAGCTCACAGGTGTGTTACTGTGATTTTTATGAGGAAGCGAGTTGAAAATGGCACTGGTAAAAGCTGATTACTACATGTATGCCTGGTAGAACAATCATACTCAAGATACCCATCAAAGTGGGAGAAGATTTGACTAGACAGAGTGCTCAGTGGGGCACATATACCCCCGGTCAGTGCCATCGCCTCTGCTGGAAATGGCAACGTCTATAGCTTCTTTGCATATACAGTCCATATTCCATATAAAAGGTAATGCTATACAGATATCCTGTACCAAATATGAAGAGAATCAAACATAGTTACAGAGATATCAGCAATGAAAAAGTAAACCTTGATCCCTTTGACGCACAGATGGACAACACACCAAGGGGGGGGGGGGGGCGGGCTTAAATCGATTTTACGTTGCCACAATCCTTGCAAGCTTATATGTATGCGGTTAACCAGTACAGTGCATTCTTTCGCCAGAAACTGACATCTGCCCTTCTTGAATCTGCGGAAGAGAGAGAATGACTGTAGAAAAGATTTAATGATCAATCTACATGATAGAATATTGCCGCCCCCGGCAGGTATCAAAAAACTAAATATGAAGAGAATCTAACATGTGGTTACAAAGATATGAGCAATGAAAAAGGTTTAACACAAAATTTTGGCGTAAAAGTTGACGAATGGATGGACAGCCCACCAATGGTTTAGATAAGCCGTATGAAAGGTGATGCTATAGAGATCTTCTGTGCCAAATATGAAGAAAATCTAACATGTGGTTACAGAGATATGAGCAATCAAAAAAGTTTTAATGCAAAAATTGGACGTAAACGTTGATGAACGGACAGACGAACAGACGGCCCTTAGATATTCCAAATGAAAGGTAATGCTTTAGAGATATCCTGTACCAAATATGAAGAAAATCCAACATGTGGTTACAGAGAAGGTTTAACGCACAAATTGGACGTAAACATTGATGAACGGACAGATGAACAGACAGACGAACACCCAGATGCTTAAATATCCCAAATGAAAGGTAATGCTTTAGAGATATCCTGTAACAAATATGAAGAAAATCCAACATGTGGTTACAGAGATATGAGCAATCAAAAAGGTTTAACACAAAACTTTTACGTAAAAGTTGACAAACGGATGGACAGCCCACCCAGGGGCTTGACCCAGGGGCTTAGATATTCCGTATGAAAGAAAATGCTATAGAGATATCCTTTACCAAATATGAAGAGAATCTAACGTGTGGTTACATAGATATGAGCAATCAAACAGATTTAATGCAAAACTTTGATGTAAAGGTTGACGAACGGACAACAGACAGAAGTACGAACGAACGAATGAACCAGCCAACGAATGAATGAACAGATGAATGGATGGATAGACTTGACCATGAGAAAGGTTATCAGCTGATTACTAAGCTTGGTAGTACATACTCGAGATACCCATCAAAGTGAGAGAAGATTTTACCATTAGCAAGGTTACCGGCTGATGACTATATCTGGTAGAACATACTCAAGATATCCATTAATTTGTTTGTTTGTTTGAGGTTGAATGTCCCCGTCAACACTAAATAGGTCATTTTGGAGACATTGCTTCCATTTTTGTGGGACTTTTACCCGAAATCGAGATGAACTGACATCTCAAGCCCTGCTGAACAATGAAACCAAAAGGATTATATGCATTGGACAGTCTGACTCACACCACTTTGCCTAGTCCTTCTAAGCGAAGACACCCATTAAAGTGTGAGAAAACTTGACCATGAGCAAGGTTACCAGCTGATTACCATACCAGGTAGAACATACTCTAGATGTAAGAAAACTTGACCATGAGCAAGGTTACCAGCTGATTACTATACCTGGTAGAACATACTCAAGATACCCTACAAAGTGGGAGAAGGCTTGACCATGAGCAAGGTTACCAGCTGATTACAATACCTGGTAGAACATACTCAAGACACCAATTAAAGGAAACGTGACCATGACAGAGAAAGTTTACTAGCTGATTACTATACCTGGTACAGCACACTCAAGATACCCATTAAAGTGTGAGGAAATTTGACCATGAGCAAGGTTACCAGCTGATTATTATACCTGGTAAAACATACTCGAGATACCCTACAAAGTGGGAGAAGACTTGACGATGAGCAAGGTTACCAGCTGATTACTATACCTGGTAGAACATACTCGAGATACCAATTAAAGGAAACTTGACCATGACTGAGAAAGTTTACTACATGTATTTGATTACTATACCAGATACCCATTAAAGTGTGAGAAAATTTTACCATGAGCAAGGTTACCAGCTGATTACTATACCTGGTAGAACATACTCGAGATACCCTACAAAGTGGGAGAAGACTTGACCATGAGCAAGGTTACCAGCTGATTACCATACCTGGTAGAACATACTCGAGATACCCTACAAAGTGGGAGAAGACTTGACCATGAGCAAGGTTACCAGCTGATTACCATACCTGGTAGAACATACTCGAGATACCCTACAAAGTGGGAGAAGACTTGACCATGAGCAAGGTTACCAGCTGGTAGCAAGTTCTCCATACTTGGCAATGGCTCTGAAATAATCAGAAAACATAACATTGGTTAATTTATGCTGTCTCTTAATCATTAGGTCTCTCACCATCGCTAGAGCCTCTCTTGGGTAACATGCTGCAACAGGTGATGTTTCTTTCAGTGCTCCTGATTTTGCCCTTGTCTGCTTAACCCTTATCTTGCTGAATATTCATTTAAGCCACACCCATTTCTGTCTATCAACCAATCAAATTACTTGATGTAATTTATTGCTACAAATTCATAAAATGAATGTCAAACAGTGTAGATTCTGATCAGATGGCTTCTTCAGAAGCCATCTGATCTGGATCTAAACTGTCTGCAAAGATAAGGGTTGTCGTGAACAGCAAGATAAGAGTTAAAATAAGTAAAGTAATCTTAAAAGGGCCCCAAAACCTACATTTATACCTAAACAAGAGCTGGCACATGACAGCATAGCTCGCCCGTTTCGCGCCTTCAAGATATAAGGTAAAATTACTGAACCATGAAATATAGGTCAGACTCACCTAGATATATTTTGATTTTGTTGATTTGAGGTTTAATGTCCCCGTCAACACTGTAAAGGTCATTTTGGAGAAACGTTGCTTCCAGTTTTGTGGGACTTTTACCCGACATTGAGATGAAATGACATCTCAAGCCCTGTCACCCAATGAAACCAATAGGGTTTATTAGCATGGACGGTCCGCCTCGCACCGCAGTTCCTGGACAGGCTTAGATCCTCTAAGCGGTTTACCAGTACTAGTGTGCGGGCTGGATTCAGCTCTGCGTGGAAGCATCATGCAGCCCATATATTTCTTCAAGCCCCTATGGGCGAGGGCCGTGATATTTTGAGGTCAATCATCAGGTCAAATGGAACATATATTCCAGACATTAAATTTTAGAATCAAATAGTGTCTGAATTGTAATATAGAGTTCTGAAATAAAAGCGCTGTGGTGCAGTGGTAAAGTATCGGACTCGGGATCGAGAGGTACCGCGTTCGAACCCCACCAGTGGCAAGTATTGTTTCCTTGAGCAAGAGACTTTATCCACATTGCTTAGTACTGGTTTCCACCCAGGAAAAGAGGGCCACATGGAAATTTAGTACTAGTTTAATAAATGTGTTACCCTCTATAAATAAGAGCGATTATTATTATTATTATTATCATGGATAATAATTGAAAACAGTATAGATCCTGATCAGCTGGCTTCAGAGAAGCTAGTTGATCTGGATCTATACTGTTTTCAAGAAGTTTATGAGCATGTTGGAGATTTAAACATAAAATCTCCTGTGACCCCCGCCCATCGGGGCTTGAAGAAATAGATTGGCTGCATGATGCTTCCACGCAGAGCTGAAACCGACCCGCACACTAGTACTGGTAAAACGCTTACGAGGACCTAAGCCTGCCCAGACAAAGCAGTGCGAGTTGGACTATCCATGCTTAAAAACCCTATTGGTTTCATTGGGCAGCAGGGCTTGAGATGTCATTTCATGTCAATGTCGGGTAAAAGTCCCACAAAACTGGAAACAACGTCTCCAAAATGACCTATACAGTGTTGACGGGGATGCTAAACTTCAAATCAAACAAACAAAGCAAAAACTACTCTTTTAGAGAAGTCATTTGGGCCCTGTCAAGCGATTTTGGTACTTATCACCTATGCGAGCAGCGAAGGTTCAGGCGAGCCTGCGCATCCGCGCAGTCTCGCCAGAACCTTCGCTACTCGCTCATACAAGCAGTGAACCAAGAGGAACCTTCGGACAGAAAGCCATATCCCTGGCGCCTCTGAATGGCTGGGCATGCGCAGTTAAAATTTGTCATGACGGAATGCTCGAAGACACAAATTCGCTTGGCGGGGCTTATTTAATTTCTAGGATAGCAAACAGGAAGTTTAAACTTTACAACTCTCTGGGCTAATTCAACGGATGACAAATTGTGGATTGTTTTCTTATTTGTCCAAGAAAACAGGACTTGACATCTCATGAGATGTCACATCCTGTTTTCCGGGAAAATTAGAAAAATACTTCAATATGTCCTGTCCTCTGCAAAAAAATACCCAGCATGCAAAGCGTTGAAAGTGTTTCCCTTGTCAAAGTTGGAAGAAAATACAGTAAAAATACTAAAAATTCGGACACCTTTCAACTTGCTGTAATTCTCCTAAAATTTTAACAAATTTGTTTCATGATCCAGCAAGGAGTCCAAAAAGTGCAGATGGAATGGCAAACAGTGTAGACCCTGATCAGACTGCTCCTACTGATTTGGGTCTACACAGTTTGCTTAGACCTGTCTGTCCCTACATAAGATCATTGCAGTATTGGCATGTGTACCTATTCCACTAAAATAATACCGCATATCTTTAGATAAGCCATCTGCAAAGGTACTCCTGGGTTTTAGTACCCCGAAAATCCAGGTATGGACATTTTAGTCTCTCCAGAACAACAGCTCTGTTTACTTTCATTTGTCAAAATGAACTTCAATAAATCTCATGTTCACACTGATAAGCCTCACTAATTTCCTGAGAAAATGGCAACAAAAAAATCAGTTTTGCAAACAGTGCAGGCCCAGATCAGACGCCGCAGAACGCGGCGTCTGATCAGGGCTTGCACTGTTTGCCAATTGCCCGTTTTGGGGTTTCTGGTACAAGATGAACAGATGTGTATACCTTTACTAGGATAAACATTTCAGTCTGGTACTGCACTGTCTAATTTTAAACCTCTAGCATGCTTGGCTGTAAAATTTTTTGAATAAATCAGAATTAATTACAACTTCATGCCATTATTTCTATACCAGCAAGGCAACAGCTGTCATATATTTGATAAATTGGTCTGCTCAGTCTGAGCAACTATTTGGGAGTTATACGCAGGAGTAAAAGGGTTTCATTTGTTTCTTTGAATTGAGGATAAACATCTTCTTCAACACTATTTAGGTTAACCCCTTTTTGTACCAAATGGAATCTTCCACCTTTTATATAGCAGGAGTCCATTTCAAAATTAAGGGGTGTCAGGTTGTGTTTTCTTCAAAATTTGTTCGGCAAATTGATTAACTTATTGAAATTTATGGAACGGACACGAATTATTACTGTACTGTGTATATTCCAAGTGCCATTTTTCAATGTTTAAAAGGCAATAACTCCAAAAGTAGGCAACCCAGAGTTATGTTTCATGTGCTCTGCACATCATCTTATAGCGCTTTACATTTGTGTGAAGTTTCATAAAAATATCTCAAACGGGTTTTGAGTTATGATGCGGACAAGGTTAAAATTGCCATTTCAATGTTCAAAGGGCAATAACTCCAAAAGTAGGCAATTCAGAGTTATGGTTCATGCGCTCTGCACATCGTCTCATAGTGCTTTACATTTGGGTGAAGTTTCATGAAAATACCTCAAACAGTTTTTGAGTTATCATGAATAACAGAATTACGGAATCACAGAAGGACAAGGCAAATCCATTATACATGTAGCCCCCACGTTGTCAAAGCGGGGCTATAATTAGGAAAATACTCCTTGAAAGTGCTGTCTGTTAGTCATGATTAGCATTCGAAGGGTTGACCCATTGTATGCTAAAAGACTCTTCCATTTCTATATGTTGGACAAGTCCATTTGTCATATAAGGGGTGTCAGGCCTATTTTTTGTCTTCTTTATTTGTGGGAAAATTTGGTTAGCAAATAATGTAGGCCCTGATCAGACGCCGCGTTCTGCCGCGTCTGATCTGGGCCTGCACTGTTTTCTAAGGTACCCCTTTAGGAGTTTACCGCATACAATGGGTTAATAACTGTGGTACACCACTTGATCGATCATTTTCCTATACTGTAAAATTCCTATATTAAGACCACCTTTGGAACTGTTCAAAAGTGGTCTTTAAGACCACTTTTGAACAGCCCCAAAGGTGATCTCTGACCAGAGGACACTGTATGCAGAAAATACAAAGAAAGAATAACTGCAACCTACTAAGCAAACTTTCAAAGCAGAATTTGTCTTAATTTTAGGTGGTCTTAATAGCGAATTTCACTGTATAATCTATACATTTTTGGTTCAGTTTCGAGGTTTAACATCCCATTCAACACAGTATAGGTCATTTTGGAGACGTTGCTTCCAATTTTGTGAGACTTTTACCCGACATTCAGATGAAATGACAACTCAAGCCCTGTCGCCCAGTGAAACCAATAGGGTTTATAATCATGGATGGTCCGCCTCGCACCGCGGTTCATGGAGAGGCTTAGATCCTCTAAGCGGTTTACCAGTACAAGTGTGTGGACGGTTTCAGCTCTGCATGGAAACATCATGCAGCCCATCTATTTCTTCAAGCCCCGATGGACAGGGGTGTATACATTTTTTGGGATCTACCTTTAAACATTAGTTATACATGTATTGTGTGTTTTAACAAACTATAATAAAAGAGCTTAAAGTGTTTATGTTTCAACTCTCTGCATGCTGGGTAGTTTTTCAGCAAACAACATTTTTAAATATTTTACTTATTTTTCCCGGAACAGGACTTGACAATTTGCTTGATATGTAAAGTCCTGTTTTCTGGGAAAAATATCAAGAATTTGTTTTATCATATGACGTCGCGTCTGAGAGTGTAATAACGCCATGTAATATTTTCGATAATCCTCTAGTGGATTAAATATGCAAATTAGCTAGATACGTCCCTTAACGTTACATGTACGACGTCCTTAACGACGTCACGTTTACTTATGGCGGAATATTGACATTTTTGTAAACAATCGTGAATAAAATGCGTTTAAATGTCATATGATAAATAGAATCTTGCATTCGTGCTCATGTATTATTGAATTTATTAAACTCGTTGCGGAAAAGGGATAAAATGCTCGGCCAAGCCTCGCATTTTATCCCTTTTCCTCAACTCGTTTCATAAATTTAATAATACATGAACACTCATGTAAGATCCTCTATGTCAACAATTTATTAAACTCGTTGAGGAAAAGGCATAAAATGCTCGGCAAAGCCTCGCATTTTATCCCTTTTCCTCAACTCGTTTAATAAATTCAATAATACATGAACACTCATGTAAGATCCTTTATGTCTGCTGAATTACATGTAGCCCAGAGGGCGGTAAAGGTGAAAAGAGAATATATGGGAAATAATGTAATAAACTATTTATACATATTGCCCATGTTCTCCATTACAAAACAGGCCTATTCAATTTTTGGGGGGGGGGGGGGGGGGGGTTACGGCCCTTTCAAGATTATTTCACTCATATCGAGCCGATTGTTAATCAGAGGTGGGCGAAAACAGGAGTACCCGGAGAAAAACCATCTGACCTTACGTTGCAGAACTTTGCATCTCCTATGTGACCCGAGCCAGGCTCGAACACACAGCGGTGAGAGACCTAATGATTAAGAATCAGCGCTTTTAACCACAAGTCCCCGGAGGCCCGTGCCTATTCAAATATATTGAAATTTTTTCCACCAAAAATGATTTGTTTGTTTGATTTGAGGTTAAACGTCCCTGTCAACACTGTATATGTCACTTTGGAGACGTTGCTTCCAATTTTGTGGGACTTTTACCCGACATTGAGATGAAATGACATCTCAAGCTCTGCCACCAATGAAAGCAATAGGGGTTATAAGCATGGACGGTCCGACTCGCACCGCTTTGCCTGGGCAGGCTCAGATCCTCTAAGGGGTTTACCAATACACGTGTGCAGTTGGTTTCAGCTCTGCGTGGAAGCATCATGCAGCCCATCTATTTCTTCAAGCCCCGATGGATGGGGGCCGCACCAAAAAATGAAAATTTTCAGAAAAAAAAATCTGATAATTCTCATATTTCTTCTCAAACTATACAGAGTGGGAACTAGTTCGAACTGCCTTGGTGAGGCGGTTCTAATGAGTACCCACAATTGGGAACTGGTAAGAACCGCCTCACAGAAGTAAATAAAAAAATGTTTACCCCTGTAAACCCCAGTTTTACTCTACAAAAGTGGGGTTTAAAGGGGTCAAAATTATATACATGATATAGGTATGTTTTCTTGATGTGAAGCTTTAACCCTTGACCTGCTGAATATTTATATATGTCACACCCACTACTGATTATCAACCAATCAGATTCCTTGATGCAAATTATTGCAACAAATTCATGAGATGAGTGACAAACAATGAAGATCCTTATCAGATGGCTTCTTCAGAAGCCATCTGATCTTGATCTCCATTGTTTGAAAGATAAGGCATGTCCGGGCTCAGCAGGACAAGGGTTAATTTGTATACCTGTCAATTTTTCCAAAAGCTGCTCATCCCATCGTTCTCTGTTTGTATCTACGTGGATATGTGGGACATATCCCAGCAGCCCATGTTTCAACGAGCCCACCTCTTTGTCAGAAAGTCCTACTGCAATCAGACACAACCCCAGTTGCCCAGTTCTCCTCGACTTTTCTATAGCCAGCATCATTTCCAAAGAAACAAACCCGCTGTCCACAGCAGATCTCGTGAACAGCACAAGAAGCTTCTTCGATCTTTCGATAGCGTTTACCATATTATCATATACGGAAGTGTCATATCTAAATGGCCCATCGGGATCCTTGTGTTGTGTAATCCTGTAGTTTTTCAATCTTAAAGTCCGCCATATGTACATAGCTTGTTCCTCGTCTTGGCAACTGAAGATAAGTAGAGCCTCGTAGTCCTGAACAACTCTTTGGTGGCTCCCAGCAGCCATTCTCACAAAGTATATAAACCCTGTTTTAAAAATTGAAAACAACTAGAGCTGTCAGTGAAACTGACTAGGGCCCCGGCAGCGCTATCAGAAATTTGTGGACGGACAGACGGACAGACAGACAGACGGACGGACAGAGTGATTACTATAGGGCACCCACACTTTCAGTGCGGGGCCCTAATTAATTTTTTTTCAATCCATAGACTACAAGTTATGTAGTTTTATTCGTTGTGTTTGTTTGTTTTGAATTTTTACTGACCTGACAATGCTACAGTAAAATCCGCTATGAAGACCACCTAAAATTAAGACTAAATCTTCTGCTTTTAAAGTAGAAGTAAAACAAAGATCAGGAATTGATACAATTAACTTACTCCACCCATAAAAGACACCAAAGGGAAAGAAATACAAACATTAAGCGACCACACCATAATGGAAACCTAAACAAAGGAAGGCCATAAGGACAGTTACTTTCCCACAAAATGGCCATATGGCCATCCAAAATTAAAAGACACAAGTGATACACACAGTAAGTAACAAACAACAACATAAATAAATCGCCACAGAAGAGCCGCCTTGGAACGGTCAGTGGAAGATTTCCACTGGGGCGCTTAAATCGACTTTACGTGGCCACAATCCTCGCCCTTACTTCCGTCGCGATTTAGACAAATAATTTGTTCAGTCCGCATGAAGGCCTCCTAACTCATCAGTGCAACATCTCCGTGAAAGCTTATAAGTAAAAGCTTATTTTGAAGGGTGCATTCTATAGTATTTCTTTATCATTCCTGGTCACAGTGTCCTCTGGTGAGGGACCACCTTTGGGGCTGTTCAAAAGTGGTCTTTAAGACCACTTTTGAACAGTCCCAAATGTGGTCTTAATAGAGGAATTTTACTGTTTTTAGGTCAAAGCCATCACATGATCAGGTCGGTGAAAGGAACACCCAAATTAACCCCACTTTATACAGGGAGGTTAAACGGGTTACAGTAACAATTTCACAAGCATCTAAGTAACCTGATCTATGGCCTTAACTTTAACCCTTGTCCTGCTGACCTCAGATATGTCTTATCTTTCAAACAATGTAGATCCAGATCAGATGGCTTCTGAAGAAGCCATCTGATCAGGATCTACATTGTTGGTCATTCAGATGGTCGATTTATTGCAATAATTAGCATCAAGATATCTGATTGGTTGATAATCTGTAGTGGGTGTGGCAGATTAAAATATTCGGCAGGACAAGGGTTAAGAAACTGGGGTGTTGCCAAAACAATTTCATCTCATAAAATTCTGATCCAGATTTATCTCCGTCAGATAGTACAGTCATCTGTTCATCTACCATTTGTTCTTTGACTTTTTTGGCTGTGAGAGAGTGTTTTTGAGTTTTACGTCCCACCAACAGCTAAGGTCATACAGAGATAGGACCTCGGTTAAAAGACTCATCCGAAAGTCTGGAAAAGCCTGGGATCCATTCTGCGATCCCTTGTTAACAAGGCGAGTAGCGTAACCACTACACCACGGAGGCTTCTCTTTTTTTGGCAATTTTACCTTTTTTGTACCAAACGGAATCTTTCCCCTTATATATATAGCAGGAGTCAATTTCAAAATTTAGGGGTGCCAGGTTGCGTTTTCTTCAAAATTTACTTTGAAAATGACTTAACTTTTCCCAAACAGCATAGGCCCTGATAAGACGCTGCGTTCTGCCACATCTGACCTAGGCCTGTACTGTTTGCCAATTACCCATTTGGGGTGTGTGGAAGAAAATGGGTTAACCCAGTTTGTACTGGAAACCCCTAAAGGGCTAAATGCCAAACGGTGCAGGCCAAGATCAGATGCTGAAGAATGCGGCATCTGATTAAGGCCTACACTGTTTGCAAAAAGCTCGGCCATTTTCCAAAGAATTTTGAAGAAAACACAATCTGACACCCCTAAATTTTGAAATGGACTCCTGCTGTATATAAGAAGGAAGATTCCATTTGGTAGAAGAGAAAGGACCTATTTTTTTTTTTTTTTTTTTTTTTTGGTTTGGGTTTTACGGCCCTTTCAAGATTATTTCACTCATATCGAGCCGATCGTTAATCAGAGGTGGGCGAAAACCGGAGTACCCGGAGAAAAACCACCTGACCGTCCGTTGCAGAACTTGGCGTCTCACACGTGGCCCGAGCGAGGCTCGAACCTACGGCGGTGAGAGACCTAATGACTAAGAGTCAGCGCTCTTATCCACTAGGCCACGGAGGCCCGTTTTGAAAGGACCTAATGATATTCCAAATAAATGATACTTGATTTGCATCATCGGGTGACATGTTTCTGAAGGTAACCTGTTTTGGAGGGTAAACTTCAAAGCCCCTTTAATCATGTGAACAAGTCCATGACAGGAACAACCCCTAAACCCCACTTTATATAGAAAAAGAAAAGAACTGGGGTTTACTGGGGTATACATTATTTTCCTTATTTCTCCTCCAAGACATAGGTTATGGGTACTCGTTAGAACTGCCTCAGTGAGGCAGTTCTAACGAGCACCCACAACCTATGTTTGAAGGATGTTCAGAATTTTCATCTGAAAAGTAGCCGTTTTGGAGATGTGAAAAAATGCACTTTGTCCATCATGAAAATACACATATAATTCTTACCCCTAAGCCCTTGTACCCCACTTTTATATAGTAAAACTGGGGTTTACAGGGGTATACCTTATTTTTCTTGGAGCAGAATAAGAAAAATATCACAATTTTTCTGCTTAAAAATTTCCTTTTTTTTCGGCAGAAAAGTTTACAATGTATTTGTATAGGGGTGTTTTCGTAATGACACGGGTAAGTTATTGTAATGTGCTGCCTCGATTGGAGATTAAAGACCAAGGTTTGTCGGTAAATACCAGTAGCAGGAATTCCCACTGGTTTTTACCCATAATTAATTACCGTCCTGGGAAATACTCCAAACTTCCGCAAAAATGGGAAATACTGGGGAATATGATTTTATTTTGTTATCACATTGAAAAGCACTATTAATATTTGTGTAATTCAGTTGAAATAATGAACAATTAGCTATTTTGCAACATACCTCCCAAAATATGTCAACATTCCTGCAAATCACCAGCTCTTACTAAACCAAAACCAAACATAAATCTGATGAAGTTAACTCTTAACAGTATCATTTTTTAGGGAACAGTGAAAGTTATTTAACCCATTTGGTACCGAAAACCCAAAAACGGATACCCTGGCCAACAGTGCAGGCCCAGATCAGACGCCGCAGAATGCGGCGTCTGATCAGGGCCTACACTGTTTTCTAAAAATTCAACAATTTCCAAACAAGTTTTGAAGAATAGACAACCTAACACCCCTTAATTTTGAAATGGACTAGCTTCTGCTATATATAAGGAGGAAGATTCCATTTGGTACAAAAAGAGTTAAAAACACTCATACATGCTAAAGAAGATTAACCCTTATCTTGCTGAATATTCATTTAAGCCACACCCATTTCTGTCTATCAACCAATCAAATTACTTGATGTAATTTATTGCTACAAATTCATAAACTATATGCCAAACAGTGCAGATCCTGATCAGATGGCTTCTTCAGAAGCCATCTGATCTGGATCTACACTGTTTGCCAAGATAGGGGTTGTCGTGAACAGCAAGATAAGGGTTAATACCATAATGATCCTAAGATTTGAGATAAACAATGCAGACCCAGACCAGACTTCTCCTTCAGGAAGGTCTGCCATTGGAATAACACCCTAACCTCATTATAACACGGTTCATTACAACACGGTTTTGGAACACAGTTTGAAGATGAGTTCCAAAAATGTATAGATTATATAGAAAAACCTGGATCGCTCACCTGAGACAAGTGCACTATTCAGAGCTATCACACTGACCTTGTTTGTCTATAAAGCATTTATATCGCTACTTATTGTTTATTTGTTTGATTTGAGGTTTAACGTCCCCGTCAACACTGTAAAGGTCATTTTGGAGACGTTGCTTCCAATTTTGTGGGACTTTTACCCGACATGAGATGAAATGATATCTCAAGCCCTGTCGCCCAATGAAACCAATAGAGTTTGTAAGCATGGACGGCCCGACACTCGCACTGCTTTGCCTGGGCAGGCTTAGATCCTCTAAGTGGTTTACCAGTACTCCTGTGTGGGTCGGATTCAGCTCTGCGTGGAAGCATCATTCAGCCCATATATTTCTGCAAGCCCCGATGGGCGGGGGCCGATATCGCTACTTATAACCACTAGGTGCTTTATTAGAAGTTTCTTACACCCTCCAAATCCGGTCACCCCATGATAATCATGCAGGTCTAAGAAAGTTGTTTTATTTAAGGACAGTCTATAAATTGAAAGACTGCCTGTAAATTTAAAGACTTTTTAGTCTGTAAATTTAAAGAATGACACAAATAAAATCATGCAGATGGCGCAAAACGAAAAAATCGCACTTTGCTATTTATAGTAATTTGGTAGTTATCGGTGGAATTTTTAATCATGAGTAACTGTAAATTAAATAGTTAGCTTTACTTAATTAAATTCCTTCAACCATATTTGAAGTTTCGCAGACAAACATGGTTGTATTACGATTTATATGTAAAATGAGCTAAGGAATGAAAGTGTTTAACGTCGTTATCATTTTGTCAACAAACAGACCACTCACTTTGACAGAAACAGTTTTTTGACAGCTAAAATTGATGAGTTTCAGACTGCCTAAAACAGCAAAATGTCAGAAAACAAAATGACGTCAGTACGAAACTCATCTTATGTTGGTTTCTGGTAAACTTGTACCTTAGTTAAAACAGTAATAAAACTAGAAATGGTGTTTGTAAAACACTATGCCCCCAACTATATGCTTGTCCCTACATGCCCAAATTTTCAAAGGGCCATAACCGAAAAAAATTACAGATTTTTTTCAAATGTTAATCACATCGGGGCTTGAAGAAATATATGGGTTGCATGATGATTCCACGCAGAGCTGAAACCGACCCGCACACAAGAACTGGTAAACCACTTAGAGGATCTAAGCCTGCCCAGGCAAAGCGGTGCGAGTCGGCCTGTCCATGCTTATAAACTCTATTGGTTTTATTGGGCGACAGGGCTTGAGATGTCATTTTTTCTCAGTGTCGGGTAAAAGTCCCACAAAATTGGAAGGAACGTCTCCAAAATGATCTTAACAGTGTTGATGGGGACGTTAAACTCCAAATCAAACAAATACAAAAATGTTAATCAAGCCATGTCTTAGTCATTCCCTATCAGCTTGTCAAGTTTCTAGGCAACAATTTAAATAGTTTTTGAAGTATCTTGCAACAATTGGGCCTCCATGGCCTAGTGGTTAAGAGCGCTGTCTCTTGATCATTAGGTCTCTCACCGCTGTGGTTCGAGCCTCGCTCGGGTCACATGTGAGACGCCAAGTTCTACAACGGAAGGTCAGGTGGTTTTTCTCTGGGTACTCCGGTTTTCGCCCACCTCTGATTAACGATCGGCTCGATATGAGTGAAATAATCTCAAAAGGGCCGTAAAACCAAAGCCAAAAAAAAAAAAAAAATCTTGCAACAATAAAGAAACAAAATGGCCAGAAATTGCAAAGAGCCATAACTGCAACAAAATTTCATCAAATTGGTTGAAAATTTAATCATGTAATCTCCTCCTCAGACACAATCTGTCAACCAAATATCACTGAAAGCTCTAATTGAAAAACCTTTTCAGATACCTTGCTAACGAGATTTCAATGTTATTTTATTAAAAGGGAAATTTCTCAAAATAGGAGATAATTCGGCTAAAGAAAATACATATCAGCATTTTTTGATTAGAAATCCATGTAAGAAATAGAGGATCTTACATGAGTGTTCATGTATTATTGAATTTATCAAACGAGTTGAGGAAAAGGGATAAAATGCGAGGCTTGCCGAGCATTTTATCCCTTTTCCTCAACGAGTTTAATAAATTCAATAATACATGAGCACGAATGCAAGATTCTGTTTATCATATGACATTTAAAGTGCATTTTATTCAAGATTGTGTTCAAAAATGTCAATATTCCGCCGTTAGAAAACGCGACGTCGTTAAGGACGTCGTACATGTTACGTTACGGGACGTATGTAGCTAATTTGCATATCTAGTGGATTATCGAAAATATTACATGGCGTTATTACACTCTCAGACGCGACGTCATATGATAAATTTCAAAACACTAGCATGAATGGTTCTAAAGATATGTTTTGCACAAGAAAGCAACACCATCAAAATGATCAGAAATTACACTGAAGGACCATAACTTCAACAAAATTTCATTAAATTGGTTGAAAATTTACTCAGGTGATCTCCTGCGCAGTCCCAATCAGTATACCAAATATCAAGGTTCTAACTCAAATACTTTTGAGCTATCTTGCTAACGATATTTATATGTTAGTAATTAAAAGGGAAAATAACATGAGAAGTGGAGATAATTCAGATAAAAAAAAATACAGGTCAACTTTTTTTCATGAGGAATCCATACATGGAATTTCAAGACATTAGCATACATAGTTCTTAAGTAATGCTATGCACAAGAAAGCAACAAAATTAAATGGTCAGAAATTGCAAAGGGCCACAACTCCAACAAAATTTCATTAAATTGGTTGAAAATTTAATCAGGTGATCTCCTGCACAGTCCCAGTCAGTATACCAAATATCAAGGTTCTAGCTCAACTACTTTTTGAGATATCTTGCCAACGATATTTATATGTTAGTAATTAAAAGGGAAAATAACATGAGAAGTGGAGATAATTCAGGTAAGAAAAAGATACAGGTCAACTATTTTTTCACGCGGAATCCATACATGAAATTTCAAGACATTAGCATATATAGTTCTTAAGTAATGCTATGCACAAGAAAGCAACAAAATTAAATGGTCAGAAATTGCAAAGGGCCACAACTCCAACAAAATTTGATTAAATTGGTTGAAAATTTAACCAGTTGATCCCTGATCAGTCCCAAGAAGTATACCAAATATGAAGGCTCTACCTTAAATTATTTTTGAGATATCTTGCTAACGAGATTTCTATGCTATTTAATTAAAGGGGGAAATAACTCGAAAACGGGAGATAATTCAGATAAGAAAAATATACGGGTCAATTACTTTTCCATGAGGAATCCATATATGGAATTTCAAAACACAAGCATACATGTACATGGTTCAAATGTTATGCTATGCACAAGAAAGCAACACAAGTAAATGGCCAAAAATTGCAAGGGTTGTAACTCTAACAAATTTTCCTTAATTTGGTTGAAAATTTAATCAGGTGATTTCCTGCACAGTCCCAGTCAGTATACCAAATATCAAGGTTCTAGCTCAAATTCTTTTTGAGATATCTTGCCAACGATATTTATATGTTAGTAATTAAAAGGGAAAATAACATGAGAAGTGGAGATAATTCAGATAAAAAAAAAAAAAAAAAAAAAAAAAACAGGTACACTTTTTTTCATGAGGAATCCATACATGAAATTTCAAGACATTAGCATACATAGTTCTTAAGTAATGCTATGCACAAGAAAGCAACCCAATTAAATGGTCAGAAATTGCAAAGGGCCACAACTCCAAAAAAAGTTTCAAAGAGAGATAGATAGATAGATAGATAGATAGATAGATAGATAGATAGATAGATAGATAGATAGATAGATAGATAGATAGATAGATAGATAGATAATAGATAGATAGATAGATAGATAGATAGATAGATAGATAGATAGATAGATAGATAGATAGATAGATAGATAGATAGATAGATAGATAGATAGATAGATAGATAGATAGATAGATAGATAGATGTGGCGCAGACCTGCCAAAATGTCTGCGAGGGCGTGTGGCAGGATAGATTTTTTTTTTGGCAGTTTAACCTTTTTTGTACCAAACGGAATCTTTCTCCTTATATATATAGCAGGAGTCCATTTCAAAATTAAGGGGTGCCAGGTTGCGTTTTCTTCAAAATTTACTTTGAAAATGACTTAACTTTTCGCAAACAGCATAGGCCCTGATAAGACACTGCGTTCTGCCACATCTGACCTAGGCCTGTACTGTTTGCCAATAACCCATTTGGGGTGTGTGGAAGAAAATGGGTAAACCTGAAGGGCTAAATGCCAAACAGTGCAGGCCAAGATCAGATGCTGAAGAATGCGACATCTGATTAAGGCCTACACTGTTTGCAAAAAGCTCGGCCATTTTCCAAAGAATTTTGAAGAAAACACAATCTGACACCCCTAAATTTTGAAATGGACTCCTGCTGTATATAAGAAGGAAGATTCCATTTGGTAGAAGAGAAAGGACCTAATGATATTCCAAATAAATGATACTTGATTTGCATCATCGGGTGACATGTTTCTGAAGGTAACCTGTTTTGGAGGGTAAACTTCAAAGCCCCTTTAATCATGTGAATAAGTCCATGACAGGAACAACCCCCAAACCCCACTTTATATAGAAAAAGAAAAGAACTGGGGTTTACTGGGGTATAGATTATTTTCCTTATTTCTGCTCCAAGACATATGTTAAGGGTACTCGTTAGAACTGCCTCAGTGAGCAGTTCTAACGAGCACCCACAACCTATGTTTGAAGGATGTTCAGAATTTTCATCTGAAAAGTAGCCGTTTTGGAGATGTGAAAAAAATGCACTTTGTATCAAGAAAATACACATATAATTCTTACCCCTAAGCCCTTGTACCCCACTTTTATATAGTAAAACTGGGGTTTACAGGGGTAAACCTTATTTTTTTTTGGAGCAGAAAAAAAGGAAAATATCACAATTTTTTGGACTTAAAATTTTCCTTTTTTTCGGCGGAAAAGTTTACAATGTATTTGTATAGGCATGTTTTCGTAATGACACGGGTAAGTTATTGTAATGTGCTGCCTCGATTGGTGATTAAAGACCAAGGTTTGTCGGTAAATACCAGTAGCAGGAATTCCCACTGGTTTTTACCCATAATTAATTACCGTCCTGGGAAATACTCCAAACTTCCGCAAAAATGGGAAATACTGGGGAATATGATTTTATTTTGTTATCACATTGAAAAGCACTATTAATAATTGTGTAATTCAGTTGAAATAATGAACAATTAGCTATTTTGCAACATACCTCCCAAAATATGTCAACATTCCTGCAAATCACCAGCTCTTACTAAACCAAAACCAAACATAAATCTGATGAAGTTAACTCTTAACAGTATCTTTCTTTAGGGAGCAGTGAAAGTTATTTAACCCATTTGGTACCGAAAACCCAAAAACGGATACCCTGGCCAACAGTGCAGGCCCAGATCAGACGCCGCAGAATGCGGCGTCTGATCAGGGCCTACACTGTTTTCTAAAAATTCAACCATTTTCCAAACAAGTTTTGAAGAATAGACAACCTAACACCCCTTAATTTTGAAATGGACTAGCTTCTGCTATATATAAGGAGGAAGATTCCATTTGGTACAAAAAGAGTTAAAAACACTCATACATGCTAAAGAAGATTAACCCTTATCTTGCTGAATATTCATTTAAGCCACACCCATTTCTGTCTATCAACCAATCAAATTACTTGATGTAATTTATTGCTACAAATTCATAAACTATATGCCAAACAGTGCAGATCCTGATCAGATGGCTTCTTCAGAAGCCATCTGATCTGGATCTACACTGTTTGCCAAGATAGGGGTTGTCGTGAACAGCAAGATAAGGGTTAATACCATAATGATCCTAAGATTTGAGATAAACAATGCAGACCCAGACCAGACTTCTCCTTCAGGAAGGTCTGCCATTGGAATAACACCCTAACCTCATTATAACACGGTTCATTACAACACGGTTTTGGAACACAGTTTGAAGATGAGTTCCAAAAATGTATAGATTATATAGAAAAACCTGGATCGCTCACCTGAGACAAGTGCACTATTCAGAGCTATCACACTGACCTTGTTTGTCTATAAAGCATTTATATCGCTACTTATTGTTTATTTGTTTGATTTGAGGTTTAACGTCCCCGTCAACACTGTAAAGGTCATTTTGGAGACGTTGCTTCCAATTTTGTGGGACTTTTACCCGACATGAGATGAAATGATATCTCAAGCCCTGTCGCCCAATGAAACCAATAGAGTTTGTAAGCATGGACGGCCCGACACTCGCACTGCTTTGCCTGGGCAGGCTTAGATCCTCTAAGTGGTTTACCAGTACTCCTGTGTGGGTCGGATTCAGCTCTGCGTGGAAGCATCATTCAGCCCATATATTTCTGCAAGCCCTGCAAAACTTATTAGAAGTTTCTTACACCCTCCAAATCCGGTCACCCCATGATAATCATGCAGGTCTAAGAAAGTTGTTTTATTTAAGGACAGTCTATAAATTGAAAGACTGCCTGTAAATTTAAAGACTTTTTAGTCTGTAAATTTAAAGAATGACACAAATAAAATCATGCAGATGGCGCAAAACGAAAAAATCGCACTTTGCTATTTATAGTAATTTGGTAGTTATCGGTGGAATTTTTAATCATGAGTAACTGTAAATTAAATAGTTAGCTTTACTTAATTAAATTCCTTCAACCATATTTGAAGTTTCGCAGACAAACATGGTTGTATTACGATTTATATGTAAAATGAGCTAAGGAATGAAAGTGTTTAACGTCGTTATCATTTTGTCAACAAACAGACCACTCACTTTGACAGAAACAGTTTTTTGACAGCTAAAATTGATGAGTTTCAGACTGCCTAAAACAGCAAAATGTCAGAAAACAAAATGACGTCAGTGCGAAACTCATCTTATGTTGGTTTCTGGTAAACTTGTACCTTAGTTAAAACAGTAATAAAACTAGAAATGGTGTTTGTAAAACACTATGCCCCCAACTATATGCTTGTCCCTACATGCCCAAATTTTCAAAGGGCCATAACCGAAAAAAATTACAGATTTTTTTCAAATGTTAATCACATCGGGGCTTGAAGAAATATATGGGTTGCATGATGATTCCACGCAGAGCTGAAACCGACCCGCACACAAGAACTGGTAAACCACTTAGAGGATCTAAGCCTGCCCAGGCAAAGCGGTGCGAGTCGGCCTGTCCATGCTAATAAACTCTATTGGTTTTATTGGGCGACAGGGCTTGAGATGTCATTTTATCTCAGTGTCGGGTAAAAGTCCCACAAAATTGGAAGGAACGTCTCCAAAATGATCTTTACAGTGTTGATGGGGACGTTAAACTCCAAATCAAACAAATACAAAAATGTTAATCAAGCCATGTCTTAGTCATTCCCTATCAGCTTGTCAAGTTTCTAGGCAACAATTTAAATAGTTTTTGAAGTATCTTGCAACAATTGGGCCTCCATGGCCTAGTGGTTAAGAGCGCTGTCTCTTGAGCATTAGGTCTCTCACCGCTGTGGTTCGAGCCTCGCTCGGGTCACATGTGAGACGCCAAGTTCTACAACGGAAGGTCAGGTGGTTTTTCTCTGGGTACTCCGGTTTTCGCCCACCTCTGATTAACGATCAGCTCGATATGAGTGAAATAATCTCAAAAGGGCCGTAAAACCAAAGCCAAAAAAAAAAAAAATCTTGCAACAATAAAGAAACAAAATGGCCAGAAATTGCAAAGAGCCATAACTGCAACAAAATTTCATCAAATTGGTTGAAAATTTAATCATGTAATCTCCTCCTCAGACACAATCTGTCAACCAAATATCACTGAAAGCTCTAATTGAAAAACCTTTTCAGATACCTTGCTAACGAGATTTCAATGTTATTTTATTGAAAGGGAAATTTCTCAAAATAGGAGATAATTCGGCTAAAGAAAATACATATCAGCATTTTTTGATTAGAAATCCATGTAAGAAATAGAGGATCTTACATGAGTGTTCATGTATTATTGAATTTATCAAACGAGTTGAGGAAAAGGGATAAAATGCGAGGCTTGCCGAGCATTTTATCCCTTTTCCTCAACGAGTTTAATAAATTCAATAATACATGAGCACGAATGCAAGATTCTGTTTATCATATGACATTTAAAGTGCATTTTATTCAAGATTGTGTTCAAAAATGTCAATATTCCGCCGTTAGAAAACGCGACGTCGTTAAGGACGTCGTACATGTTACGTTACGGGACGTATGTAGCTAATTTGCATATCTAGTGGATTATCGAAAATATTACATGGCGTTATTACACTCTCAGACGCGACGTCATATGATAAATTTCAAAACACTAGCATGAATGGTTCTAAAGATATGTTTTGCACAAGAAAGCAACACCATCAAAATGATCAGAAATTACACTGAAGGACCATAACTTCAACAAAATTTCATTAAATTGGTTGAAAATTTACTCAGGTGATCTCCTGCGCAGTCCCAATCAGTATACCAAATATCAAGGTTCTAACTCAAATACTTTTGAGCTATCTTGCTAACGATATTTATATGTTAGTAATTAAAAGGGAAAATAACATGAGAAGTGGAGATAATTCAGATAAAAAAAAATACAGGTCAACTTTTTTTCATGAGGAATCCATACATGGAATTTCAAGACATTAGCATACATAGTTCTTAAGTAATGCTATGCACAAGAAAGCAACAAAATTAAATGGTCAGAAATTGCAAAGGGCCACAACTCCAACAAAATTTCATTAAATTGGTTGAAAATTTAATCAGGTGATCTCCTGCACAGTCCCAGTCAGTATACCAAATATCAAGGTTCTAGCTCAAATACTTTTTGAGATATCTTGCCAACGATATTTATATGTTAGTAATTAAAAGGGAAAATAACATGAGAAGTGGAGATAATTCAGGTAAGAAAAAGATACAGGTCAACTATTTTTTCACGCGGAATCCATACATGAAATTTCAAGACATTAGCATATATAGTTCTTAAGTAATGCTATGCACAAGAAAGCAACAAAATTAAATGGTCAGAAAATGCAAAGGGCCACAACTCCAGCAAAATTTGATTAAATTGGTTGAAAATTTAACCAGTTGATCCCTGATCAGTCCCAAGAAGTATACCAAATATGAAGGCTCTACCTTAAATTATTTTTGAGATATCTTGCTAACGAGATTTCTATGCTATTTAATTAAAGGGGGAAATAACTCGAAAACGGGAGATAATTCAGATAAGAAAAATATACGGGTCAATTACTTTTCCATGAGGAATCCATATATGGAATTTCAAAACACAAGCATACATGTACATGGTTCAAATGTTATGCTATGCACAAGAAAGCAACACAAGTAAATGGCCAAAAATTGCAAGGGTTGTAACTCTAACAAATTTTCCTTAATTTGGTTGAAAATTTAATCAGGTGATTTCCTGCACAGTCCCAGTCAGTATACCAAATATCAAGGTTCTAGCTCAAATTCTTTTTGAGATATCTTGCCAACGATATTTATATGTTAGTAATTAAAAGGGAAAATAACATGAGAAGTGGAGATAATTCAGATAAAAAAAAAAAAAAAAAAAAAAACAGGTACACTTTTTTTCATGAGGAATCCATACATGAAATTTCAAGACATTAGCATACATAGTTCTTAAGTAATGCTATGCACAAGAAAGCAACCCAATTAAATGGTCAGAAATTGCAAAGGGCCAAAACTCCAACAAAGTTTCAAAGAGAGATAGATAGATAGATAGATAGATAGATAGATAGATAGATAGATAGATAGATAGAATAGATAGATAGATAGATAGATAGATAGATAGATAGATAGATAGATAGATAGATAGATAGATAGATAGATAGATAGATTGATAGATAGATAGATAGATGTGGCGCAGACCTGCCAAAATGTCTGCGAGGGCGTGTGGCAGGATAGATAGATAGATAGATAGATAGATAGATAGATAGATAGATAGATAGATAGATATAGATAGATAGATAGATAGATAGATAGATAGATAGATAGATAGATAGATAGATAGATAGATAGATAGATAGATAGATAGATAGATGTGGCGCAGACCTGCCTAAATGTCTGGGAGGGCCTGTGGCAGGATAGATAGATAAGATTGAAAAGATAGAAAGATAGATAGATAGATAGATAGATAGATAGATAGATAGATAGATAGATAGATAGATAAAATAGATAGATAGATAGATAGATAGATAGAGATAGATAGATAGATAGATAGATAAAAAGATAGATAGATGGATGTGGCGCAGACCTGCCTAAATGTCTGGGAGGGCGTGTGGCAGGTTAGATAGATAGATAGATAGATAGATAGATAGATAGATAGATAGATAGATAGATAGATAGATAGATAGATACATAGATACATAGATACATAGATAGATACATAGATAGATACATAGATAGATAGATGTGGCGCAGACCTGCCTAAATGTCTGCGAGGGCGTGTGGCAGGTTAGATAGATAGATAGATAGATAGATAGATAGATAGATAGATAGATAGATAGATAGATAGATAGATAGATAGATAAGATAGATAGATAGATAGATAGATAGATAGATAGATAGATAGATGTGGCGCAGACCTGCCAAAATGTCTGCGAGGGCGTGTGGCAGGATAGATAGATAGATAGATAGATAGATAGATAGATAGATAAGATAGATAGATAGATAGATAGATAGATAGATAGATAGATAGATAGATGATAGATAGATAGATAGAATAGATAGATAGATAGATAGATAGATAGATGATAGATAGATAGATAGATAGATAGATAGATAGATAGATAGATAGATAGATAGATAGATAGATAGATAGATAGATAGATAGATAGATAGATAGATAGATAGATAGATAGATAGATTGGAATCAGAATTGTTACTTTTGACACATCAAATGACATTCATACACCAGGAGATAGATAGAATGCAATTTTTTTGTGCTTCATCATTTTCATAATTTTCCTTGTGTTAGTCTTTAAATCTACAGACTAAAAAGTCTTTAACTATACAGTCTTTAAATTAATATAGACTGTCTTAAATAAAACAACTCTCTTAGACCTGGTAATAAGCTACTCTGCTCTAATAAAGTGGAGGGCTTTGGTTTAAACTTTATTTTGATTGCTTCACATACAAGGATAAGAAAACAGACAAATACATATGGTCCAGGATTTGACAAAAAGCCAATGGCTTGTGCAAAAGTCATCTCCTGAGTGGAGCACTTTGGTGCAGTGGCAGTGCATCATATTTGTGATCAAGAGGTTGCTGGTTCGATCCTCACGCTGACCAAAGTGTTGTGTCCTTGAGCAAGGTACTTCATCCACATTGCTTAAAAACAAGATGTGTTTGTGAAACACTGATGCCCCAAGACAGCGGGCCATGTTACCTGTAAAGCAGTATCACTAAGCAATCGAAAGGTATGGCCAATGTTCAAGTCTTAAAAAAGTAGGTCAAGGTCAAAAATTATGGAATCGTTGGAAAGGTCTTGTGACATAGAATGCACACGTGAAATATGAAAGCCCTATCACTTACCAATCGAAAGCTATGGCCAATGTTAAAGTTGTTAAAAAGTGGGCCAAATGTCAAGGTCAAGAGGTAAAAGATATGGTACCACTGGAAAGTTCTTCAGAAAAAGAATGCACATGTGAAATATGAAAGCTCTATCACTTACCAATCGAAAGTTAAGGACTATGATAAAAGACTTTAAAAAGTAGGTCAAACTTCAAGGTGAAGGTCACGAGGTCAAAAATTATGGTACCACAAGAAAGGTTTTGTGACCAAGAATGCACATGTGAAATATGGGAACCCTACCACCAATCAATCAAAAGTTATGGCCAATGTTAAAGTTTTTAAAAAAGTAGGTCAAACATCAAGGTCAAGGTCACGAGGACAAAAATTATGGTATCACTAGAAAGGTCTTGTGACAAGGAATGCACGTTTTAAATATGAAAGCCTTATCACTTACCAATCTAAAGTTACATGGATGGCCAATGTTAAAGTTTTTAAAAAGTAGGTGAAATGTCAGGGTCACGAGGTCAAAAATTATGGAACCACTAGAAAGGTCTTGTGACAAGGAATGCACATGTGACCACAGGGACCTCAAGCTTTTAGAGAGGAAAGATATATTATTATAGAATAGTATGTATTTCCTCTCTAAAATACGGAAGCCGATAGGTGACATTTTACTTCGGCGGTATAGGTTTATTTAGAAGTTTTAATACAGTTAAAGAAACTGGAGTGTTATGGGTATTTTAACAGTTTGGAGATACGTGGGTATTGAAGGATTCATTGCAATATTGGAAAATTACGAAATTGGCGGAAATTCAAAAATAGAACAATTGGAGTGTGTTGGGGTTGAGGTCCCCGTTAACATTATTAAGGTCATTTTGGAGACGTTGATTTCAAACTGAGAGACTTTAACCTGACAAGGAAATGAAATGGCACTGCCGAAACAACCATCGAGGGTTTATTTACAAGGGGCAAGCTTACATAGTAAGCGTGAGTGGCTGAGTGGCTGGCTTCGTGTCTGAATCTGTTCACTAATTCTCAAATGAATTGGGATATTGCAGTCGCCGTACATTTTCTGAAATCAAGCAGTCATTTTTAACCTATGCATACGTTTACATGACAGAATAACAGGTCCAAAAGATATAATGATTAACCCCTTGTCGAAAAGCACCTTTTCAAAGAAAATGAGCCGCCGGAAAACCTGGTTTTGTAATGTTCGAGACTGTCGCTTTTCGAATTCTCTTTGTTTGCACACTTACAAGTTTGCAATTCCACTAGAAAGTAAAGGGTTAGGTGGTTTCCATAAAATTTCCATATTCTGGGTAGGGAAATTGTTACCTTTAGCACGACTACATGGAGTCGAACTAAGTATTTCACCTCGATTATGGCTGTCGCCGAAATGTAATTAAGCATTGTAATGTACGAGACGACGTTTTTCTTCTTGATATTTCAAAACAAGGTTGAGGTTTTTATACACCAAAACGTGACCAATCGAGATTTTGTATTGTAATAAGCGAATAAGGTCGTTTGATGCTACCTGTATAATATGAAGTCAAACATACATGTAATACAAAAATGTGCATGACTGTGTTGCAAAAATGCATGTAATGTCCGCGATCATTACACCAGGCTTATTACGTATGTATCGACAAAAATGATAGATTGAAAAAAACTCCCGTAATGTGTGACTAACACAAACACATCATCTGGAACGAGCATAATATTTTTATGTTGAAATTCCATCATTTCCAATGTTTTGTAATGTTCGAGACCGGTAATGTTCAATACCGAAATTTGTTAGTCTATCAGCTTGATCACATTATTCGTACGTGGCACAGTTTTCCATTACCAGATTACGTAGTAGAAAGTGTCTGCATACGACATGGTTGCCTTTCCCGGTGTTTGATGGGTCCGGGAGTCGGCAGACAATACTACAGTAAAGAAAAATTATAAGTCATATTTTGTTTTTAAAGATCTACATAGAAATGTTTTAACTTTTTTTCCAGTATTATTTGCCACAATGATACTTTTCAATTAAAAATATGCCACCAAAAATTACTAATAATAAACAACATTTGCATGCTGGCAAGATCATTATTCTATTGCAATAAGCAGTGGTTGTATGCGATATGAAATGTCCGCTACATTTGGTATCGAACATGACAGGTTTGGTATGTTGACTGTCTAGGGATAATGACTGCAAATAAATGAAATATTTTGAATAGTGCAACCTTAGTTGTACAAAACAACTTTAGTGAAATACACGTTTGCCACATCTCTACCAAAAGCTTTAAACGGCAACAATGTTGGTTTAATATTACTTACTTTTGGATTTGAGATATTATTTGCCAGAATGAATACTTTTCAGTATAAAATGTGCCATGTTAAAACGGCATTTCATCTCGCCAGTTTGTATTTCAAAACGCATATTTTGAATGTTAGAAAAACATTGTATGTGCAGTTTATTCTGCTAAAATTATGGTATCTAACATTTCAAATTGAATCGAACATCCCCACCTGAAATAAATATGTATATTTTATGATATGCAGGTTTACTCTTGATTATGTAAACTAGATACACCAAATATAATATCAGATTGATTTTCAATATTACAGGTAGAAAAGGTAAAGCGTCATCGCATGCCCCTTTACCGTATATGGTATTGTCCGAGACCATCATAGCTGCCATTTACAGACATACATTTGTTTACATTTCTTAGAACTTATTTACAAACTTCTCAAAACGTGTTACTTTCTTTCAGCTGGTAGACACAATTGTGTACATTTTGCAGACTTGTGTATAGAAAAGTATTACTCTGAATGCAGTGTGATGTTCGATACTATATTCTCGCAGTTACATCATTTCTTTTAGATAATTGCTGAGTATATAAGGCCATGCGGTTGTTGGGTGTTTATATGTGATAGATCTATATGTATTTTAATGTTTCGTCTGCCTTAAGACAGCAGTTTATCTGTCAGGAGAGCGTTTTCATGCATACAAGTATATACCGAGGGATGTTTACGTAATAGCAACACCCAGTTTGTAAAAAGCATGACGGAATATACACTGTTACATCAGTAAGATAAAAAAAATGAAAGCCTAATGACACTGGCAGCTATATTGTCAGCTAATCACGTTTAGTAACTACATGACTTATATAAGCAAAATCACTGTAATGTCCGCGACTTTTTTACATATAATTCAAATAAACTTATTGCGTATGTTGATCGTGTATCCAAAGTAATATGACTTGTGTTCCTTTTTAACCACACAATACCTGTCCAAATGCAGTAGTCGTAAGTGATCTGGCTATCATGTGCTTCTGTTAAAACAAAACGAAAGTTTGCATATTATCCGAAAACTCTTTCTTTTTCTGTCGTCTCTAACCAACCCTGATTTTTATTCAAAATGGCTATTCATTTCTTTATTATATATATGACCATATGCTCATTTTCGTCCCCGCTTAATAACCCGTCGTAAGTTTCTGTCATTGCGAGCTGCGGTCTCTTGATTTTTGTGATGTTATGGAAGGGTGTAACGAACAAGTAGATTGTAGCGTACACTTCTCACAGTCAAAATGTTTCAAAATACCGTTGGTGTGAATTTACTTCTCATTTCTTGATCAAGGATTTTTAACTGAGTATAGGTACATGTTGGTACTTTATTGTGAACATATCGTTGACTGAATCTAAGTAACTTTGTATTTTGACTTTTTAAACGGCTAAACTCCCAATTCATTTGAGAAAAAGTGTGTTGCTGAGTCAGTTGGTGAGACTATTGGTCAGTGAATGTGTGGGTAAGTGAGTGAGTGAGTTGGCGAGTGTCTTGAGATTTAACTTCCTCAACACAAAGTTTAGTAATTTAGGTCATTTTGAGACGTTGCTACCAAATTTGTGGGGCTTTAGTCTATAGTTTACAGTAATTTATTTTCGTTCGATTGCGATTAAAGCCTCAAGCTTATTGAATCGCTCTCGAACACTCGTTCAAATTTTTTCACGCGCGTGAAAGACAGGCAGTGATTTCACTGCTTCCCATTTACACCTTGGTGGAACGGGGCAGTGTCATTACGTGTCTTGCCCAAGGACACACCTCGATACCGGTGGCCGGATTCGAACGCACAACTTTTCGATCATGAGCCCGACGCGCTAACCACTGCGCTATCGAGGCTGTGGGGTTTTCATCCAAAATTGATATGAAATGACTTCTCAAGCCCTATCACCAAACGAACACAATAAGCTCCATATGCATGAATGGTTCCACTCAAATAGTTTGGACTGGGCAAGGACCCTCTAAGCGGTTACCGGTAATCATGTGCAGTAGGTTTCAACTCTACGTGGAAGCACCATGCACCTCAATTTATCGCTCCTTGACCCGTTGGGCTGGGAGAATGAGTATGAGAATGTTTTTTTTTGGTTGTTGGTCAGGTATACAACCTGCGACGCCACGGTAAATAAAGGTCATGTTGGGCCCACGGCGACCCAAACTGCACCTTTTATGGACAAGGTTATACTTTCTCAGCAGATAATAAGAGATCATTCGCGAACTAGTTTTTACGTGTAACATTGTCCTGTTTGTGTTGTTCGGCCCAGCTCCAAGTAAACAAGTTGAAAAAAGTTAGATTCTTGAAACTTTTTTCATCAAGGCATATTAAAAGCTTTGGGCTTCTATGAGTTTTTACCAGCCCACTCCAGCAAAAATGTGACCAAAGTTTCCTCAATTTGAGTGGCTTTGATCTTTCTAGCTCCAACAATTAAAACAAACAGATCCTAGCAAAAGACTATAAATCAGATAATATGTCAGACTATCTGATTAAATTCTAGAAAAAGGTACACTGGTTGTAGGAAGGAGATAAAATTCTAGAAAAAGCAGAGTATAATTAGTTTTCCAGATTGTAGCAGAGTTGAACATTATTTAGTTTCCATTGACCAGCCTGCTCAAATTTTTTTGTTTTCATCAGGTGAACAAGTCTGTGAAATGAACGCCCCCCCCCCTAAACCCAACTTTATATAGAGAAAACTGGGCTTTACGGGTGTAAACATGATTTTCCTTATTTCTGCCCCAAGACATAGTTTGTGGGTACTCGTTGAGGCGGTTCTAACGAGCACCCACAACCTAAGCTTGGCGTATAAATAAGAAAAATATCATGGATTTTCATCAGAAAAGTAGCCATTTTGGTGATGTGAAAAAATGCACTATATGTCACGGCTGTGTTATCGTAATGGTTGTGGTTTTACGGCCCTTCCAAGATTATTTCACTTATTCAGTTGAGCCAAGCGATAATCAGAGGTTGGCAAAAACCGGAGTGCCCGGAGAAAAAACACGCAGAACTTAGCGTCTCACACGTGACCCCAGCCAGGCTTGAACCCACAGCGGCTTACTCATGTGTCGTCAGTTTCGGCTCTACGTGGAAGCACCATTCAGCTCAATATATTTCTCCAAGCCACGATAGGCGGGCGATTTTTGGTTTGATATTGTGTATGATAACTGAAGTCGATTCTATGCTAGTTGGAATCTTACCAAGTTTTTTTGTGGGCATATTTACGTAAAGTCGGAGCCGAAGCGTAAAGTCGACATAATTTGATGGGGCCAAAAATAGACCTTTCCCGATATGACCCTTTATAAAAATACAGGTTGAAAAAATAAATCTGGAATAAGGACAAAGGAATAAGGAAAAAGGAATAAGGAAACAACTTATCACTCGTTGCAAACAGTGCAGACCCGTATCAGATACTGCAGAACAAGACGCCTGAGCAGGGCCTTCACTGTTTGCTTGAAAATTCAACCAATTTTTAACAATGATTAAATTCTAATCAGCCTGGTACCCCTTAACTCTTAAATGCACCCTTCTGAATGCGGGATGGGACATCCCATTCTGTACAAAATGGGAAAAAGTATTTATTTTTATTTTTATTTTTTTTCTTTCTTTAATTTATTTGTGATTTTTCCTCATTACTAAAACCTCTTAGTTACTTATAAACATTCTTACTTTACCTTATTTACTGACCTACCTGCTATTGAAACAACGTTTAAAACGTTATTTCAACGTTGAATCAAAGTTGAGTCAGTGTTGTGTGCCTGCAAGATCACTTGCTTACTTACCTACTCACTTGCTTGCTCGCGTGCTCACACACTCACTCACTCACCCACTCAAACCTGTTTCTTTTATTTTCCTCTGTATAGTTAAAAGCCATCTGTATTGTCCTTAGCTTTAGCAACTTCTTTTGAGTGTTTCCAGATTTTTGCCAGCTCTGGTAATAAAATACCCATTCTGACAGTCAAAAGGAGAAAGATGGTTTAGTTTAGAGATTAAAGTCAGATAACAAAATAGAGAAAATTCAGAAAAAGTCTGTATTTTGTAAGAGTGAGCCTACACATTGGTAAGTAGGTGACACAATAGATCATTAATTGGATTAGATAAATATAAGCATTGTGTTGTCCAGAAGTGCACCTGTCCAAACATCAATTATTTATTTATGGTGACTAATGTGAACCATTTAACAAATCAATGGTTAAAAATCATTTCTATAACATTGCAGTTATTGGCAGTAATCAGAAGCCTTTTGGTCAAAGTTTCTGGTGCTAAACAGGCTGCTTCTATTGTTTCGGTTCAAATATGGGGATAAACTGTTGTTTTTTTTTTCAAATATGGGGATAAACTGTTTTTGTCTTAATTTCAATTTTTTGTTTTGGATTTAATTCCAGTATCAAAGCACCAACACAGTAAACACAATCAATAACACAGTGAAACTTTGGTGCAGTGATTCATAAATTGTTGTAAATTGCAAAAATGAAATATAAATGAAATACTAAAAGCACCTAAAAAAAAGGCAATCATGTTACAAACTAAATGCAAGAGATTTTACCACCTCAACCCAATCAATGAGCTTGTGAAATTGGTAGAACTGGTAATTTTTGGCTACCATACACTGAATTTAAAAATAGTACCATGTGAGATAATTACATTATTTAATTTTTGGGAATCATTAATTTTCAGTACTATTTAGGTATTTTACTTGAAATTCCTCTGTTGCAGTGCCTAAAGGCAACCTTGAGCCACATTTCTCTGATAGTATTTTACACATTGTGGTTCTCTGGATTAAGATATCTTTTTTTTTGCCAAACCGAGGAAAAATGCAATAAATTACTAAAATGGCGACTTTTGAATAAAAACCTTTTGCTTTCACATTCTTACATTTACATGGACTACCATCTGATGAAAAATCTGTTTGGGTAAATATTTGCAAATATGATTTTTTCAGTACCTCAATTGTAGCGAAAGGGAATATCAAGGGCGGAGTTGTGTTATTTTATTTTTTTATTGAAGGATTAATGTTCCCTTCAACACTGATTCAGAACACTTTATGTGTCATTTTGGAGATGTTTCTTTCAATTCTTAGTGATGTTTACCTACATTCACATGAGATGATTCCTCAAGCCCTACCGGCCAATGAAACCGAAGTTTTATATGCAAGGACGGCCCGACTCGCACCTCTGCCTACGACCCCAAGCGCCGATGAGCAGGGGCTCAAATTATAGTTTTTGTTTGCATTTAACCCCGAAAGGGAATATCAAGGGTGAAATATCAATGATCACAATCGATTTATTTGAGCCAGCGCACGACAAAATCTACAATAAGACACGTGCGCCCAACGAAGACTCAGATCAGCCTGTGCATCAGAATCTTCTTTGTGCGGTATAAGGATAGCTAAGGGCCGCAACAAGAGAAGTCTCTGGTTAGATATATGGATGCGCAGTCTGATCTGATTCTTCGCTGGGCGCACATGTAGGTTGTTGGAAATGCTGTGCCCCGGCTCATTTCCTTTCATTTTGTATTACACATCCTTAAATGAAATGGGTGCCAAAGGAAAATGCGTCTTTGAACATGCACACAATAGCCAAATCGCAGTCTGATGGGGGTCTTCACTATCTGCTAACAGACACAAGTTACGGTAACACATGTCATTAAAACTTCAGTCTTTCATACTTCATGGGATATTTTTTTCATATTTCTATATAGGTTGGGGGTCTCTAACGATCACCTGCAACCTATACCTGAACTAGAAAAAAACGAACAATATTACGGCAAGAGCAATGAACGGTGCCTTATTGAACATGTGTTTGAACATGTGTTACCATAACGTGAGTCTTTTTAGCAGACAGAGAAGACAACGATCAGACTCCGCAATCGGATCTATACCTTTGCTGGCAACAACATACGTTTGTAGACATGTTTTCCAATGGCATGGCAGGTATCCGACTGCTTTTTATTTTTTGAATATACATTGTATTTTTATATACATATTTTGTTTTTAGAGAGAGAGAGAGAGAGAGAGAGAGAGAGAGAGAGAGAGTTATATAACATAATTACAATGAATTGATGAATTTTGAAATAAAACTGTGCAATACTAAAACATGGTTTGTTATGTATTTCATTACCATTTGTCATATTTCATTCTCTGCTATTAAAGAATTAAACCAAGAAACCAATGCACTATGGACCGGAATGATCAAGCTGTTGACTGGGTCAGAAATTATAATATAAAAAAAATAATAAAATGACACAGACATGGTTGCCACTTAGCAAACTTCGTAAAAATCTGATGTAAAAAAAAAAAATGAATTTTTTCCGAGCTAACGTTTTGACAGTTCATGTTTTTCTTCCCAATGGTGACACTATGCTGGAAATGTCAATCTTTTTTATTTATCTATTTATATTATATTATTATATATTTTTTTAGAGGCTAAAAGAATTGTCAAAATGTATTATTTTGGTCATCAAATGAGTTACATCAGAGAGAGAAAATCTAAATACATTGTATAAACTGCTCAGTATAATTATTTGTATATATGCAGTCGCACAGGACCGGAACACATTAAATTTTGATAAACACTGAACTAACACTTTATGCTTTTTATATCAGAAATGTTTTCAGCAACACCACACACAATAAAACAATGCAAATAAGTCAAAAATAACATTTCTAATAAAAGGAAAATAAAAAAATTCAAGTGTGTTCCGGTAATTACCAGTGTGTTCCGGTGTTTTGGTGTGTTCCGGTATTTCTACGAACCCAAATAACTGTATTGAGGAAACCTTAATTGAAGCCGGCACCATGTTCAGGGAGAATCAACCCCTGTGCAGGTAAAAGAACCTGCCGTAATTACATATTTTCTGTGTAGGTTTTCATTATGTAATCTTATATTTTTAATGGTGATGATCAACCTTCTTGTGTAGGTTGTGATCAGCCATTCACTGTGAAACATATCTTAATTGACTGTGTTGACTTTTCACCCTCACGTATTTTATATTTCAAAGCTGACACTTTGCAACAACTGTTTCGAGATGTACCTGTTGATAACATTATTTTATTCTTAAAAGAAATTGGTCTTTTTCATAAGATTTAACTGTTTCAGATTTTTATACATTATCATTCTGACTTCTTACTTTTAATATCGTCATAATTATTCATGCCGTTTAACCATTAACCGACTGACGCTTATGACCCACCAAGAGGGTTGACGCGTCGTTAAACACGAAATCATCATCATCATCATCATTCTGTAAACCTGGAGTGTATGTAATCTACACATATGACTGCATGTAATTACGGCAGGTTCTTTTACAAACATACAGAGAAATAGACAAACAGACGGACAGACAGACCAAAAACAATATGCCCCTAGGGGCAAAAATATACTGGTTACCACCGAGATGTGAGTGAGTGGCAGTTATAGGAGAAAAAAAGAAAGAATATTTCGAAAGTACCTGTAGATCTGAAGTTTTTAGTTTTCAACAGGGCACCAAACGCATTTTTTTTCAATCGGCAATTTCCGGATATTGGGTGAAGGAATAAAACACTGGATCAAGGGTCGGGTCCGGAATGTGTTGATTTTTTTATTTTTATTTTGTTTTATGCGAGGTTTAACGTCCCCTTCAACACTGTAATTCCATTTTGGAGACGTTGCTTCCAATTTTCTGGGACTTTTACCCGACAGTGAGATGCTTTGGTGCAGTGGTAGCGCATCGGATTTGTGATCGAGAGGTTGCGGGTTCGAGCCTCACGCTGACCAAAGTGTTGTGCCCTTGAGCAAGGCACTTCATCCATATTGCTTAAAAAAGTACTGGTTACCACCCAGGAAATCCTGCTCGTAATGCTTAGATGTGAGCGAGTAGCAATATCAGGATCAGAATCAGAATTGTTACTGGTGACACGTCAAATGACATTCATACACCTGTGATATGGGAAGTTAGTCCATAGCTCTAGCCAAAGAGGTTAACTTAGTTACACAGTCAGCAACACCTTCAGCTGTCGAAATAATCGAATCGGGAAGGGCAGTATCAGTTAAAAAAAAAAAAAAAAAAAAAGAAAGAAAAGATGAAATGACATCTCAAGCTTTCTAGCAGTAGGATTTATAAGCATAGACGGTCCGACTCGTACCGCTTTACCTGGGCAGGCTTAGATCCTCTAAGCGGTTTACCAGTACTCGTGTGTGATCGGATTCAGCTCTACTTGGAAGCATCACGCAGCCTATCTATTTCTTCAAGTCCCGCTGGGCGGGGGCGGTCGGAATGTGTTGAAAAACAGTGTGAGTGAGTGAGTGAGTGAGTGAGTGAGTGAGTGGGTGAGTGAGTGAGTGAGTCATTCAGTCAGCAAGCAAGTGAGGAAGTATGTAGGTAAGTATATGTAAGTAAGTGAATAAGAAACAAGCAGAGTCATGGGCAAGAATTGCAGAATAAAAAGTAAATTTACTCAGGTAAATCTCAGGCCAGGTGGCGTAAGAGTATAATACAACCACACATATACCAACGATCAGGACCCAGCAAGCTGCCGAGTCCTCATTAGAAAGGATGGTGGTGTTCCGGAGGTACTCTGGATTTACATCACGAAAACATGCATATATAAATTTGACCCCATCAAACCCCACTTTTATGTAGTAAAACTGGGGTTTACGGGGGTAAACAGTATTTTCCTTATTTCTGCTCCAAGACATAGGTTGTGGGTACTCGTTAGAACCGCCTCAATGAGGCGGTTCTAACGAGCACCCAAAATCTATGTTTGGAGTATAAATAAGAAAAATATCACAATTTTTGATCTATTTTTTTTTCGGCAGTAAAATTTACAATGTATTTATATAGGCGTGTTTTTGTACTGGACAAGAAACTTTTGTTTTTTTTTAATTTTTATTAGTGGTTGGTGCCTGGTGAGTTGCCTTTGGCTTGACTCATCGTGGTCTACATGTACAGTATAACTTCGATGGCTCGAACACTGATGGCTCGTTTACCGTGGATGTGTCGAACACATTCTTGAGCCCCTAGCGAAATCCTCTACATAAGAAATAGTGGGGGATAATTAAGGAGATTTAGTCTTTAATCTTGCAAATGTATGCTGTGTGTACTCATTAGAATCGCCTCGAGGAGGCGATTCTAATGAGTACACACAGCATACATTTTCATTATATAATACCGAAAAGATGCTTAAAAGTATCTCGTTATGCCTCCTGACAGTAACCTCAGTGGCTCGAACTATCCCTGTCTCGAACAGATTTTCATGGTCCCAAAGCCATTGAAGTTCGACTGTATATGGTGGTTTTGTTTACTTGAGCTCCAGTTTACAGTGTGTACTGAGAGCAAGGTACAAGCCATCATCTTTAATTCATCGCAGTTATTCAGTTTGGTTTGCATTTCAGTTTGCTCTTGTTTGTATGTTATTCTGTGATAGTCTATTTATTGAGTTAGCAACCTTCAGGTGGACCAACTATCAGGGGGAACAACCTACGTCAGAGCAGTGACGTCATAACCATTCGTAGGTTTGCCGCGTTAACTACAAAAAAAGGGAATTGTCACAACAAGAAGGCGCAGTCGGTGCATTAGGACATAAAAGAATCTAACATACTGAAATCTGTCTCAGAAATGTAGCCTTTTCTTTAAATAATTCGACACAAGCTGATTTGGCAATGATGTCGGAACTACCATTGTTTACAGCGCCGAATCAAATCTTGTGGCGAAGCTATCGAAGCCTTTTCAATGTTTCTAGGCGGAATTGGCTTACTGGTGGGATGCAAATATTGTTCGTTACCAGCTGAAGCATGTTTTCTGAAGACTCGTAATGTTTAATTCTAGTTTGAAGCATTTTATGCACCCTATTTACACCAATATGGCCGCTTCTGAAATGGGTACGACATCTCTGCTATGGCGTAGGTTGTCACCCCTGAACTATTGTGGGTTGTAAATAATATTAGAACCTACAGAGTGAAGGTTGGGCCCATAGACTCGATTTAAAATAGAAGTGGAGGCAATGATTAAGAATCGATACAATCAACCCACAGCTCCGATCAATAACACCAAATGGAAAGAAACACAAACATTAAACAACATACCCTAATGGAAACATCAATAGCGGAAAGCCAAAAGGACAGTTACTTTCCCACAAAAATGGCCAATAGACTATCCAAAATAAATAATATTAGCGACACAAACACACAAAGACAAACCATAACAAAAATAAACCGCAACAGAAGAACCGCCTTTGATCGGTCAGCGCCTTGGATCGGGGCTTAAATCGATTTTACGAGGCCACGATATCCTCGCCCTTACTTCGGTCGTGATTTAGACAAATAATTTGTTCAGTCCGCATGAATCCTCCTAACTCATCAGTGCAACATCACCGTGAACAGAAATACTCGAACAACCACAGAGATGAAACAACAGTAAACTCCCCAGTGGCTCTCGGTACTGACCGTCCTAAGGTTCTAATGTTGTTTATTTTAAATGTAGCTTTATCGGATTTTCCGACGGGGCTGTTGGTGTTGTATGTGCTTATGGTTGTGTATTATTATTGGTTATTACATGACGTCGTTGCTAAGCAGTGGATAACGTCGTGTAATAATAATCATATGACCACACGTGTAATAACACTTTGGCGGGACTAATTAACGTCATGACGACGTCCATGTCAACGATGCATTTTTTTGTGGAAAAAATATCAGATTTAAAGGCGATAAAATCCAATTTAAAGTGGTCATATGATAAAGAGAATCTTACACTCGATGTCATTTCATATGAAATTTATGAAACTCGCCGAAGGCTCGTTTCATAAATTTCATATGAAATGACCACTCGTGTAAGATCCTCTATTTATCACATATTCAGTACTATATTTAACATGATAACCCATGTTTTGCATGTGTGATAATGCTTTGTTTCCATTTCCGGTTATCAGCCCGCCCGGTCTGATAACCGGAAACAGTGTATTTTGAACGGACAGCGGTTATCAGCCCACTCATGACGTTATTGTGACGTTGCCAATTGCATGACGTAACGCGAATAGTTAGGCGTGACGTTACGCCTTTTTTTTTGCTTGAATCAAGCTTTTTATCACATTTTTTTTCACTTTATGAACGTCAAACACAGTAAGAATAGGATCTGAATATGTGATAAACAAATTATAACATGGGGTTTTGGTCATCGCCCGATGTATCAACCCGAGACCCCATTATCTGCCCCGAAGGCTTTAGCCTGAGGGCAGATAATGGTCGAGGGTTGATACAGAGTCGTTGATAAGCGTTGATGGCGTCGTTGATAAGCAGTTGATAACGTCGTGTAATAATAATCATATGACCACACGTGTAATAACACTTTGGCGGGATGAAGTAACGTCATGACGACGTCCATGTCAATCATACATTTTTTTTGTGGAAAAATTGTCAAAATTCAAGGCGATAAGTCCAAATTAAAGTGGTCATATGATAAACAGAATCTTACACTCGTGGGGATTTCATATGAAACTTATGAAACTCGCCGAAGGCTCGTTTCATAAATTTCATATGAAATGACCACGAGTGTAAGATCCTCTATTTATTTATTTGTCATTAATTGCGCCTGTTGCACCGTGATCACCTCTCATCACGATAACTCACCCGTGCAACATAGAACATTTTCACATCTCCAAAACTGCCCCCGCCCATAGGGGCTTGAAGAAATATATGGGCTGCATGATGCTTCCACGCAGAGCTGAATCCGGCCCGCACACTAGTACTGGTAAACCGCTTAGAGGATCTAAGCCTGTCCAGGAACCTCGGTGCGAGGCAGACCGTCCATGCTAATAAACCCTATTTGTTTCATTGGGCGACAGGGCTTGAGATGTCATTTCATCTCAATGTCGGGTAAAAGTCCCACATAATTGGAAGCAACGTCTCCAAAATGACCTTTACAGTGTTGACGGGGACGTTAAACCTCAAATCAAACAAACAAACACATCTCCAAAATGGCTACTTTTCTGATGAAAATCCTTGATATTTTTGTTATAACTGTTCAAAACATAGGTTGAGGGTACTCGTTAGAACCGTCTCAGTGAGGCGGTTCTAACGAGTACCCACAACCTATGTCTTGGAGTAAAAATAAGAAAACTAATGATTACCCCCGTAAACCCCAGTTTTCTCTATATAAAATGGGGTGTAAGGGGATGTTCATTTCATGGACGTGTTCACGTGATGTGTGGGGAAAAGGGAGCTGGTTGCTCTGCTGTTTATGATTCTTTGTGTGTTCTCTTTTTCTTTTTGTTTCCTCCATTGTTAGTTATTCTTTCTTTTAGTGCCATTTCGGCCCCCGCACTTCGGGGCTTAAAGAAATATACGGGCTGCATGATGCTTCCATGCAGAGCTGAAACCCATCACGAAAACACGCCTATATAATTTTGACCCCCTTGAACTCCACTTTTATATAGTAAAACTGGGGTTTCCGGGGGTATACTTTATTTTTCTTATTTCTGCTCTGAAATATAGATTGTGGGTACTCGTTAGAACCGCATCGATGAGGCGGTTCTAACGAGTGCCCACAATCTATATTTGGAGCAGAAGTAAGAAAAATATCACAATTTTTCATCTTAAATCTTTCATTTTTTTCGGCGATAAAGGTGGCAATGTATTTGTATAGGCGTGTTTGCGTAACGCGACCGCACAAAGGCATTGGTAAACCGCTTAGAGGATCTAAGCCTGCCAAAGCAAAGCAGTGCCAGTCGGCCTGTCCATGCTTATAAACCTTATTGGTTTCATTAGGCGACAGGGCTTGAGAAGTCATTTCATCTCAATGTCGGGTAAAAGTCCCACAAAGTTGGAAGCAACGTCTCCAAAATGACCTATACAGTATTGACGGGGACGTTAAACCCCAAATCAAACAAATCTTAGTGCCATTGGTAGGCTGTAATCTTTGATTGCGGCTTTTCCAAGGCATCTATTTCTATATTTTTCGCAGTAAGAAGTTTATTCCGACCTTTCTTGGAAAAAGGCATAGTCACCAGATCACAAAGAATTGAAAATACAGTAAAATTCCTATATTAAGACCATCTTTGGGACAGTTCAAAAGTGGTCTTGAAGACCACTTTTGAACAGTCCCAAAGGTGGTACCTGACCAGAGGACTTTTTGCGCAGAAAACAAGAATAAAGAATAACTGCATCCTTCTAAAGAAGCTTTTTAAATCTGAATTTGTCTTAATTTTATGTGGTCTTATTAGCGGAATATTATTGTATACGCTTGGCATTTATAATTGTTGATTATTGAGGACTATCATTTCATTACATATTAATATTATGTAGCCCTCAGTGCTGACTGAAGAGAACTCCTCTGTCTTCAACAGGTAAGGGGACTCCCTGGGGAAAATCAATAATTTACTAACTGTTGACTAGTGTACATTATTGATTTTCCCCTTAAGTGCCTTAGTCAGGGGATTCAACAAGAGCTACTTATCACCCTATTAAGGGCTGCCTTTGATCTGCTATAGACAGTATATCACAGGGGGCAGTAAAACAAATATGAACACACGGTGCGTCCTACTGTTCAAGAATAAATGCCTTAAAGATCAGTTATCAAGGTTTTTTTTTCAACTGAGGCTTAAAATATATAATTGGTAGGGCACATATTTGACTTTTATGTCGTTATAAAAAAATTAATTAATTAATTACAACATTAATTACAACAAATTAATTTCGGGTAACAAAAATCGATGATGACTTACTTCCCTTGGCGAGTACCGTCCCTTGACCGGAAGTGACGTCATTGGAGCACAATAGTCGATACACTTGACTGATGTTATTACGTGTTACAAGTTCGTTTGGGTCGAAAGTTAAAACATAGAAGCATGGATATCGAGATAGACAGCGATTTGGACATGAATTCAGATGTAGATGTAGGGGAAGACTCGTTGATACAGCCGTATATGTATGAACCGAGAAGAAACCAAGAATCTGAGGGTTCAGACAGTGAGCTGGACTCAAGTGAGACCGATGCAAATAGGAGCAACAATGAGGATGATTTTGTCGTTCCAGATGCATCAGTTTGGTAATTTACTTAATACTAATACTCCTTGTGTTGTAATGTTTCAGTTAACATATCAAATTCAAATTTACCTCCTGTAAAATACGTATACGCAAGTGCCATACTTTTCTTTTTTTCAACAGCAACGTAATTTCGGCAAATTCGTACTCGTTATAAACACGAGTAAAATTATGCTTATCCTTTTTTTATCATTCGCGTGGCTTAACTGATGGGCCTACAGAAAATATGGATATCCATTTTCCTTTCAATGTCTACCTTGCCTAGAATACCCGCGAGGTAATGGCCAAACGTGACCAAGTATAGTCGCCGGGCGCGATTCCCCATTCCTTCCAAGGATTAGTAATATAGCTTGGGCCAGTTCGTGAACCCAACCAAAAATATTTCCCAAGGGAAAAGAAAACCAAATTTGGGTCTGTTAGGGCTAGACTAATTAATCTATGCATCAGAATATACTCAGTAGAAAGTGACAAGACACTTGCAAGTGGTGGGGGAGAAGGGGCGTCTCCCTTTTCTTTCTTTATAATAAATACTGCCATACACCCTCTCGGGTTGTCGAAGCATGTGAACATTACACACTTCAGATTTGCGGGATGAAAGCCTTCACATCAATCATTTTGGTTTGATTTGAGGTTTGACGTACTGTAAAGGTCATTTTGTGGACATCGCTTCCTATTTTGTGGGGCTTTTATCCGACCTTGAGATGAATTGATATCTCAAGCCATGTCGCCCTATGAAACCAATATTATAGGGTTTATAAGCATGGACGGTCCGACTCGCACCACTTTGCCTGGGCAGGCTTAAATCCTCTAGCCGCTTTACCAGGTTGGTTTCAGCTCTGCGTGGAAGCATCATGCAACCCATCTATTTCTTCAAGCCCCGATGGGTGGCGGGTGCCACAGTAATCCTGTAACTATGGTAGGGATCTTTAACCTGCACAGGGGATGCTTCTCCAGTAAACGTGCAGTGCACTTTGTGTTCTTCATCCCTGCAAATTATGTAAATGGAGCATGTTCGGACAATGAAATTTTATTAACACTGCCGGGATTCGAACCGGGGTCCTCTAGCATAAGAGATAAGTTCACTAACCACTCAGCTACTATGCTCCATAAGGTATCACAAAGGATATCCAGGTACTTTTGACTGAACCCAAATATACGCCTGTTGGCTGATTCTTGGACATTCGCAAACAGTGTGGACCCAGAACAGATACTGCAGCCTGTGGGTCATCTGATCTGGATCTACACTGAGCTGGTCTCGAGAGCTCAGTCGGATAAGCTTGACTGGTGATCAGGAGGAAAGTTAGCAACAAGGCTACAAAGATCGCTGCCTACTTTTCTCTTATTAGACCCGGAGTATAGTACTACTGTACTGTATGGAACCCACACATACAAGAAGCACATAGACGCTGAAAATGGAACAACGTACATGTAGAGAGCAAGGCGCGCCACCAACCACTGCAGAATTACAAGTAGTGTGACCTCGATCTATGTTGAATCATCTCCAGTGGGAGACTCTCGAGTCCAGGCGCATCAACTCAATTTGATGTTCAATACTCATATCTTTCACGGCCTAGTCGACTTACTGGATCAGCCGAACAAGTACCTTGCACCAGCTAGTTCAAGAACAAAACCACAACAGGGACAAAAGGTTTATAATACAGATCCGAGCTTTCAGTGATTTTGTCCCCCCACCGGAGAGGAGAGGGACATATTGTTTTTGGCGCGGGTCCCGTTTGCGTCGGCGTAACCTGTTTGAAGCACTAGATCTCCTTTCTGATCAAACTTGCATGGTTACATCATTAGGATGGGGGAAACAGTCACTGGGTTATGATGGCCTTGACCTCATTGACCTCACTGTGAGGTCACAGGTCCCCCAAAACAGTCAATTTTGGGCGAAAAAATGTCTTGTCTGCACTTTATCTCATTAACGAATTGATTAATTGTAGTCAAACTTGGTACAGTGTATCATTACAACATAATGCAGATTTGATTAGATTTTGGTGGCCTTCACCTATTTTCAAGGTCACAGGCCCCCAGTCACTGGGTTATGATGGCCTTGACCTCATTGACCTCACTGTGAGGTCACATGTCCCCCAAAACAGTCAATTTTGGGCCAAAAATTGCTTGTCTGCACTACATCTCATTAACTAATAGATTAGTTTTAGTCAAACTTGGTACAATTTGTTATTACGACATGCCGCAGATTTGATTAGATTTTGGTGACCTTGACTTTTTTCAAGGTGACAGACCCCCAAAAAGAGTCAATTTTGGGCCCAAAATGGCTTGTCTGCACCATAACACATTAAGGAATCGATTAATTTTAGCCAGACTTGGTACAATATATCAGTACAAAACTTACCACAGATTTGATTAGATTTTGGTGACCTTGACCTTTTTTAAGGTCACACCCCTCATCTCGTAGGAAATTTGAGTTCACTGCAGAAACTTACCTTGTATACATAGTATCGTAGCCTCATAGCAAGTTGTTGTGGTATCTTGTTGCGAAATATGACATGTGCGCCCAACCAAGACTCATATCAGCCTGCGCATCCGCGCAGTCTGATCAGAGTCTTCGTTGTGCGCTCTAAGGATAGCTAAGGACTCAATGCTCTTTCACGCAGCAAGAGAATTCTCTGGTTAGACTATATGGGTGCGCAGGCTGATCTGAGTCTTCGCTGGGCGCACATGTCTTATTGTAGGTTTTGCCGTGCGCTGGCTCATGTCTTTGTCTTGAATGTTTGGATAATCTGGCTTTTGTGAAATCTATGTTGATGGGCCTGGAGGTGTTTCATAACATGGCCGTGCTGGATATATTGCATCACCTTGCTGCATACCAAAGTTAGAAAGATCCGCCTATTGTTTGTTGGACTCCTACGATCGCCGTTCTGGAAGATCGGAGTCAAATATGCTTGTCTACAGTCTCTAGATTCTTCGCCATATTGCAGCAAGAGCTTAAAGAGGAGTGTCAGTGTCCTGGCTCCGAGGTTATAAAACTATTTTCGAGCTCAAATCAGCTAAACATGAAATTTATCCTGCTCATCAATATTAAAATGCCAACAAAAGTTGGCATTTTAATATTTATGAGCAGGATGAATGACATTCTGTACTGATCTGAGCAGGAAAATTGCCTGATCTGTTTGTATTTTAATAGTTATGAGCAATAAAAAATTCTTGCTCAGCTGAGCTGAGCATGAGAAAGGGTTTATAACCCCCGGACCTGGCTTTTTTTCTTCTTCTGCGAACTTCAGGGACCCATATTTAATTCCGTCTGATCTGTAGCTTTATGAGGATCCAGATTTGTGAGCAGTTTTTTTTTAACATTTTTGACCAACTAAAAACTGTCAATTGTTAGGATTTGTTCTCCATTCATGCTTGGTAGGTGTGAAAGGGATCCATATTTAATTCCGTCTGATCTGTAGCTTTATGAGGATCCAGATTTGTGAGCAGTTTTTTTTTAACATTTTTGACCAACTGAAAACTGTTAATTGTTGGGATTTGTTCTCCATTCATGCTTAGTAGGTGTGAACGGTCATCTGCTGTGAAGGCATTGCAGAACTAGTTGTTGAGCTGGGTGGCCTTTATCCTGGCCCAGAGGTTATAAAACTTTTTTCATGCTCAACTCAGCTGAGCATGCAATTTATAATGCTCATAAATATTAAAATATAAATGATAGAGGCAAATTTCTTGCTCAGATGAGTACATAATGCCATTTATCCTGCTCATAAATTTTAAAATGCCAACTTTTGTTGGCATTTTAAAATTTAGGAGCAAGATAACTTACATGTTCAAGTGAGTTGAGCATGAAAAAAGCTATAAACACTACCATCAGCTGACCCGCGAAACTGTCACAACATTAAGAGTTGACGAATGAGTATCTTGTCGAGGATACTTGATGATAAACTGTATCTTGTTGGTGAATTGCACCCTTAGGTTTTAGAGGCATTCTTCCATTCAGCGGGCCATTCCTGCAATATACAAATCTAAGAATGACTTTCGAGACATATACAAAAAGTGGAATACAGACTGACCGTTCTAGGAGTGCTAAGTACGAACGCACACGCACGCACGCACGCACGCACGCACGCACGCAAGCACGCATACGCCCACGACCACCCGCCCGCACACCCGCTTGCCCGCGCAAGCACACACACACACAATCCGTGGTCAAGCCTCACATTGGAAAATCATTGACGCGTGAAAATGTTGGCGTGAGATATCGTTCTGCAAGGGCAGACTTGCGGTAATGTCAAAGTCCCGTGTTTTACACAATAACACATTTACGGAAAATGATATGGAGCTATTGGTTTGCTGGTTCTCGAATCAACATTCGGGAAAAACATATCTATATTTAGTATAGATTATCTATATTTAGAATAGTTATGGACTTCGGGTCTCTATTTATAGCAAAGAAAGCGCAAAACCATTTTAATGACCCTTTCAAAATTATTTCACTGATATCGAGCCGATTAACATCGGAGTACCGGAGAAAAAACATCCTAACCTTCCGTTGCAGAACTTAGTGTCTCACATTAGGCTGTTCAAAATTAACGATTTCGTTATTAAATACATCGTTAACATTTTGATATTTTTATTCGGCAAATATATACTGGGCCAAATAATGTTTAGCTGATACCAAAGTAAAAGTTGTGTAAAAAGAGGTTTAGAGGGATATACATTATTTTCATAATTTTCTTAAAAACACCTAGGTTCAGGTTAGAGGTTAAGCTGAGGGTTATACATTATTAAAAATATGGATTATGGTATACAAAATTTGGGGTTAAGAGTTCAAAATTATATAGGCGTGTTTTCCTGATGGAAGAAGGTTATGTTCTTCAGAAAATCTCTGTTTTTCATGTGCAAGCTGGAAAAGCTGGTTCAAGGACCCTCGTTATAACGACAGTATTTGTTCCCTATTATTGTAGACGCCTCTCTGGTGTAGTGGTTACGCTACTCACCTTGTAAACCAGGGATCGCAGGATGGATCCCGGGCTTCTCCAGACTTTCGGATGAGTCTTTAAACCGAGGTCCCGTCTGCGTATGATCTTAGCTAGTGGTGGGACGTAAAACACAAACACTCACTCTCCCTATTATTGTGCCGTTATAAAGAATTTGCCGTTATACAGAATCCCAGTTAGGAGTATAATAGATAATAAAAGGCCTATTCCCCATTATTACTCCAAGAAACAAATGTTGTAGACATTTGTTAGAGTCGCCTCGGTGAGTCGCCTAGGTGAGGCTATAACATTTGTTTCTTTGATTATTAAATTACAAGACCCTTTCATGACTATGGGCTCGATTTGTGCATTTCAAACCCGAGTGAAGCCCACGCCGCTCGGAACCGAGGCTAAGCCTTTAGCTAAGTAGTTATTCCATTAACCCAATTAGTACTGGAACCCCCAAAACGGGTACACTGGCAAACAGTGCAGGCCCAGATCAGTCGCCGCAGAATGCGGCGTCTGATCAGGGCCTCCACTGTTTGCTAAAAGTTCAGTGATTTTCCAAATAAGTTTTAATGAAAACACAACCTGACACCACTAAATTTTGAAATGAACTTCTGCTATATATAATGGGGAAGATTCCGTTTGGTACAAAAAGGGTTAAAATTGCCGTTATAACGACTTTTGCCGTTATAACGAATGTCGGTATAAAGAGGGTTGACTGTATTTTTACTCACTATAGAAATGGGATCGGATGCCCATGAGAAAGCCTTATTGAGGGGAATGGGAACACTTGGTAGATTTGTCCGCCATTTATCAAAGGGAGACAACTTTCGGGACTTCCTTTTCGCTTTTTATAAGCTCTGTCTCGCAGAAAAGGGGTCAACTATTAAAGGACAGAATTTGCTCCTTAGGAGCAAATTCTTTCCTTTAAGAGTTGACCCCTTTTGACATGGGAGACAAAAATACTTTTGCAGGAGTTGCCTCCCATAAAGGTGTACTCATTCCCCTTAAGCGGTTCTACTAAGAGTACACACAAACTATTCTTCCAACCGCACATGAGAACTATATATTCAACCGTTTTGGAGGCCTAAGCCTGCGCAAGTCTGACCGCCCCTGCATATAAACCCTATTGGTTTGTTTGGACGCTAAGGCTTGAGATGATCATCGCAATATCGGGTAAAAGTCCCACAATCTCCAACATCATCTGAATAGTGTTGACGGGGAAGGAACAACACTTGGCTATATATTACGTAACGTTTTCTCGACTGTTTTTTCACCCGTGGGCTAAGTAAATTCCTTAATTTCTCAGCTCAAAAGGTCAGGTTTAAAGGTCATATACAAAGGAATAGAAATCCATTAAATTTAAAAAGACATTGATTCAAGAAATCGAAGGGCGAAATCTTTATTAGTTTCCAAGATAATACAATTTGAAGTGTGAAATATTTCATGGAAGACTGCCTCATTAATATTCATGAGGTAAACAATGATGTCATAGATGCACATTAAATTTTTTAAACTGTTTAAATATTAAATATCCACAGTATCCAGAATCGCTGTACCCTCCATCGGATGTATCTGGTGTATAAACAATGATTTCTAACATTCGTGTGTGACCAGTAGTCAGAATTCGCCACGATTTAATTCGTTTTCTGACATATATTGCGTCATTTATGATGATTTACCTTCGATAGCTTCTATGGGCTAAGTTAAATGCCTATTCCTTTATTTTTGTGACTGTTCTGCCCGGTACAACGATAAACTCATTGCCGTGACATGATTTTTTTGTGATACACAGAACCTTTTACATCAAGATTTTTGTTGTTCAAAACACGATTATCGTTCTGTTATTTAAATCAGCAGTCTGTAGATTAATAACACTGCCCGCTAGTCATAGGATTTTCATCAAAGGACGGGTCTCCCTAAGGGGTTTTTTTTTGGCCTCCTAACGATTTTGTTTATTTCTGGCTTATTGTTAGCACACATATGCCTAATTATTTGGAACAGATGTGGTTTTGGTATTTAAGCAGTTTTTTCTGAGTTACAGGCTCTTTAAAGTGGGTGGGGTAACTCCACACAGTTTTGACATGTATTTTGTATCTCGTTTAAAGGTAGAAAAATAGTACCATACATGACACGTTATTATATAAAATTACAGGGGAAGGTCTAACTCTATGTTTTGTCACAAGTTTATTCACCAAAATTCACTTTTTGGGGGGAAAATATGGTTTAAGGAACCTTGGGTCATTTTTGAGATTTTTTAACAGTAAAGTTCTTTTTTTTTTTTCTTATATCTTCGGTATACATTAACCTATTGTGGTGAAACTCCTACCATGCAAGCATACTGATGAGGCAATATAACTCAAATGATCATTTGAGATGTTGACCTATATTTCACGGTTGAATGAACATTCTTATTTTATGTTTATAGGTTAGATTATTGTTTCCATCAGTTCAAGAGCTTAGATATTTCTGGCATTTGGATAAACAGGCGATGAGTTTAAACATATTTAAATCAAACGAAAAAAAAAAACAATAGAAATGTGTCCAAAGTACACAGATGCCCCCGCCTGTTTGACTTTGCCAATATAGCTGCATGACCCCTTGGAGACACACTAGCATATCAGATATATATGTTCAGGATGGGTATCTCAATATTTTCTAAGATATTTGGACTTTGATAATATGAAATGGGCAGGGCAGAGGGCTGGGGCAATATTGTGTGTGTCATTGAATGCATCTGACCATAAACAACATCAAATAAAAAAGGTTGGAATCTGAACAGTTTCTGAGATACATATTTTTTTTTTTACATTTTCTTTAGTCCAATCAAATAGCCCCACCCCAGACAGAATCAGTGACCATAAACATGCTAAACAGTTATGAGCTGCAGGAGAAATGCAGACATAAATGTGCAGCTAAACGTGAACCTGGTTATGAACGTAATAATGTGTGACATAGTACGCACATACGAACATAACATCACATCGAAAAAATATATATGCCTCACTCACTCCTTCCTTTGGCATGCAGAGATATAAGAAAGGTCTGCTTGAATATCGTTAATAATCCCACTTCAAGAGCACATCTAAAAAGAATGTGAAGACACAGGCATATACATTTGAAAATGGTTGTTCACAACTGTATTCTGACATGCTTTGCGCATATTGAATCAAATTAATCTACAGAAGAATAGCTTTCATCGTCACCTGAACTTGAGCTGTTGCCTCTTTTTGAGTGAGTGAGTGAGTGAGTTTTAGTTTTACGCCCCACCAACAGCTAAGGTCATACGGAGACGGGACCTCGGTTTAAAGACTCATCCGAAAGTCTGGAGAAGCCCGGGATCGATCCTGCGATCCCTGGTTTACAAGGCGAGTAGCGTAACCACTGCACCACGAAGGCTTCTGCCTCTTTTTGAACAGCATCTGTTACACTGTTCATATTCTGTGACTTCAACAATTTTTTACTGACTTTGGCTGATGGCCTTCAAACCGAAGTTCTTTAACACAGAAGCGATATGGACACAGCAATCAAATACCTCGTCACCATTTTTTTCATTTGCACTGCCACCCTATTATGGACTCTAGTCCAGGGCCTTCCTTAATCCTTAGATTGTATTCCCCGTCTCCCTCTCTATCTTTCATGTATTAGACAAGGAGACCCTTTATCTGCTTATATATTTCCACTATTCATTAAAGATGTTACCTTACTTTGAAAATACATCTAATGATAATGCTGCTGTTGTACTTAACATGATACAATGAACGATGCTGCAATATAGGAAAACATTCTGGGCAATTGAATTGTTAGCTTGGCTAACAAACTGACTGATCTATGATTATTTACAGGAACAGTAATATTGAGAGTAATGTTTAGTTCTCTCATTCTCTCTTTCTCTTTAGAATAATAATAACAATACTAATAATAAAAAGAAGACAATAAGTAGAAGAAGAACATTTTGTTCACAGTTATAGTGTACTCCAGGTGTTCTGCAAGGAGACCTACTTTGATCCTGTATGTTACCATTGTTCCTTTAACGTCATGCATCAAAAAAGGTGTTGCATACAGCAGTGTAGCATACTGTTATTTACATATGACATCTTTATAGTCCTAAAATAAATATAGCATTATTATTCACCTGCAAAGTAATGATAGATCCATGCATACAATAAAATCAAGCCAAATTGAAAAAAGCTCAATAGCTTCCAGTATCAGTATAGAAGTCCATAAAAGCTTAGCTCTTTCTTTCTTATAATTATAGGTATTGATTGAATACATTTCTTTATATTAATCTCTGAAAGCAGTTGTTTGACTCTGATCATATAAAGACAAGAATTTATTTCATTGCTGATGTCATCCACCTATGTATAATGGATTAGGCAGGAGTTTTGAAACGAAAAGTTGACCTTTTTCTTATTCTTGAAAAACATTTTAGATTTGACTATTTTTTGTGATTTCATTCAATATGTTTTACCCAGAGTATCTGTTTGTTGTTTTGGGCTTTGGTTATTTGTGCAGTTGCATATTGAAAAGTGTGTATTAGCAATTGATGTTCTTGTAGTATCTGTTCTTGCTGGTACATTAAAGTGGCCATTGTCTCTATAGTTTAACCACTGTGCATCATAGAAACTGAATAGTTTTTGACTAGTACCCTGCTTTTTTTAATAGCATGTTCATGTTTTCTGCCGATTGAGTAAAAGTTTCCAATCATCAAAGAAGCTGACAGATTAGTATATTCCACAGTGTTAAGATATGTCCAAATTATCGATTAACTACTTGGCTGTTTGCCTTGTACGTGTCTTTACACATTGACTATTGATACACTATTATTTCTTCTGAATTTTGAACAGCCTGAACTATTGGTGTACATTTTGCTTAGAAAAAGTGCTTTGTATTGACGTTCATTCATTCCTTGCTAGTGGTTTTGTCTCAGTATCATTCACTCTCATCACAGAAATGGTTTAGAGTATAAACTTAAATCCTCACATTTATCACATATTCATTTGTTATCGTTAGGCTTCCAGCTCCATTTTAATCATACATTCCTCATTCATTGTCATTTTGAAATATTTAACGTTTTAGTCTTTATAGCATTTTCATCATGCAGGCATATTAGCTAAGCCAAAAAGGCGGGGGCATCTGGGTACTTTTTACACATTTCTATTGTTTTTTCGTTTTATTTAAATATTTTTAAACCCATCGCCTGTTTATCCAAATGCCAGATTTATCTAAACTCTTGAACTGATGGAAACAAAAATCTAACCCATTAACATGAAATAAGAATGTTCATTCAACCGTGAAATATAGGTCAACATCTCAAATGATCATTTGAGTTATATTACCTAATCAGTATGCTTGCATGGTAGGAGTTTCACCACTATAGGTTAATGTATAGTGAAGATATAAGAAAAAAAAGAACTTTACTGTTAAAAAATCTCAAAACTAACCCAAGGTTCCTTAAACCATATTTTTCCGCCCAAAAGTGAATTTAGGTGAATAAACTTGTGACAAAACATAGAGTTAGACCTTACCCTGTAATTTTATATTATAACGTGTCATGTATGGTACTATTTTTCTACCTTTAAATGAGATACAAAATACATGTCAAAACTGTGTGGAGTTACCCCACCCACTTTAAAGAGCCTGTAACTCAGAAGAAACTGCTTAAATACCAAAACCACATATGTTACAAATAATTAGGTATATGTATGCTAACAATAAGCCAGAAATAAACAAAATTGTTAGGAGGCCAAAAAACCCCCTTAGGGAGACCCGTCCTTTCTAAAAATAAGCCGAAAATGGCTTAAAAGCAGTGTCACTTGACAATTTATACACTGTACCCCTAACTCCGTTTTTAGTGTACCCCTAACTAAGCGAATGCGATGAATTACTGTACCCCTAACTGCAGTCGATGCATTGTTATAGTAATACTTTTATAAGAACATGATACCCTTGTAAGACACATTGTTACTCCATAGTTTTAGCTTGTATGATAAATCCATAATTTCTCGAAGAACATAATGACTACTTTATAGGTTGCCAAGAATATTAAAGTGCTTTGGCGAAGTGTGTTTTAGGGGGAAAATATGTTCCCGTTCTATGAGAAGGACTCATTAACCACACATTGGTAAGACAGTACTTTGTCATATTTACATACTTTTTTCTGATGAAAATTTGTGATAATCTATCTATCTATCTATCTATTTATCTATCTATCTATCTATCTATCTATCTATCTATTAGGTCCTAGAAGCCTCCGTGGTCGAGTGGTTACGCTACTCGACTTGTAAACCAGGGGTCGCAGGTTCGATCCCGGGCTTCTCCAGACTTTCGGATGAGTCTTTAAACCGAGGTCCCGTCTCCATATGACCTTAGCTGTTGGTGGGACGTAAAACTGAAACACTCACTCACTCATCTATCTATCTATCTATCTATCTATCTATCTATCTATCTATCTATCTATCTATCTATCTATCTATCTATCTTACATACCGAGTCGGTCACATTTTGCCATTACCTCAGTTAGTTGAAAGGCTCAATTTAGAATTTAGCTTTAAACAAAAGAGTTAATGGATGAGTTCCTAAAACTATTTACAGTCGGATTAGTAGAGGCATACTAAAACGCATGCATCTGAGTCCTAGTCTATACTGTACGGCTTTAAACTCCCCTGCGGTCTTTGCATCTACTGCAGATGTGGGAAGACTATTCCATTGAGGAACAGTTCTGAGAAAGAAAGAATGCCTCGGGACATCACTATAGGCCTGGTTCCTACAGTGTTTTGTATTGTTTACTTTTGATGCCCTTATTTGAGCTGAAACTTTCGCATGGGTAAAGTATTTATAGTTATCAAGAGACACTATACCGGAGTGCATCTTATAGACAAAAGTGTCAATGAGGAATACCCACGACGCCCATCAAGAGACGGCCACTCCGATTCGCAGAGCATATCAACGACGCTACTTTTATTTCGCCATCGCCGATAGGTCCATCAAACTACTGACCTCAGAATCTGAGTTTTAACATGGGGATGCCAAATGTGTGATGTATACTCAAGTTGAGGGCGAACCAGTGGCCTTTGTCTACCTATAGATGCAAAAGCCAAATAACGTCTAAGAAAACCTCAAGTCCTAGTTGCTTTTGTGGTTACCAGTGAAGTTGCTGACCCCAATCAAGGTCGTCTGTGACGGTGATACCGAGATTTTTGCCATATTGAACATGCCTCAAAGTGTGCTTGTGTAGTGAATAGTCAAACTTACTTTGCTGGTCAGGAAGATGTCGTGACTCCCTTGTCCACAATGCACTTCATCTGCCCACCGTGCTAGTCGACAGAAGACCTGATATTACCAGGAAGAGCATTAATGAATGACACCCCCACCTCCCGCCCCCCAAAAAGGACCGGTCCAAGTACCGAACCTTGTGGAACTAACGTTTCTTCAGATTAATATGTTTGATGTTTGCTTATCTTTAGTCCAAATGTAGACTGAGTGCCCGTTAGAGTGAGTGTTTGAGTTTTAAGTCCCACCAACAGCTATGGTCATACGTAGACAGGACCTCGGTTAAAAGACTCATCCGAAAGTCTGGAGAAGCCCGGGATCGATCCTGCGACCCCTGGTTTACAAGGCGAGTAGCGTATGAGTGTCCGTTAGAAACCACCTCAACCATTATGCCCCAATCAGGTGGTTCTAACGAGTACCCACAATATTTATTTTCGAGCAAACAAGGAAAATACTTGATTCTCCCGTAAATCCACGATCTGTACATAATGTGGGATTTACAGGGGTCTTACTTAGTTCACGGACTTGTTAATCTGATGTCTATATAGACGGGCTGTTATGGAATGGGACATGAACGAGAAATGAACAAAAAAGACATTTGTAAAATATCACTCTGCTGAACGATAACTATGAACCAAAAATAAATAAATAAAACTAAAAATCACGTAATGGGCTGTCAAATTCCGGCAGCCCGATATCTGTATCATAACAAAAAAGGAAACATTATGCATCTGCCTAATAGTTATAGGGGGATTACCTCGCCTACAAACTCCTGAATTAATGCCATGTTCAAAACTATGGGAATTGCATTTCTGTTTAAGGATATATGACTTGCATCAGAATGACAAAAACGCAACACCTGTTGGAACAAATATGAATAAATGTGTGTACCTCTAGCTATATCTGATTTGAATTCAAAGAAAGTTGTTACAAAAATGTCACCACCCAGCGGGCAATAATCGGTTGATTCAACGTTGAGTCAACGTTGAAGGCAAACGTTGAATAAACGTTGATTTTGGGTTGAATATGAAATTTGAATCAACGTTGCACAGTCAACGTTGACTCAAAGTTGACAATCCAACAGTGAATCAACGTTGATATTTCAGTGTTGATTCAACGTTAAGATATTAATGTTGAATAAACGTTGATATTCGGTTGAATATGAAAGTTGAATCAACGTTGAGCAGTCATCTTTGAACCATAGCTTAATTTTCAACCTTGCATCAACGTTGAAATATCAACCATTAAACCAAACTGATATAACTACAGAAACAGCGTTTAAGAAACCATGATTTATTAAAGAAACGAAACTAACATATAAATTTGCAAACTGTAAATATTTCATACGCATGCAAGGGCGCCCACTTTTTCACTTAAATTTTCTTTTAAGATATTACGAGCCACAAACACTGTTGTACTTAAAGTTTGTAGAACTGATCACTGTCGTTTTTTTGTTCGACATTAGCTACCGCCTGTTCTGTAAGCTGTCTATTTTAGTCGGACGCTAATTTCTTTTCTTTTCTTTTTTAATTCTGTCGGGGTCAAGGGTGGTCCTATTCATAACACTGTCTGAAAAACAAGAAAGGCAATTCTTCAAATTACACCACAGATGTATTTTCTCCTATAGATGCATGTTTAGTTTCTGGAAGGAATTATTGTGTATTGTGTAGAAAATCCGTACACTTTAGAAATGCATTTTATCTTTCTGCTGTTTATGTATATATGAACGCAGTGGGTCGCATGCAAATTAAATGAACCCGGAAGGGGTTCGCGTAAACTTTGAGCGCGATCCGCTGTCGTTCAAGTTTTCTGGAAAAGTATGTATGTGTAAGTGCTGTATGCTCTGAAGTATCAATACCACCTCGCATTAGGATCGTTTTCTAAAAAGCCACCTCTCCTCGACAGACTGGTGTGAGGATCGATCGAAAATTGAAAAAAGCTTGAGCATAGAGAAGTTTAAATTCTTAGTTAGTTTTTCCTAACTTCATGTGCTAATTACGTAAATAATGAAACCATGCTTGTAAACCGAAAGTATGTATGTGTAAGTGCTGTATGCTTTGAAGTATCGATACCACCTCACCGTGAATGCAGGGCATGAGGATCGTTTTCTAAAAAGCCACCTCTCCTCAACAGACTGGTACGAGGATCGATCGAAAATTGAAAAAAAAAAACATGACCATAGAGAAGTTTACATTCTGAATTAGGGTTTCCTTACTTCATGGGCTAATTACGTAAATAATGAAATCATGCTTGTGAACCGAAAATATGTATGTGTAAGTGTTGTATGCTTTTAATATCGATACCACCTCACCATGAATGCAAGGCATGAGGATCGTTTTCTAAAAAGCCACCTCTCCTCAACAGACTGGTATGAGGATCGATCGAAAATTGAAAAAAAAAAAAAAAAAAACATGCGCATAGAGAAGTTTAAATTCTGAATTAGCATTGCCTTACCTCATGTGCTAATTACGTAAATAATGAAATCATGCTTGTAAACCGAAGGTATGTATGTGTAAGTGTTGTATTCTTTGAAGTATCGATACCACCTCACCATGAATGCAAGGCATGAGGATCGTTTTCTAAAAAGCCACCTCTCCTCAACAGACCGGTATGAGGATCGATCGAAGATTGAAAAAAAAAAAACATGAGCATCGAGAAGTTTAAATTCTGAATTAGATATTTATTGTGTTTAATTCCTTACTTTATGTGCTACTTAAATAGTGAAATCATGAGTGGTGTATGCTTTGCAGTATCGATACCACCTCACCATAACTGCTAGGTATGAGGATCATTTTCTATGTTGTAAGCCACCTCTCCACAACAGACTGGTTTGAGGATCGACCGATAATATAAATATATATGCAGCAAGAGTTTTAATTATGAATTAGTAATTTAAAGCGCACATCATGATAAGTTCTTATTTATGAACAATTTACACTGGATCCTCAATTTTACATGAAAACATGCGGAAAATAACGTTTACTCTTGAAAATGCCATAACCAAAAATAGTACTGAACTAAAAATCTGAGTTAATTAACCTTACAATGACCAAACATTTTTTTTTCGGTTTTACTTATCGTGGTAGACTGGAATCAGTCCAAATGTTCACTCTAATTCACTCTAGACCTATAAATGTCTTACCATATCCCTCTCTGAAACCTGTTCCTTCATCTTCAAAATTTCATTCATTAAAGAAGTCATTATTTATTAGAGGAGAGAAAGATAAATATGCTTATGAACAAACTGGCTAAATAAATGTGGCTGCATGCAGGTAGTGTTTGTTAATGCCATACGCTTTTTTGCTGCGTCTGTACCACCTGACCATGAATGCTGAATATACTGTTATTGCCATTATGTATGACACTGCATCGGAATTGGGGGCGATGGTGACAATTTCGTAAACTCCGGATTTGAAACCCAATCAGTAGTTTAACTACTGGCGGTCACATCATGTTAACAAGTCCATGCAATGATTACCCTTTTAAACACTACTTTATATAGAGTAAGGTGGGGTTTACATTATCTTACTTATTTCTGCTCCAAAACATAAATGCGCTGGGGTGCAGTGGTAAAGCATCGGGTTTTAGATCGAGAGGTCGATTATTATTATTATTATAAATTGTGGATACGCGTTAGAACCTGCTCTAACGAGCATCTACAATCTATGTTTGGAGCAGAAATAAGAACAAATCACCAAATATCATCTCTGGATACATAAAATATTGTCCTGCATTACATAGGCATGTTGTCGTAATGATTCCGTTGCAGTTTCTGGTTTTGTACTGTTGGTGCACGCACATTTCGATTGTGTATGTGACGTGTCGTCTCATCATTTCTAACTGTTATTTTGGTGGCTTGTGGTGGCTGTGGTCTTTGATTGTGGTTTTTCCTGAGTAACCTTTTCTTACTAAATAAAATTAACGTCTAGCATGTTCCATGCATACGTACCCGTAGCTTGTTTGTTGCTTGTTGGAACCGCCTCCTAACGGGTACCCACGACCTATGTTTTGAGAAGAAATAAGAAAAGTAAAATAATAATAATAATGCAGGGGTAGGCCTATGCTTCTGTTTATTTCACTATTAAAGTTTTTTTTTCTAGATAAAGTGTTATGATTTTAGTTTTGTTTTATTTGAGGTTTAACCTCCCCGTCAACACTGTATAGGTCATTTGTGCGACTTTTTCCCGACATGGAGATGAAATGACATCTCAAGCCCAGTCGCCCAATGAAACCAATAGGGTTTATAAGCACGGACAGTCCAACTTGCACCGCTTTACCTGGGCAGGCTTAGATTCTCTGAGCGGTTTACCAGTACTCATGTGCGGTCGGTTTCAGCTCTGCGTTGAAGCATCATGCAGCCCATTTATTTCTGTCAGCCCCAATGGGCGGAGGCCGCACATGTCTTGAAACAAACGTTTAAATATGCATTTTTATTCTAAACCCTGTTGGATTACATTTGCACATTATAATGCCTATATAGGGTACAATGGATGAGATTTGGGTAAATAGTGTAGACCCACGTACTACGTACACCCAGGGCATCTTACACTATTTGCATAAAAATACATGTATAATAACAGTAACATATAATAGGGAACGGAATCGTCCAAACTAACCATGTACAGGCATAAAACAAATGGGCTTCCTTGGCCTAGTGGATAAGAGCGCTGACTCTTAATCATTAGATCCCTCGCCGCTGTTGTTCGAGCCTGGCTCGGGTCACACGTGAGACGCCAAGTTCTTCAAGGGAAGATTAGGTATTTTTTTCTCGGCTCCATATCAGTGAAATAATCTTGAAAGGGCCGTATAATCCATCACGTGAACTCGTCCGTGAAATTAACACCTCCTAAACCCCACTTCATATCATATAGAGAAAACTGGGGTTTACGGGGGTATATATCATTTTTCTTATTTCTACATTTCTGCTTCAAAACATTGGTTATGGGTACTTGTTAGAACCACCTCAATGAGGCAGTTCTTACGGGCACCCACAACATATGTTTGAAGTAAAAGTAACAAAAATATCACAAATTTTCATCAGAAAAGAAGCCATTTTTGAGATGTGAAAAAATGCACTATGTCGCACGGGTGTGTTATCGTAAAAAAGGCATAAAACTTGTGGCATATGCTGGGAATCATAAACACCAGACGCTCTAATATTACACGCCTATAATGTGGAAAAACTGATAAGCACAGTTATGTATACACAAAGGAGTAAAGCCAGAGCATAACAAAATTTTAAGTAGTTGGCTGAAAATCACATATTTTCTAAAAAGGTTCCCAGTGACTTAAAATAAGCATTACATGGCCCAGAAGCTTGATTTTACTGTTAAGTAATAGAAATAGAATCGTGCATTTTACCGGGCATTTTAATTTATATATTTTTCCTTTGACTGGCCAATTATATATTCATCATTGCACTTCGTTTCGTTCAATTTCAAAGTTTACTGGAAAAATGAAAAGTTTCTCTCCATTTAAAAGTTAATTTTAAAATTTATAAAGAGCAAAGCTATTAAAACATCACTTTTAAATGATATTTTGTATTAACTGCAAGTTGAGAAGCCCGTTTCAGTTTCTGGCGGTGTATTTTCATAACTGCGCGTCTGCGTGCATGCGCTTGTAATGCGCACTTGAAAGAGTACAAAATTTATGAATCAAAAGTTTCTTCGTTTCCATTGTATTGTGTGTAACACATGCTATTATGAAAATGTATGCAGTAATAATGATAATAATAAATCTTACCTCGCACAATGAATACTTTTTTTCTGTCTCAAGTTCACGAAAAAACTTACACGCTCTGTGAGCATATGATTTTTCCGGCGCGTCACGTCACGACCAAATGATCAAAAGATATGAAAATAAGATCTAACGAAGCCTGCATTTTTTATAAGAACCATCTCATCAACTAGTATTCGTTTAGACGCAGGATAAGCCGAACACTAGCTATGCCAGCGACGTACGTTAGGATAAAACTCTAAATACCTTTTTCTGTTCGGCGCCGCCATTCTTTGTTTCTGCGAGCTTCGTGGGAAAGTTCATTCAAAACTTACAAACTGATCAGATCCATATATAATTGGTATTTGACAAGCAAACAGCGTAGACCCTGATCGTTTGCCGCACCTGCGCGCCTTCTGGATTTTTATCCCAGTGGGCACATGACGTTTAGGTAACGTCGCATTAACGTCGATGCGACGACGTTGATACGACGTTGACCCGACGTGATGTGCTCTTTCATATTTGCGAGTGTTGTTTTAAAGCAGCAGCAGCAGCAGCAACAACAATAATATTAATAATAATAATAATAATATCGTTGCTGTTGTTGTTGTCTAATAACCAAATGTTGGTTGTCAGCCAAATTTCAACGTTGATTAAATAATAAGGACATCAACGTTTATTCAGCAGAGTTTTACCAACTTAAGTTCAACTTTGCGGAATCAGTTGTTTATATACAACAACATATCAACTTTGATTCAACGTTATACTGCCAACGTTTAATCAGTGTTGATAAATCACCGTTGAACAGAGGTTGATATAAGGTTGATCAACCAATCAACCTAATTTCAACACAAACTCAACGTTGATTCAACGTTGAGTGCCTGCTGGGCAACTCCTCCCCATTCATATATACCACGTTAGTATGCCAGAGACATATCACATTCTTTGATGGAAAGACATTTTTCTGACAATTATAAAACACATTAACTTCTTCTTTCTAACTTCTGACTTCCTACTTCTAACTTCCGACTTCTTACTGCCAACTTCCTTCTTCTCACTTCTGACTTCGACTTCTTACTTCCGACTTCTAACTTCCGACTTTTACTTCTAACTTATTACTTCCTGTATTACGCATCTATAGTAATTGTATGTGATGGAGTAGGAACTTCTTACTTCATCTCTTCTTAGCTCTTTCTTCTGACTTCCTACTTTGGAATTCTAACTTCCTGCTTCTGACTGTTAACTTCCAACTTTCGACTTCTTACTTCAGACCTCCTACTTCCGACTTCATATGTATACGTTCCGACTTCTTACTTCGGACTTCTGGAAGTCAGCAGTGGGAAGTAGGAAGCCTGGAGTTAGAAGTAAGAAGTTGGAAATAAGAAGTTATACGTAGGATGCAGGAAGTAGGAAGCCAGAAGTAAGAACTAAGAAATGATAATTAGAAGTCCCGTCTCTTACAATCACAATAGATGTGTAATGCAAAAGTAATAAGTTGGAAGTTGGAAGCTAGAAGTAAATGACTATTTGGGTTTTAACGACACGTCAACCCTTGTGGGTCATTTTGTGTCGTCACCCAGAGAAAGGGAAAAAAGAGATAGAAGGTATAGTAGAAGATATTTGTGATAGACAGAACAGAAAGAGGAAAATAAATGGACTTGTAGAAACAGTAGAAATTACAACACTTCCCCACTACCCTTACCAGCTGCAATGACTGCAGGTCTTGCCCAACTGTAATGTAAGCCAGTATCAACTGGACGCCCCAGTACCGTTGCCTCAACCGACCACCCAGCTACAAGATAAAGGTCGGAAGTTGGAAATTAGAAGTCGGGAGTTGGTTGAAAGAAGGACGCCCGAAGAGAGAAGTTGAATATAAGATGACAGAAGTCAGGAGTCGGAAGTAAGAAAGTGAAAGTAAGAAGTCTGAAGATAGAAGTTGAAAGATCGATGTCCCTCTGGGGCTTCAATGTGATGCAGATAGGGCTCTGGATTATTTTGATACTATTTCCAACACAAGGGGGCTAACCTTCGATATACGAAACGACTGTAGGATATTGTAAAAACGGCAAGCTGCTGTCATAATAAACCGGATAGGTTATCTGTGTGTTTTAAATTAGCAACCGTAGTGTCGGTTTGATTTGAGTTTTAACGTCCCCGTCAACACTGTATAGGTCATTTTGGAGACGTTACTTCCAATTTGGTGGGACTTTTACCCGACATTGAGATGAAATTACATCTCAAGCCCTGTCGCCCAATGAAACCAATAGGGTTAATAAGCATGGACGGTCTGACTCGCACCGCTTTGCCTGGGCAGGCTTAGATCGTCTACGCGGATTTGTTGATTTCTTATAAAGTTATCAAAATAGTACACGGTGGTTCCATGCAGAGCTGGTTAACGGCTTCGAGGATCTGTCCAGGCAAAGTGATGTGGGTCGGCCCGTCAATGCATGTAAACCCTATTTGTTTTGTTTGGCGGCAGGGCTTGAGATGTCATTTGGTCTCAGTGTCGGGTAAAAGTGCCCCAAAGGTGGAAGCAACGTCTCTTAAAATTACCTATTTATACTGTTCAGGGGAACGTTAAAAGTCAAATAAATTAACGACCCGTCAGTAGGCCAGTGTTTGTTGTCTCCCAGAGAAAGTGAGAGAAGAGATAGAAGAGATATGTGAGGAGATAAAATTGAAGGACGTAGAGAGAAAATGAAAATGAATGTAAGGGTAGAAACAGAAGAAATGACAACACATCATTTGCCTCACCCAACCACCCAAAATAAAGAAATAAAAGGGACGGTCCCTATAAGTTCCAAAAAGACCAGAATTACCGGAAAGACCACCGAAATACCGGAAAGACCATGTCAAATATTTGGGTAGTTGAAGTTTTTAACTATTAATTTTTTTAAGCTCTAGTGAGGCTAGAAAGAACAAAAATAACAAACATTGAATAAATATATGAAAGATTTATGAAAGGGAGATTTAGATCTGAACTGATCTGATTTTGATTAAGATTTGAACCAATCTGCCATCACAGTTAGGGGTACAGGTACTCAGCAGTTAATCGTACACTAGTCTGCTCAAAGATGGTAGTTAGGGGTACAGCTGTACCTACAACTCGTCATTTATTCGACTCCAAATTTTTCATAGATCTTCCATACCAGAGCAATACCAACCGTACATTCATGTAAAGATGTGCCTCCTAATCATATTCATTACTCACAACTTGACAATATACACACGTTCTCGAAGCATAGCGGCTCTGTCTTTGTGCAAGTTGTAGGTTGCACAACATGTTTGAAACGAGTTTGTCAATAAAATCATGCAATTTAAGGTAAGACTCTCATCAGATTTAATTTTTAATCTTACCAGAGTTTGTCGAAGCTATATTACTTTGAAATACAGTTGCATACTGAATAAAATCTAAAATATCTTGTAATTTCCGACCTCAGGTAACACACGAATTTTTGCATTCGTTATTTACATACCAGATACATCCGATGGAGGGTACAGCGAGTCTGGATACTGTGATACCTTGTGTTTTATAGTCCTCAGGAACTTATAATCACATATTTGAAATATTGAAACTGATCTCAACTGATATGCTAATCCAGCTTTCTCCTATTTTCAATTGGAAACCTTAAATTCAAACTTAAAAGAAAAAAAATAATTTAAATTCCAGTTTCTGTATTTGTAAATGGATGAAATAATGTACAGAACTTACTGATCTGTTTGAAAGACATTGTAAACACTTACATGAACTAGCTTAAATTAATTTTTAAATGAAATGATAGTGGGGGGATGATTAAGGAGATTTTAGTCTTTAATCTTGAAAATGTATGCTGTGTGTACTCATTAGAATCGCATCGATGAGGCGATTCTAATGAGTACACACAACATACATATTCATTATAGAACACCGAAAAGATATCAAAATGTATCTCGTTATGCCTCACTTCAGTAACCTCAGAGGCTCGAACTACCCCTGTCACGAACAGATTTTCGAGGTCCCAAAGGTGTTCGAGCCATTGAAGTTCGACTGTATGTTAAAACTGACAGGTGCTTCCACGCAGAGTGCAGGATTACTGGTAAACCGCTTAGATGGAGGAAAAGTAGTACGAGTCGGACCCACTGATTGCAAAGAGCAACAGGGCTTGAGATAAAAGTCCCACAAAACTGGAAGCAACGTCTTCAAAATATCGTAAATAGTGTTGAGAGAGACGTTAAATCTGAATTCAAACATAAGCCCATCCCGCGCCTTACCAACAATGGTCTACGTGGAGGAAAAGAACACAGTTTCGCTACTGTTGCGCTCGAGAGAATAGACCTCTTATTCGGGGGTACACAACATTATATAGATCCGCCCCCGCCCATCAGGGCTTGAAGAAATAGATGGGCTGTATGATGCTTCCACGCAGAACTGAAACCGTCCGCACACTAGTACTGGTAAACCGCTTAGAGGATCTAAGCCTGTCCAGGAACCGCGGTGCGGGTCGGACCGTCCATGCTTATAAACCCTATTGGTTTCATTGGGCGTCAGGGCTTGAGATGTCATTTCATCTCATTGTCAGGTAAAAGCCCCACAAAATTGGAAGCAACGTCTCCAAAATGACCTATATACTGTGTTGACGGGGACGTTAAACCTCAAATCAAAACAAAACAACATTATAGGAACGCAAATTCGAAGTCATGAAACCCATTTACGGAAAAGATGTCTACTTCAAACTAATTGCCTGTTCATTGGTTTTCTAACCGTATAAACTTTGGAAATTCCAACGGAAAAAACAGTTGCCCGAGTTGATAGATCTATGTACTCTTATTTTTCTCACTAATGAATGGCAAGGGTATGTTGTATTTCTACGATAGTTTAGTTTCAGTTATTAGTCTTTATTTGAGCCCCGCCAAGCGAATTTGGGTCTTCGAGCATTCCGTCATGACAATTTTTAACTGCGCATGCCCAGCCATTCAGAGGGGCCAGGGATATGGCTTTCTGTCTGAAGGTTCCACTTGATTCACTGCTTGTATGAGCGAGCAGCGAAGGTTCTGGTGAGACTGCGCGGATGCGCAGGCTCGCCGGAACCTTCGCTGCTCGCATAGGCGATAAGTACCAAAATCGCTTGACGGGGCCCATTTGTAACATAGATTAAACAATACCCATCCATTCATCCATCCATCAATTCTCGCACTGCACGTACGAACGCAAGTGTTTGCTCTTATCTGCAACAACGCATTATTCTAATTAACAATGCAGTATCCCCGAATGCATGTAGGTACCCGTCCGTCCACCCATCAATTCATCCATGTGTGCATCCATATATGCACGCATGCAAGACACGCACATATGCTTGCATGCATGTACGCATGCATGTAGTGATGCAGGGTAAACACAAATGCATTCGACATGCATGCACGCACATATGCATGCATGGATACCGGGCACGCACGCATGTGCGCATATAAATATATAAATCAATATAAATCAATGAACTGATAAATAAATGAATACATAAATAAATGGAAATGAACGAATTTGTAGAAAAGGAAATAAACAGGAATGTAAAATCAAAGTGAATATTTATTTATTTATGATTCACTTTTATGCGCGTTTCAAAATTCATGCGTATCGAAGACCTTCACGATTGTAAATCCCACTTATAGAAAAAGCTGGAGTTTATAAATTTGAGCCGGGGCACAGCATTTCCTACAACTTACATGTACGCACAGCGAAGAATCAGATCAGCCTGCGTATCCATATAGACTAACCAGAGACTTCTCTTGCTGCATGTTAGCCCCCGCCCATAGGGGCTTGAAGAAATATATGGGCTGCATGATGCTTCCACGCAGAGCTGAATCCGGCCCGCACACTAGTACTGGTAAACCGCTTAGAGGATCTAAGCCTGTCCAGGAACCGCGGTGCGAGGCGGACCGTCCATGCTAATAAACCCTATTGGTTTCATTCGGCGACAGGGCTTGAGATGTCATTTCATCTCATGTCGGGTAAAAGTCCCACAAAATTGGAAGCAACGTCTCCAAAATGACCTTTACAGTGTTGACGGGGACGTTAAACCTCAAATCAAACAAACAAACAAACAAAACTCTTGCTGCATGAAGGAGCAATGGGCCCTTAGTTTCCTTAGAGCGCACAACGAAGACTCTGATCAGACTGCGCGGATGCACAGGCTGATCTGAGTCTTCGTTGGGCGCACATGACTTATATTGTAGGTTTTGTCATACGCTGGCTCATTTCTTTTCGTTTTCCTGTTACAAAACAGAGTGGATATTCCCCGGAACCGCCTCTGGGTTTATAATATATAACTATTCCAACACCAGCGTACTGAAAAAGGAAGCAAGTCCTTTATTTTAACACTTCCTCGCCAAGAAAATCGACAATGCTAGTTTGGTTTAAGAAATAAATCAGCTCTAACTGTGATTTGTTGAGTAATAAATCACAGTTTGGAGGTCAGTTAAAAAGTAGATCAAATCACGAGCGCGTAGCGCGTGTGATTTATCTACTTACAACTGACCGACATTTAAAGTAGATCGAATCCCAAGCGCGTAGCGCGCGTGATTTATCTACTTACAACTGACCGACAAACTGTGATTTAGTACTCAACAAACCACAGACTCGTGTCCGCACAAGATAATATCTTGTTCGCACAACTTCCCAAGATCAATGTTGTGCAAGATAATATGTTGTGCGAACAAGATATTATCTTGTCCGCACAAGATATTAAGTTGTGCAAACAAGATATTATCTTGTCTGCACAAGATAATATGTTGTCCGCACAACATAAATTATGTTGTCCGCACAAGATAATATCTTGTCCGCACAACATAGATCTTGTGCGGACAAGATAATATCTTGTGTGCACAAGATAATATCTTGTCCGCACAAGATATTATGTTGTGCGAACAAGATAATATCTTGTCCGCACAAGATAATATCTTGTTCGCACAACTTCCCAAGATCTATGTTGTGCAAGATAATATGTTGTGCGAACAAGATATTATCTTGTCCGCACAAGATATTAAGTTGTGCAAACAAGATATTATCTTGTCCGCACAAGATAATATGTTGTCCGCACAACATAAATTATGTTGTCCGCACAACATATTATCTTGTGCGCACAAGATAATATCTTGTTAGCACAACTTAATATCTTCTTCGCACAATATATTAAAAAAAAAATTATGTCCCTTCCCGGGTTCTATACTTGTTAGTATTTAACAGAATATATTTACAAAATGTTAAGTCACTCTTTTTGTTTTAAGAATTGATTATAAACAAACAATAGTTCACCGTTTGTCTAAATTTAGTCCGAGAAATCTTCTTTGATTTGAACCCACAGCGTATTATCTTTTTATGAGCACTAAGTTCGAAATGAATAATAATCATTTAGTAATCCAACACACGGAACTGTGAAACTTTCTAAAAGACTGAACTTTTAGAAAACTTTTTCTCCTCAATTATACAGACTTATGCCAAATGCTAGAACCTTCTAGGGAAAGAATTTGCTCATTGTTAAAATGTTCCAGAGAGATTAGCTATAAACAAACTATTTACCAACTCTATCATTTTCCAGATCATTCCTTTTTTTCAAATAGAAATTAAGTAAATAGCATAAACAATTCAGTCACACGTGTAATCAAACTTAAACAAGAAAAGTGTAACATGTTTTGTAACATGTTATAATGGGTGGTATCTTGAATGATGTCGGATGTGAAAGAAATACGAACGCTGATGTGTATGTTTTGAAACACATGCAGTATGAAATACATTCTGATTAATATATGTTAATGGAATATAACGGATGTTTTTTTTTCTGATCTTATATCTGTCTGATTAATTCTCCAGTGTCAGCTTTGTATAAATGCAGGTGTTATACCTATTTTCACAACATTGCTCATTGCTATATATTAAGTTATGAAAAGTCGGGTATTTCTTTTGACAATAAATATGACTTGTGTATGCATTCGACAATAAAACTTGTTTTTTTTCGGGGTTCTTGTTTGTTTATAATTGAAAGATATGCGAGAATCATCATTCTGATATACCAAATATTGAATATATAAAATAATAATAAAGTGAATTAAATAACTAGCCACAGCAGGCAATACAAATTCATATTATAAAGTTGCAAGGAGAGGTAATAAACAAAGTAACAATATAATTTCGGAATTCCCTGATTTCAAACGTTGTTTAACATCTGTTTGTTCAAACTGTTTGTTCTCTGAGATGTATTTATATTTTTTTTAGGAATTACGTTTGTTAAATTAAGCATATATTCCTTAGTTGAGCAAAGATTTCTTCTTTGCAAATAAACTGCCATTTTTACGGAAATTACCAAAAACTCCGGAAATTAGTGCCGCCCGATTGTCATTTTCCAGTTTCACGAGCCCTGGTGTAAAACATATTGACTGAGCTTAAGAAAATTGTACCCATTAGCATCTATAAAACAAGATATATAATTTTGTAAAAGACTCTACCATGTATTCCGTTTTATAAACCTACTGTCCTTCTCAGGACACCAGGGAAACGAACAACCAAAAAGACCCTGCTAATAATTTACGAATTTCGCACATCCAGACTCCATTTCAGAAACCCCCATTCGCTAAAAATCAGTAGATCTATAAACACAATTAAAAATCTGTTCGCTTCAAACAAACGAACCAGAAAAACGGCATTCCCCTCAAACCAATTGGACTCGTTTCGGTATCTCAATATACATTACAAATAGATGATCCATTTTATGTACCTGATACCTGCTGGATTTCGAAACCTATACCATTATGCTTAGAAATAAAAATGATGATGATTAGGACATACGCAAATGTTCTGTTACACCGCGTGGCAAAGTACTATGAAGTTGAAAATCGAATGAGGAATAAGGAAAATTTGGATTTGTTCCTTATTCCTTGTTCGCAGTTGATACTTGCTGGATTTCGAAACCTATACCATTATGCTTAGAAGTAAAAATGATAATGAATAGGACATACGCAAATGTTCTATTACACCGCGTGGCAAAGTACTATGAAGTTGAAAATCGATTATGGAATAAGGAAAATTTGGATTTGTTCCTTATTCCTTATTCGCAGTTGATACCTGCTGGATTTTGAAACCTATACCATTATGCTTAGAAGTAAAAATGATGATGATTAGGCCATTCGCAAATGTTCTGTTACACCGCTTGGCAAAGTACTATGAAGTTGAAAATCGAATAAGGAATAAGGAAGATTTGGATTTGTTACTTATTCCTTATTCGCAGTTGATACTTGCTGGATTTCGAAAGCTATATCATTATGCTTTGAAGTAAAAATGATGATGATTAGGACATACGCAAATTTTCTGTTACACCGCGTGACAAAGTACTATGAAGTTGAAAATCAAATAAGGAATAAGGAAAATTTGGATTTGTTCCTTATTCCTTATTCGCAGTTGATACTTGCTGGATTTCGAAACTTATACCATTATGCTTAGAAGTAAAAATGATTACGAATAGGACATACGCAAATGTTCTGCTACACTGCGTGGCAAAGTACTATGAAGTTGAAAATAGAATAAGGAATAAAGAAAATTTGGATTTGTTCCTTATTCCTTATTCGCAGTTGATACATGCTGGATTTCGAAACCTATACCATTATGCTTAGAAGTAAAAATGATAATGAATAGGAAATACGCAAATGTTCTGTTACACCGCGTGGTAAAGAACTATGAAGTTGAAAATCGAATAAGGAAAAAGGAAAATTTGAATTTGTTCCTTATCCCTTATTCGCAGTTGATACTTGCTGGATTTTGAAACCTATACCATTATGCTTAGAAGTAAAAATGATAATGAATAGAACATACGCAAATGTTCTATTACACGGCGTGGCAAAGTACTATGAAGTTGAAAATCGAATAAGGAATAAAGAAAATTTTGGATTTGTTCCTTATTCCTTATTCGCAGTTGATACCTGCTGGATTTCGAAACCTAATCCATTATGCTTTGAAGTAAAAATGATGATGATTAGGACATACGCAAATGTTCTGTTACACCGCTTGGCAAAGTACTATGAATTTGAAAATCGAATAAGGAATAAGGAAAATTTGGATTTGTTACTTATTCTTTATTCGCAGTTGATACTTGCTGGATTTCGAAAGCTGTACCATTATGCTTAGTAGAAAGAATGATGATGATTAGGACATACGCAAATGTTCTGTTACATCGCGTGGCAAAGTACTATGAAGTTGAAAATCGAATAAGGAAAATTTGGATTTGTTCCTTATTCCTTATTCGCAGTCGATACCTGCTGGATTTCGAAACCTATAACATTATGCTTAGAAGTAAAAATGATAATGAATAGGACATACGCAAATGTTCTGTTACAACGCGTGGCAAAGTACTATGAAGCTGATAATCGAATAAGGAATAAGGAAAATTTGGATTTGTTACTTATTCCTTATTCGCAGTTGATACTTGCTGGATTTCGGAACCTATACCATTATGCTTGGAAGTAAACATGATAATGAATAGGACATACGCAAATGTTCTATTACACCGCGTATCAAAGTACTTTGAAGTTTAAAATCGAATAAGGAATAAGGAAAATTTGGATATGTACCTTATTCCTTATTCGCAGTTGATATCTGCTGGATTTCGAAACCTATACCATTATGCTTAGAAGTAAAAAAGACGATGATTAGGACATACGCAAATGTTCTGTTACACCGCGTGGCAAAGTACTATGAAGATGAAAATCGAATAAGGAATAAGGAAAATTTGGATATGCTCCTTATTCCTTATTCGCAGTTGATACCTGCTGGATTTCGAAACCTATACCATTATGCTTAGAAGTAAAAATGATGATGATTAGGACATACGCAAATGTTCTGTTACACCGCGTGGCAAAGTACTATGAACGTAAAAATCGAATATGGAATAAGGAAAATTTGGATATGTTCCTTATTCCTTATTCGCAGTTGATACTTGCTGGATTTCGAAACCTATACCATTATGCTTAGAAGTAAAAAAGACGATGATTAGGAAATACGCAAATGTTCTGTTACACCGCGTGGCAGAGTACTATGAAGTTGAAAATGGAATAAGGAATAAGGAAAAATTGGATTTGTTCCTTATTCCTAATTCGCAGTTGATACCTGCTGGATTTCGATACCTATACCAGTATGCTTTGAAGTAAAAATGATGATGATAAGGACATACGCAAATGTTCTGTTAAATCGCCTGGCAAAGTACTATGAACGTAAAAATCGAACAAGAAATAAGGAAAATTTGGATTTGTTCCTTATTCTTTATTCGCAGTTTATACCTGCTGGATTTCGAAACCTTAACCATAATGCTTAGAAGTAAAAATGATCTTGATTAGGACATACGCAAATGTTCTGTGACACTGCGTGGCAAAGTACTTTGAAGTTGAAAATCGAAAGAGGAATAAGGAAAATTTGGATTTGTTCCTTATTCCTTATTCGCAGTTGATACCTGCTGGATTTCAAAACCTATACCATTATGCTTAGAAGTAAAAATGATGATGAATAGGATATACGCAAATGTTCTGTTACACCGCGTGGCAAAGTACTATGAAGTTGAAAATCGAATAAGGAATACGGAAAATTTGGATTTGTTCCTTACTCCTTATTCGCAGTTGATACCTGTTGGATTTCGAAACCTATACCATTATGCTTAGAAGTAAAAATGATGATTAGGACATACTCGAATGTTCTGTTACACCGAGGGGCAAAGTACTATGAAGTTGAAAGTCGAATAAGTAATAAGGAAAATTTGGGATTAGTTACTTATTCCTTATTCGCAGTTGATACCAGCTGGATTTCGAAACCTATACCATTATGCTTAGATGTAAAAATGATGATTATTAGGACATACGCAAATGTTCTGTTACACCTTGTGGCAAAGTACTATGAAGTTGAAAATCGAATAAGGAATAAGGAAAATTTGGATTTGTTCCTTATTCCTTATTCGCAGTTGATACCTGCTTGGTTTCGAAACCTATACCATTATGCTTAGAAGTAAAAATGATGATGATTAGGACATACGCAAATGTTCTGTTACACCGCGTGGCAAAGTACTTTGAAGTTGAAAATCGAATAAGGAATATTAGGATTTGTTCCTTATTCCTTATTCGCAGTTGATACCTGCTGGATTTCGAAACCTATACCATTATGCTTAGAAGTAAAAAACGATGATGATTAGGACATACGCAAATGTTCTGTTACACCGCGTGGCAAAGTACTATGAAGTTGAAAATCGAATAATGAAAATTTGGATTTGTTCCTTATTCCTTATCCGCAGTTGATAACTGCTGGATTTCGAAACCTATACTATTATGCTTAGAAGTAAAAATGATAATGAATAGGACATACACAAATGTTCTGTTATACCGCGTGGCAAAGAACTATGAAGTTGAAAATCGAATAATGAATAAGGAAAATTTGGAATTGTTTCTTATTCCTTACCAGCAGTTGATACCTGCAGGATTTCGAAACCTATACCATTATGCGTAGAAGTAAAAATGATAATAAATAGGACATACGCAAATGTTCTATTACACCGCGTGACAAAGTACTATGAAGTTGAAAATCGAATAAGGAATAAGGTAAATTTGGATTTGTTCCTTATTCCTTATTCGCAGTTGATACCTGCTGGATTTCGAAACCTATACCATTATGCTTAGAAGTAAAAATGATGATGATTAGGACATACGCAAATGTTCTGTTACACCGCGTGGCAAGGTACTATGAAGTTGAAAATCGAATAAGGAATAAGGAAAATTTGGATTTGTTCCTTATTCCTTATTCGCAGTTGATACTTGCTGGATTTCGAAAGCTATACCATTATGCTTAGAAGTAAGAATGATGATGATTAGGACAAACGCAAATGTTCTGTTACACCGCATGGCAAAGTACTATGAAGTTGAAAATCGAATAAGGAATAAGGAAAATTTTTGACTTGTTCCTTATTCCTTATTCGCAGTTGATACCTGCTGGATTTCGAAACCTATATCATTATGCTTAGAAGTTAAAATGATGATGATTAGGACATACGCAAATGTTCTGTTACACCGCGTGGCAAAGTACTATGAAGTGGAAAATCGAATAAGTAATAAGGAAAATTTGGATTTGTTCCTTATTCCTTATTGGCAGTTGATACCTGCTGGATTTCGAAACCTATACCATTATGCTTAGAAGTAAAAATGATGATGATTAGGACATACACAAATGTTCTGTTACACCGCGCGGCAAAGTACTATGAAGTTGAAAATCGAATAAGGAATAAGGAAAATTTGGATTTGTTCCTTATTCCTTATTCGCAGTTGATACCTGCTGGATTTCGAAACCTATACCATTATGCTTAGAAGTAAAAATGATGATGATTAGGACATACGCAAATGTTCTGTTTCACCGCGTGGCAAGGTACTATGAAGTTGAAAATCGAATAAGGGATAAGGAAAATTTGGATTTGTCATTTAATTCTTATTCGCAGTTGATACCTGCTGGATTTCAAAACCTATACCATAATGCTTAGAAGTAAAAATGATGATGATTAGGACATACGCAAATGTTCTGTTACACCGCGTGGCAAAGTACTATGAAGTTAAAAATCGAATAAGGAATATGGAAAATTTGGATTTGTTCCTTATTCCTTATTCGCAGTTGATACCTGTTGGATTTCGAAACCTATACCATTATGCTTAGAAGTAAAAATGATGATGATTAGGACATACGCAAATGTACTGTTACACCGCGTGGCAAAGTACTATGAAGTTGAAAATCGAATAAGGAATAAGGAAAATTTGGATTTGTTTCTTATTCCTTATTCGCAGTTGATACCTGCTGGATTTCGAAACCTATACCATTATGCTTAGAAGTAAAAATGACGATGATTAGGACATACGTAAATGTTCTGTTACACCGCGTGGCAAAGTACTATGAAGTTGAAAATCGAATAAGGAATAAGGAATAAGGAACAATGAATAAGGAACAAGGAATAAGGAACAAGGAATAAGGAATAAGGAACCAACTTAAAACTCGTTATGATGCCTCGTATCTTTTATCAAACAAAGTTTGCTCGTGTTATGAAGCTTAATGTTATATGTTCTACCCAGCAGGCATACGTCGCTAGGGCAACGTCATATCAACATCGGTGCAACGTCATGACGTTGCACCAACGTTGATATGACGTTGCATTAACGCAATGACGTTGCATCGACGTCAAAGTGACTTCACAATTACGCCATGTGCCTGCTGGGTATTATTGTTTGTTGCTCGTTGCTCGTGTGATCAAGAGCTCGTTGTGTACCATTACTATATTTTTAGTGACAAAAAAAAAAAGAAAGAAAGAAATCAAACAAAAACATATTGTTAAATACTTTCTGTGAAAATACATCCATCTACATGTTTATACTTTTGACCCCTTAGACCCCACTTTTATATAGTGAAACTGTGGGGTTTATATGGGTATATATTAAAACGAGCACCCACAGCTTATGTTTTGAGCAGAAATAAAAAAAAATCATTTTTGGTGGTAAACTTTTCAGGATATTTAAACACGGACTAAAGAGTCCGATATTTAAATAGCTGTGTTTTTATAATGAGCTACCCTGGCAGTTTCAGTTTTACTTCGGGGCTTGAAGAAATATATGGGCTGCACGATGCTTCCACGCAGAGCTAAATCCGACCCGCACACGAGTACTGGTAAACCGCTTAGAGGATCTAAGCCTGCCCATGCATGTAAACCCTATTGGTTTCATTGGGGGACAGGGCATAAGATGTTATTTCATGTCAACGTCGGGTAAAAGCCCCACAAAAATTGAAGCAACGTCTCCAAAATGACCTTTACAGAGTTGACGGGGACGTTAAATCTCAAATCAAACAGACAAACAAATACGTCGTGATACATTCAGCTCACCACGCCAGGGTAATCATACACATTCAGTTTAGAAATTATTTTATTTCCCGTTATCAATAAGGATCGAGGACTAATGTAAAAGAAAACAAGATAATTATTCTCTTCCTTTCAAAATTAAGAAAGGGTCACAAAAGTTTTTCTTATCGTACAGATCATGGCGAAAATATTTCCGGGGCCAGTTGCACAAAGGATTGTTGGCTTAACGAGTTCGTTAATCCTTTTAATACCAACTGGAATCTTCCTCCTTGTATATATACTGACCGGAAATAGAAACTATACACTTTTAAATTGTCTCGCCTGACGAAACAAGTGAATAATTCAGTTAAAAATTACTTATGAAGGACTTGACTAACTATAGACATGAATCGTGTAACAATTTAAAGAAAATCTGGTTTTCAAAATAAAAGTTTTTGGGGAAAATGTAAAAAAGTGCATTTTTCACAAAATTTGTTTGTAGTCGAATTTTTCTTCAATTTTTTTCCGTATAGGTAATAAGTTAAAAGCAAGAAATAAAAAAAAATAACATAAAATCTAAAATTTTATCGAGAAACAAACATTTTATTGAAATCTCAAAAACTGCTTTTTTTCAGCGAAATTTTCAAAATAATGTAACAAGCCAAAAATCGACCCAAAAGTGCCTTCAATCGTTTTAGCATCTTCAGCTGTGTCTTACATATTGATTATAACAAAATCCGAAATCAGAAATGCCATACTTTTCGCCCACTTCCGGTGGTTTGGTCCAATATTTAAAGGTCGATAACTTTTCAACCATTGTGTAAATTTTCATTTTGTTAACAATATTCCCAACGTTAGGTGATGAGAAATAAATGGTAAAAATGGGAATCACATTCGTGACACAAAATGTTTGACTCAATTGAAACTTGAACAGCAATATTTTAACCCTTGCTTTGAACCTGTGGCTTTACCCGTTAAATCGTAGCTTTCATTAAACATTTTATTCGATAAAGCAGACATGACACTGATGATAATTTATATAACTGGAATTCAAATTTCAATAAAATGGTTTGCCAGTGACAATTTTAAAATGAGTGTATAGTTTCTATTTCCGGTGAGTATAGCAGGAGTCCGTTTCAAAATTTAGGGGTGTCAGGTTGGGTTTTCCTCAAAATTTATTACGAAAATGGCTGAACTTTTTGCAAACAGTACGTGTAGGCCCTGATCAGACGCCGCATTCTGTGGCGTCTGATCTGGGCCTGCACTGTTTGCCAAGGTATCCCTTTAGGGGTTTCTGGTACTGAATGGATTAATGGCCTTATTGTTAACTGCTGTAGCAACATACACATGACGTAATTGTTACGTCACACCGACGTCGGTACAATGTCATGACGTTTATGCAACGTCAAATCTACCGACGTTGATTTGACGTTGCCCTTGCGACATGTGCCTGCAGGGCAGTATTCTTTTAGTTCGCTAAAAGTGAACAGCATTTGCGAATAAGCTACTCACATAGTGTTTAAATAATCAAAATTTTTGGAATACATTATCTTCCATCACCTGGATAGAAGCCTCCGAGGTGTACTGGTTACGCTACTCGCCTTATAAACCAGGAGTCGCAGGATCGATCCCGGGCTTCTCCAGACTTTCGGATGAGTCTTTAAATCGAGGTTCCGTCTCCGTATGACCTTAGCTGTTGGTGGGACGTAAAACTCAAACACTCACTCACTCCATCACTGGATCCTCGTGTACCTATTCCCCTTAATGATTTTTTTTTTGCAGTATGTGAGCTGAAAACCAGTCGAAGGAAATTCCGAAGGAATTCACGCGTCACCTGTATTATACTGACTGGTCCTAGCGTGACAGCGTTTCATTGGATATATTGTACCGTTTAGTTCGGTAATCCTGCCATTTACGACCCTTCAAGAAAATTGATTAGGAGTGAACAGTCATAAATATAGTGAGTACAAATGGACTTGTGCCGCGTCAAGCGAAAATGTATCTTAAAACATGTGTACCCAGTGAAGACTCACTAAGTCTGATCTGAGTCTTCGCTGTTCGCTGTATGGATGGCATGTGTCCCAAAGCTTTAAGTTTGTTTACAGGCTCATTTGAGAGTTCGTAGAACGCACGTGGTTGAAGCATACTTTTCGCTTTCTTGACAAACTTGTGAACTGGCTTAGCAGAGCCTATAGAGAATACCAAGTCTAAATGAAACCAATAGGGTTTATAAGCATGGACGGTCCGCCTCGCACCGCGGTTCCTTGAAAGGCTTAGATCCTCTAAGCGGTTTACCAGTACTGGTGTGCGGGCCGGATTCAGCTCTGCGTGGAAATATATGGGCTGCATGATGCTTCCACGCAGAGCTGAATCCGGCCCGCACACTAGTACTGGTTAACCGCTTAGAGGATCTAAGCCTGTCCTGGAACCGCGGGGCGAGGTGGACCGTACATGCTAATAAACCCTATTGGTTTCATTGGGCGACAGGGCTTGAGATGTCATTTCATCTCAATGTCAGGTAAAAGTCCCACAAAATTGGAAGCAACGTCTCCAAAATGACCTTTACAGTGTTGACGGGGACGTTAAACCTCAAATCAACCAACCAACCAAGTTTATCAGGCAGGGCTTCGAGAACGCTTTTAGAATCACAAGGCTTGCCGAAGCCGAGCCTGATAAATTTGATATCAAGTGACACGAATCTGGTCTTCTATTTATCAGTTTACCCCCGTGTCCAAGAGCGTTCCATGATACCGGCATGCAATAACAGATCGATATACAGTCGAACTTCGATGGCTCGAACCCATTTGGGACCATGAAAATTTGTTCGAGACATCGGTAGTTCGAGTCCTATAGTGTTACTATTAGTGCCATACCAGGAGACATAATGGAGATAATTGAGGAATAACTTTTCAGTGTTCTGTATTATAAATGTATGTTGTGTGTACTCATTAGAATCGCCCCATCGAGGCGATTCTAATGAGTACACACAACATACATTTGCAAGATAAATGAAGAAAATCTTCCTACAGTACCCCTATATCTTATTTGGAGGAATGGAGGAATCCCCTGCGGACTCAAGAACGGGTTCGACTCATCCATAGTAAACGAGCCATCAGAGTTCGAGCCACTGAAGTTCTGCTGTATTTAGTATCATCTGACCTTATTTTTTTCATTTTTTTTTTAGTTTTTTTTTTCCAGTTATAATAACAGTTTATCCAATTATTCCAGGAGTGTGGTTCAATCTTAAAAAATACAGCGTCATGCTGACCAGATAAAGCTCACTTGTCCCGAGATAGCATATCTTTATTATGTCAAGGTGTTGCAATGTAAGTAATATAAGGGGTAACTGATAAAAAGTTATAAACGTACTCTAAATATGTTAGGAACCTTCAATAAGGCCCTTTCTTGAGTCGTAAAAAATAGCAATCTAGGTAATGCAATCGGCAGAACAAACAAAATCTGGTGAAATACGCACGCTAGCACACAGACACACAACAAAACAGCATGACAAATCATCACATGAACAAGTCTGTGAAATAAAGACCCCCTAAACCCCACTTCATATTGAGAAAACTGGGGTTTACGGGGGTAAACATTATTTTCCTTATTTCTGCTCCAAGACATAGGTTGTGGGTACTCGTTAGAACCGCCTCAATCTAACGAGCACCCAAAACCTACGTTTGGAGTATAATAAGAAAAATATCACAAATTTTTATCAGAAAAATAACTGTTTTGAGGTTTGAAAAATGCAATAAATCACACGAATGTGTTATCGTAATGTGATGGAAATAAATAAATAAATAAATAAATAAATAAACGAAAAGAAACAAAAAAAAAAAAAACAAAAAAAAAAAAACAACAAAAAAAAAAAACAAACAAAAAAAAAACACGACAATCCATCTGTCTTCGAAATGAAAAAAAAAAAAAACAAACAAACTTTTGGCCGAGCAATAGTTGAGCGCTGTTCCAATAATTTGCAATGAAAATGATTTTGATTTTAGGTGATCTTTCTTATTTCTTAAATGCAGTAAATCCCTATTTTTGTTTCAGTTACAGAGACATTTGATTATCAAGGATTATATATGAGCCACCGCACTAAGACATGTACGGCCATCGAAGACTCAGATCAGCCTGCGCATCCATATAGTCTAACCAGATACTTCTCTTGCTACATGGAGGAGCGTTTGGCCCTTAGCTATCCTTAGAGCGCACAACAAAGACTCTGATCAGACTGCGCGGATGCGCAGGCTGATCTTAGTCTTCGTTGGGCGCACATGTTTTATTGTAGGTTTTGTCATGCGCTGGCTCATATTAAGAATTAGCAAGCATTTCTTGCTGTCGAGTCCTCATCGTTGTTTCATCTTTATAGTCGTTTGATTTATTCCCACCCCCAACCCCACACACACATAGTTAAACTTTTTACTGACCATTCCTAGGTGGTTCTGAGTCTGCATGTATTTATTGCTTATATTAACTTTGGATAGCCGTACGCGTTTGGCCTTTTTGTGGGACAGTAACTGTCCTTTTGGCTTTTCGCTTGTGACGTTTTCATTAGGTTTTTGTTATGTCATGTTCGTGTTTCTTAACCTTTTCCCCTTTCATTACGAAAACACGCCTATACAGATACATTATAAATTTTACCGCCAAAGAAATGGAAATTTTAAGATGACAAAATGTAATATTTTTCGTATTTCTGCTCAAAATTAAGATGGTTGGCCCTCGTTAGAACCGCCTCGCCGAGGCGGTTCTAACGAGTACTCACAATCAATGTTTTTATGCAGAAATAAGAAAAATAATGTGTACCCTTTTAAACCCCAATTTTACTGTAAAAATGGGGTTCAAGGTGGTCAAAATTATATAGGCGTGTTTGCCAAAATGATGGGTGTCTTTGATGGTTGTATCGATTCCTGATCACTGTCTTCACTTCTATTAAAATGGTGAAAGAAAAACGAAAATGGTTTCAATAATTGTCTGTATTAGGTTACAAAGCAAGCAAGTAACAACAACAACAAAAAAATAAAAAAATAAATAAAATAATAATAATAATAAAAAAAAATAAATAAAAATAAAATAAAGAAACAAAATAAAAGAAAAAAACAAACAAACGCACTTTACTTTTCAGTATTCGATACAAAGCAAGCAAGTGACAAATAAACATAAAAAAAATAAAAATAAAATGAAGAAAAATAAAAGAAAAACGCTCTTTACTTTTCAGTATTCGATACAAAGCAAGCAAGTAACAAAAATAAATAAATAAATAAATAAAATAAAGAAAAATAAAAGAGAAATTCAGTATTCGATAACCGGTGTATGGTTTTCCATAATGACCAAATTTTACCTGAATAATTGCATTTTCATCACGTGAACAAGTCCGTGAAATGAACACACACTTACACCCCACTTTGTATAGAAAAATGGGGGTTTACGGGGATATTCATTATTTTTCTTATTTCTGCTCCAAGATATAGGTTGTGGGTACTCGTTAGAACCGCCACAATGAGGCGGTTCCAACGCGCACCCACAACCTATGTGTGCAGTAGAAATAAGAAAAATATCACGGGTTTTCATCAGAAAAGTAGCCATTTTGGTAATGTGAAAAAATGCACTATATCGCACGGGTGTGTTATCATAATGATAAGGATAACACATCCATCCGGGTCCTAAAATGTAGTTTTACATATATCTAGAACGAGCGTTTTTCAGATGAATAAAGAGAGATATTTTTCTTATTCTTCTCCGTTAGAACCGCCCAATGGAGGCGGCTTTAACCCTTTTGGTACCAAATGGAATCTTCCTCCTTATATATAGCAGGAGTCCATTCCAAAATTTAGGGGTGTCAGGTTGTGTTTTCTTCAAAAACCATTTGCAAATTGGTTGAATATTTTGCAAACAGTGTAGGCCCTTCTGCGGCGTCTGATCTGGGCCTGCACTATTTACCAGGGTACCCGTTTTGGGGTTTCTGGTACTAAATGGGTTGACGAGTACCCACGATTTATGTTTTGAGCATAAATTGATTGGTTTGATTTGAGGTTTAACGTCCCCGTCAACACAGTATAGGTCATTTTGGAGACGTTGCTTCCAATTTTGTGGGACTTTTACCCGACATTGAGATGAAATGACATCTAAAGCCCTGTCGCCCAATGAAACCGATAGGGTTTATAAGCATGGACGACCCAACTCGCACCGCTTTACCTGGGCAGGCTTAGATCCCCTGAGCTGTTTACCAGTACTCGTGTATGGTCGGTTTCAGCTCTGCATGGAAGCATCATGCAGCCCATTTATTTCTTCAAGCCCCAATGGGCGGGGCCGTTTGAGCATAAATAAGAAAAAAAAATAAGAAAAAATAATATATACTCATGCAAGCCGCACTTTTCTTTATAGGGTTAAGAGGGACGTTCATTGCAAGAATTTGTTAATACACCTGTGGACACAAATCCGTTCAAACTTTGATGAGCTTCATTTCATTTTGATCTAATGTTTCATTCAATATTTCCTTACATCCTGTCAGTTAACTGCAAGACAGGAATAAATTCAAAACAAAAAGTGTTGTATATTTCATTGCAGACACTGCACTATCCAATCATGTCAATTACATCTAAAAATGAAAAAAAAAAAAAAATGTGCTTGCCACAACAAGACCAATCAATGTATATCGCTTGATCCACATTTAGACTACTTTGATGAATGACATTTGCTTGTCAAACTAACTTGATGCAAAGAGATTCATTGAAAGGTAATTCATCAGAGTTTGAACGCTTTTGTGTCCACATGTGTATGATGTATTGTCCAACTTGCAGATTGATTTTTACGCCCTTTTATACTCAAATACACATCAAATACACATTAGTATTCATCACGTGAACAAGTCCGTGAAATGAACACCCCTAAACCCCACTTTATATAGAGAAAACTGGGGTTTACTGGGGTATACATTTTTTCTTATTTCTGCTCCACGACAAAGGTTGTGGGTACTCGTTAGAACCGCCTCAATGAGGCGGTTCTAACGAGCACCCACAACCTATGTTAGGAGTAGAAATAAGAAGACTAACGTAAATTTTTTATTAGAAAAGTAGATATTTTAAAGATGTGAAAAAATGCACTGTGTCGCACGGGTGTGTTATCGTAATGTGGGTTTTCAGAACAGCTGGCGATGTTTTGATTAGATCCTGATCATAGGGGCTTGAATCATAAAAAAAAAAAAACATTTTTTTTTTCATGATTCAAGCCCCTATGGTCCTGATGAATGATGTCAGCAGTTCAGATACAGTATCTTTCATTATATACAGCAAAATTCCGCTCCTAAGACCACCTAAAATTAAGACTTATTCTACTATAAAAGGCTTATTTAGAAGGGTGCGGTTATTCTTCCCTCATGTTTTCTGCACATAATGTCCTCAGGAACCACCTTTGGGACTGTTCAATACTTTTGAACACGTTTGAACAGTCCCAAAAGTGGTCTTAATGTAGGAATTTTACTGTTTTGTTAGTTTGATTTTATGTTTAACGTCCCAGTCAACACTGTAAAGGTCATTTTGGAGACGTTGCTTCCAATTTTTAGGGACTTTTACCCGACATTGAGATGAAATGACATCTCAAGCCCTGCCGCCAATAAAACCAATAGGGTTTTTAAGCATGGACGGGCCGACTCGCACCGCATTGCCTGGGCAGGCTTAAATCCTCTAAGCGGTTTACCAGTACTCGTGTGCGGGTCGGTTTCAGCTGTGCGTGGAAGCATCATACAGCCCATATATTTCTTCAAACCCCGATGGGCGGGGCGATAATTATATACCGTAAAATTCCGCTTCTAAGACAACCTAAAATTAAGACTAGTTCTGCTATAAAAGGCTCATTTTGAAGGGTGCAGTTATTCTTCCTTCGTGTTTTCTACACACAGTGTCCTCTGGTCAAGAACTAGACTTATAAAGTCTGATGAGATGTAACTTTTTTTTTTTATTAAGAAATCCTTAGATGAATAAATATACACCTTCCTCAGTTCCCCTAACTTCATCTCTCTCTTACCGGCCCCGATAGCTCAGTTGGTAGAGTGTCCGCTCCGGGGAACGGGAGGTCTCGGGTTCGATCCCGGGCCGCGACATACCAAAGTCGTTAAAAATGGTACTAGCTGCTCCTCGTTCGGCACTCAGATTTACGGGGTAGAGCTAGGACTGGTCGATCCAGTGTCAGGATAATGTGACTGGGTGTGGTATCATGTAATGTGTCTGGGACATGATACTTCAGTGAGGCAGCACTATAAACGTGAGCATTGAGCTCCCTGTCGCAACCAGACACCGTCGTGATATGACTGAAAAATTGTTGAAAGCGACGTTAAACCCGAATTCACACACACACATCTCTCTCTTGAGCTCTGCTAGAGGTTGAGACAGCATAAAATAAAATCTGGCCTGGCATAAGACAAAATGTGGCAAGTATTGACAAAACCATTAACATCTAGGACTGATATCAGTCTAGTCAAGAACCACCTTTTGGACTGTTCAATAGTGGTCTTTAATAAAACCACTTTTGAACACGTTTGAACAGTCCCAAAAGCGGTCTTAATATAGGAATTTTACATGTTTCCTTGTTTGTTTTCTTGTTAGTTGAATCAGTTGCATTGATTGACCCATATACAGTAAAATGCCTATATTAAGACCACCTTCGGGACTGTTCAAAAGTGGTCTTAAGACCACTTTTGAACAGCCCCAAGGGTGGCCTCTGACCAGTGACACTGCATGCAGAAAACAGAAAGAAAGAATAACTGCAACCCACCAAATTAGCTTTTTAAAGCAGAATTAGTTTTAGGTGGTCTTTATAATAGCGGAATTTTACTGCATTTAACAGAAAATAAGTTAAGTAACAGGCAGCAATGCAACATTGTAAGATTTTTATGTCGTATCGGACAACTGCAGTGCCTTCGGGACTTTGATTACCTATTAACAGCAAACCCTCATAGTTGAAACCCTTACAAGTGAAATAAGTTTGTTTGTTTGTTTGATTTGAGGTTTAACGTCCAATTTTGTGGGAGTTTTACCCGACATTTAGATGAAATGACATCTCAAGCCCTGTCGCCCAATGAAACCAATAGGGTTTATTAGCATGGACCGCGGTTCCTGGACAGGCTAAGATCCTCTAAGCGGTTTACCAGTACTAGTGTGCGGGCCGGATTCAGCTCTACGTGGAAGCATCATGCAGCCCATATATTTCTTCAAGGCCCTATGGGCGGGGTCTGAGCAAACTCTCATAAGGGGTTGAAACTCTTACCAGTGAAATAAGTGAAATAAATAAAAGAAAATCATTTTTATGCTCCCCGAAGAATTTCGGGGAGCATAAAAATGTTTTTTTTTTATTTCATTTCAGTCCGTCCATGCGTTCGACCGTCTGTCCGTCCCATTCTTGTCCACGCGAATTCGCAGCAACTACTGGTCGGATTTCAACAAAACTTCATGAGAACTTTTATTATCGAAGGTGGACGTGCATATTACCCGATGATTTTTTCCAAAGTTGCTGCCTTTTAACGTATACTACCCCTACTTATAGCACATGCTTCGCCGGTGTCCACGCGAATTCTCTGCAACTACAGTTTTTTTAAAGTAAAATTCCGCTATTGAGACCACCTAAAATTAAGACTAATTCTGCTTTTAAAAGCTTATTTAGAAGGGTGCAGTTATTCTGTCTTCGAAGTTCCTGCACACAATGTTCTCTGGTCAGGGACCACCTTTGGAACTGTTCAAAAGTGGTCTTAAAGACCACTTTTGAACAGTCCAAAAGGTGGTCTTAATAAAGGAATTTTACTGTACTTGTTTCAAAGAAACTTGGTGGAAACAATAAGTACCAATAGTAGATACGCGTATTATCTGCATGTTTGGCCGGCCTCGGTAGCTCAGTCGGATGCGCGTCTGACTGGTGATCAGGAGGACGCGGGTTTGATACCTGCCGGGGTCGGCAACATTTTTTTATTGGAGATTGATCATGAAATCTTTTCTATGGTCATTCTCTCCCTTCCACTGATTCAAGAAGGGCAGTTGTCAGTTTCTGACGAAAGAATGTGCACTGTACTGGTTAACCGCTTTACGTATAAGCTTGCCCAGGAAAAGTGTGGATAAGTAAACTGACCGGCTCAAAAATGACCTAAATAGTGTTGATTGCGCCGTAAAACCCCAATACAAACAAACAAACCGGCGTGTTTTTGTTCCTTGGCTTTTCCAATAGTTATGGCCCCTTGGTGAATTCCATATTATAGCACATTCTTCATGTTTACTCTGTACCATTGGGAATATTTTTATGAAACCTAATAATAATGTGTATCTCATTGTGACACTTGTCGCAAATAAGGGCAACAACTCTGGATTACCTATAATAACAAACAAGAAAGACAACTCTCACTTATATGATGGTTGTTCTATTGTCCCTTGATGGTGTTTTGGTCTGCTCCATATATCAATGTTATGTTGAGTGTTGTAGCAGCCCCATCCATCAGTGTCCACAAACTGCACCCGGCCCTCAAGCCCCATCCCCTTCTTCCCCCCCCCCACACACTTCCCCTGTCCCAATACATTTTCCTGACACCCCACCCTCTTAAGTACTCCATGCAGGTTGAATGCACGTGGTCCGGCATGAGGAGGACATACGCTATATGTACCAATCTATGTATGCATAGCTTCTCAAAAGCTATATATGTTAAGACTGAAGCTCTGGGAGCATCCATTGGTTTCACAGATTTCCTTGTTTTGCTTAGTTTCGTTTCCACAAAAGGAGGAAGATTCCATTTGGTACAAAAAGGGTTAACACCCCCCCCCCCCCCCCATCGAGACTTGAAGAAATAGATGGGCTGCATGATGCTTCCACACAGAGCTGAAACCGACCCGCACACGAGTACTGGTAAACTGCTTTGAGGATCTAAGCCTGCCCAGGCAAAACGGTACGAGTCGGCCTGTCCATGCTTATAAACCTTATTGGTTTCATTGGGCGGCAGGGCTTGAGATGTCAAGTTTGGCCTACTACGCGCCGGTTGGCCCCCGCCCATCGGGGGCTTGGAGAAATAGACTGGGCTGCATGATGATTCCACGCAGAACTGAAACCGACCGCACATGAGTACTGGTAAACCGTTTAGAAGGTCTAAGCCTGCCAAAGCAAAGTGGTGTGAGCAGGACCGTCTATGTATATAAACCCTACTGGTGTCAATGGGCGGCAGGTTTTGAGATGTCATTTCATCTCAATGTCGGGTAAAAGTCCCACAAAATTGGATTCTATGTCTGCCAAAGACCTAAATAGTGTTGACGGGGACTTTAAACCCCCAAACCAAACAAACAAACAAAAACTACGCTCCGATATACACCTCTTATTCCTTTTTGGGGGGTGGGCTGTTTCTCCCCTTAGGTTAAATCTTCGCATACAATTTATTTATTTACATTTATTTAATCTGTAAACATGCTGAACTCTTTCTGTTGTATATTCTTAACCAATATCTTCCTGTTACTTTAAAAGTCTTTTTTTTTGCTAACAGTGTGGACCCAGATCAGACTTCTCCTGTAGGAGCAGTCTGATCTGGGCCCACACTGTTTGCCTCTATGCCCCCCCCCCCAAAAAAAAAAACAAAAAAAAAAAAAACGTTTGCTAGAAGATTCAGCAGACAACATAAGCTGACGACATTTTTTCAGATGTTGTTTTTCTCGGCAGCTTTTGCTGTCATCACGAAAACATGCCTATATAATTTTGACCCCCTTGAACCCCACTTTTATATAGAAAAACTGGGGTTTACAGGGGTTAACCTTATTTTTCTTATTTCTGCTCTAAAATATAGATTGTGGGTACTCGTTAGAACCGCCTCGATGAGGCGGTTCTTACGAGTGCCCACAATCTATATTTTGAGCAGTAATAAGAAAAATATCACAATTTATCATCTTAAAATTTTCCTTTTTCCGGCGATAAAATTTACAATGTATTTGTATAGGCGTGTTTTCGTAATGGAGGCTGGGAAAATCGGGAAAATGACCCTGAATGGGACTTAGGCTGTTAAGCAAACATTGTAGATCCTGATCAGACTCCGCTTTCTACATTGTTTGCCCACGCCTCACTACACGAGCCCAGTCAAGATTTTACGGATAACCAGCGCTTTGATGTCACAGGTATGAATAACCGTTATTTGGATCAGCAAAAGTCAAGTGGACAAAAGCAGACGGGAAGCTTCTGTAGTTAGTAATAAGATCATTTTTTTCTATAAAGACAAAATTGTTCATATTTCCTACCACTCAAATAAATTATCTTTCTTCAGATAAAAAAATGGCATTTCTGCCAGGAAACAAAGTTAGGTCAAATTTACATGACTACAAATCTAAAGGACGATGGAACAAAATCTTATATCGAACTGCGACACTTATTTCAGGTATCATCCATCACGAAAACACGCCTTTATAATTCTGACCCCACCACCCTTGAACCCCACTTTTATATAGTAAAACTGGGGTTTACAGAGGTAAACATATTTTTCTTATTTCTGCTCTTAAATATAGATTGTGGGTACTCGGGTACTCGTTAGAACCGCCTCCATGAGGCGGTTCTAACGAGTATCCACAATCTATATTTTGAGCAAAAATAAGAAAAATATCACAATTTTTTTTTATCTTAAAATTGTCGGTTTTTCGGCTGTAAAATTTACAATGTATTTGTATAGGCGTTTGTTTGTTTGATTTGAGGTTTAACGGCCCCGTCAACACTGTAAAGGTCATTTTGGAGACGTTGCTTCCAATTTTGTGGGACTTTTACCCCAAATTGAGATGAAATGCCATCTCAAGACCTGCCGCCCAATGAAACCAATAGGGTTTATAAGCATGAACGGTCCGACTCGCACCGCTTTGCCTGAGCAGGCTTAGATCCACTAAGCGGTTTACCAGTACTCTGTGTGGGTCGGTTTCAGCTCTGCGTGGAAGCATCATGCAGTCCATCTATTTATTCAAGCCCCGACTGGCGGGGGCTCATAAGAAAGAGTCCATAGTCCACTTTAAAATCTCATAGGATAAAGAACAAACTGCAAATGTCTTTGAACTTTCATGTATTCGTGCGCGTAATCATTCGGGAAAATGCGCGACAAGAAGCATGATGCCATAATTTTACATGATGTGTAAAAATGTACTGTCCTTTTAATTTATATCCTTTGGACTTGGACACTTTGCCATTTTCAGTTCAGCGGTTGCCGTTTGTCAACACTATAAAGGTCATTTTTGGAGACGTTGCTTCCAATTTTGTTGGACTTTTACCCGACATTGAGATGAAATGACATCTCAAGCCATGTCGCCCAATGAAACCAATAAAATTTATAAGCATGGACGGTCCGACTCAAACTGCTTTGCCTGGGCAGCGGTTTACCAGTACTCGTGTGCGGTCAGTTTCAGTTCTGCGTGGAAGCATCATGCAGCCCATCTATTTCTTTAAGCCCTGATGGGCGGGGGCGCGAGCATTCGATGATACAGCCGTAACTAGAACATATTCAGATTCGCTGAGTTATTCAACAAAGAACTCATTTCTGCAAAACAGCCATTAACAGTCAACCTTCTCAAGTAAGAACCTTCTACTTAATATTTGTTTGTTTGTATTGGAGTTTAACGGCACAATCAACACTATTAAGGTGATTTTTGAGCCGGTCAGTTACCACACTTTCCTGCGCAGGCTTATACTTAAGCGGTTAACCAGTACAGTGCACATTCTTTCGCCAGAAACTGACAACTGCCCTTCTTGAATCAGCGGGAGGGAGAGAATGACCGTAGATTCTACTTAAGAATAATTTTGTGTAATAATAATTCAACGCATTACAGTAGAACTTCGATGGCTCGAACACCGATGGCTCGTTTACCATGGATGTGTCGAACCCATTCTTGGGCCCCTAGCGAAATCCTTTACATAAGAAATAGTGGGGGATAATTAAGGAGATTTTAGTCTTTTATCTTGCAAATGTATGCTGTGTGTACTCTTTAGAATCGCCTCGATGAGGCGATTCAAATGAGTACACACAGCATACATTTTCATTATAGAACATCGAAAAGATGTCTAAAAGTATCTCGTTATACCACCTGACAGTAACCTCGGTGGCTCGAACTACCCCTGCCTCGAACAGATTTTCGAGGTCCCAAAGGTGTTCGAGCCATTGAAGTTCGACTGTATATATCACGAAAACATGCCTGTATATAAAGTAAAACTTGGGCTTACAGGGGTAAACCTTACTTATCTTATTTCTGCTCTAAAACATAGATTGTGTGTACTCGTTAGAACCGCCTCGATGAGGGGGTTCTGACGAGTATCCAAAATCTATATTTTTTTTATCAGAAATAAGAAAAACATCAGACTTTTTCATCTTAGAATTTTCCATTTTTTTCGGCGATAAAGGCTACAATGTATTTGTATAGGAGTGTTTACGTAATACCCAAGATCATCATAAGTGACCTATGAAGAGTTTTAGTAATGCCCAGTTCGAGCCACAAAAATATCGTAAAACAACAAAAGTTCAATACAACACATCACGACAACATTGTGCATTTTTGACATCTCATGGGTGCTCATTAGAACCGCCTCATTGAGTACCCACAACCTATGTCTTGGATCAGAAATAAGAAAAATAATGTATACCCCTGTAAACCTCAATTTTCTCTATATAAAGTGGGGTTTAAGTGAGTGTTCATTTCATGGACTTGTTCACGTGATGAAGACTTGATAGCCCACTCAAGACTCATCTGATAGGCCATGGTTAAAATTTAATCATAGTTTCATATTTTATAAATAATAGAATTTGACCACAAGTCCTCCCAGCTTACCACACAATTACCAACACTGTTTATACATGTTCTACAGGATAATAAATACTCACTCACTCACTCACTCACTCACTCACTCACTCACTCACTCACTCACTCACTCACTCACTCACTCAATCGCTCGCTCGCTCGCTCGCTCGCTCGCTCGCTCACTCACTCACTCACTCACTCACTCACTCACTCACTCACTCACTCACTCACTCACTCACTCACTCACTCACTCACTCACTCAACTACCCACCCACCCACCCACTCACTCACTCACTCACTCACTCACTCACTCACTCACTCACTCACTCACTCACTCACTCAAAACTCACTCACTCGCTCACTCACTCACTCACTCACTCACTCACTCACTCAATCGCTCGCTCGCTCACTCACTCACTCACTCACTCACTCACTCACTCACTCACTCACTCACTCACTCAACTACCCACCCACCCACCCACTCACTCACTCACTCACTCACTCACTCACTCACTCACTCACTCACTCAAAACTCACTCACTCGCTCACTCACTCACTCACTCACTCACTCACTCACTCACTCACTCACTCGCTCGCTCACTCACTCGCTCGCTCACACACTCGCTCGCTCACTCACTCGCTCGCTCGCTCGCTCACTAATAAATAAATGAATAAATAAATAAATCATGATGGTTTTGTCAGGAGAGAGGAAACTAATAAAACTCGGCCCCCGTCTATCGGGGCTTGAAGAAATAGATGGGCTGCTTGAAATCGACCGCACACGAGTACTGGTAAACCGCTTGGAGGACCTAAAGCGGTGCGAGTCCATGTGTGTAAACCCTATTGGTTTCATTGGGCGACAGGGCTTGAGATGTCATTTCATTTCAATGTCGGGTAAAAGTCCATCAAAAATGGAAGCAACGTCTCCAAAATGACCTATACAGTGTTGACGGGGGCGTTAAACCTCAAATCAAACAAACATGTACTTTTTGTTTGTTTGTATTGCAGTTTAACGGCGTATTGGAGTTTAACGCTTATGGTGTCTGATCTGGGTATATCTACACTGTTTGTCAATGTCTTCTTTTGGGACCCTAGAGTTCCAACTCATGAGCCCAGCCCATGTTTTACCTCTTTACTTCGCACTCTGAGGCCGACAACCAACACCATGCGCGCGCGGTTAAACTATTGGTCACGTGGATAACGGCAGATAAGCTTCTGGATCACTTAGTGACTTTGGGTTGATTGATAAACAATCAGCCCAAAAATGAGGATTGAATTAATGCCTGATATTTGGGGATTCGGTAGAAATGTAAACATTTGGTGCTGAGAATGTTCATAAATCAGCCCAGCAGGCACACGTCGTGGGTCATGACGTTGTACCGACGTTGATGTGACGTCACAATTACATCATGTGTCTGCTGGGAGAGTACTGACAGCACCCAGCAGGCACACGTCGCTAGGGCAAAGTCAAATCAACATCGGTGCAACGTCACGATGTTACACCGACGTAGATGTGACGTTGCATAAACGTCATGACGTCTTACCGACGTTGATGTGACGTCACAATTACGTCATATGTCTGCTGGGAGAGAAATGACAGCATCGATGGGTAGTTTGTCTCTAAGTGTAGGCTGTTAAAATGGTTCTGAACGGGTACTTAGACCGTTTCGTTTGAACCCTTCCCAGCAAGCACATGGCGTAAATGTGACGTCACATCAACGTCATGATGTATATGCAACGTCCCATCTACGTCGGTGCAACGTCATGACGTTGCGCCGACGTTGATTCGACGTTGCCCTAGCGTCGTGTGCCTGCTGGGTTAATTCCTGTGCTTCAAGTAAATAGTGTATGTACCCGGATCAGATGCCGCTTTCCGGTCTGGGTCTACACTATATATTTGCCAAACCCAAAACATGAGTCCAGTCCAGATAGAATCTGATTTACATGTACCCTTGCCTAACACTCTGACCTCACAATGTTTAAAAATAGTGCAGCTATAAATAACCGTTAACTGAATTTCGTACAGTGAAATTCCGCTATTAAGACCACATAAGATTAAGGCAAATTATGCTTTTAAAAACATATTTAGAAGGTTTCTGGTACATTTTCTTTGTGTTTTCTACATTCAGTGTGCTCTGGTATTGGAGACCACTTTTGGGACTTTTCAAAAGTGGTCTAAAAGACCACTTTTGAACAGTCCCAAATGTGGTCTTAATATATGTATTTTAATGTATTAGTCAGTGATCAACATTAAAGCTATTGGGGTTAGTAACTTTGAGTCGACTGACAAACGATGGACCACAAAATAATATGCACAGCAAGCACAAAATGTTGGGGCATCGATAATACGACGTGATATTGGCATATGTCGTTTTGTGCTTGATTGGCGTATTGATTTACCCTGTTTTTAACCCTTGTACTGCTGAATATTTTAATCTGCCACACCCTCTACCGATTATCAACCAATCAGATTACTAGATGCAAATTATTACAACAAATTCACAATCTGAATGACGAACAATGTAGATCCTGATCAGATGGAAGCCATCTGATCTGGATCTACATTGTTGCAAAGAAAAGGCATATCCAGGCTCAGCAGAACAAGGGTTAATCTTGTAAGACATCATTATAACAAACTTTGTCGTGGATTTTTCTGGTGAAGAATTGATATATTGTTTGCATTTTTATTACAAACACATGTTTATATGAAGGCTGTCCTTAACTCCACTTTATCGGATGACGTCGCGTCTGAGGGTGTAATAACGCCGTGTAATAAATTCGATAACCCATTAGTGGTTTAAATATGCAAATTAGTTTGATACGCCCCGTAACGTTATATACAAGACATCCTTAACGACGTCGCGTTTACTAATTGCGGAATATTGACATTGATATTTTTTGTAAAACAATCGTGGATAATATGCGTTTTAAATGTCATGATAAATTCGTGCTCATGTATTATTGATTTTATTAAACTCGTTGAGGAAAAGGGATAATATGCCCGGCAAAGCCTCACATTTTCTCCCTTTTCCTCAACTCGTTTAATAAATCAAATAATGGAATTTATTAAACTCGTTGAGGAAAAGGGATAAAATGTGAGGCTCAACCCGTTTAATAAATTCAATAATGTAAGACTGCAAGTACCAGTGGTAGTTAGAAGTGGTTACGCTACTCGCCTTGTAAACCAGGGATCGCAGGATCGGTCCCGGGCTTATCCAGACTTTCGGATGAGTCTTTAAACCGAGGTCCCGTCTCCGTATGACCTTAGCTAATGGTGGGACGTAAAACTCAAACACTCGCTCACCAGTTGTAGTGACGTGAAACTTAAGTTTTGTTAACCTTGGCCTATCAGTTTGGCCCGGTAAATTCGTAGGAAACTACACTGGAAAATTCACTATCGATTTACGTTCAACACTGCTACGTAGCCGATAACCAGCAAGTTATTTATAGTAACACTCGCTTGAAAATAACTTATACGGCGTTTCAGTTTTAGTGAATTTTTTCGCAGGACTTTTAACGCCTTCTTGAATTTTCCCTTTGTTTATGATTGGAATAAGGTATTTTCGTGCAGTCTGATCTCTGACTAAGGTAGGAATTTCAATAGCAGTCTTCAAATGCAACGGCACTACACATGTATATAGATACATGTACATACAGCCCAAGGCCGTTATAAAATAAATATTACTTTCGACTTCTGCTGCGTAGATCATTGTTTTGTCTGGTGAGGTGGTGGAACAGACCATTGAGGCCTAATGGTTAATAGCGCTGCCTCTTATGTTTTTCACTGTTTTTGGCTCGAGCCGTGCTGGAGTGGCTCGAGCCGTGCTGGAGTCCCAGGCGAGACGGCTGAAACCTGGAGTGTATGTAATGTGTGTGTGTGTGTGTGAATTCGGGTTTAACGTCGCTTTCAACAATTTTTCAGTCATATCACGACGGTGTCTGGTTGCGACAGGGAGCTCAATGCTCACGTTTATAGTATGTAATGTACACCTGCGGTAATGGTCAAATGTGACCGACGCAGTATCAGTAGATAGATAGATAGATAGATAGATAGATAGATAATGGGTTAGGGTTCCACCCCCCTCCCCGCACACACACACACACACACACACACACACACACACACACACACACACACACACACACACACACACACACACACACACACACACACACACACACACACCGCCCCATCAACGGACGGCTCGATATTTGTGAAATATTCTTGTAAGGGCCTTAATAAATCCCATGGTTCCTATAAAGTAAAATAATGCTCTCTCGGTTACGAACTATGTTCCCCTAAAATATAGAATCCGTGACAGTGTGGATAAGGTACTCGCCTCATAAACCAGGGGTCGTGGGTTCGACCCCGGGCTTGGATGAGTCTTTAAGCCGAGGTCCCGTCTTCGTACATAACCTTGTTTGGACGTAAAACTCACACTGGCTTCCCTAAAATAATCCATGTTTAAAATTCCCATGTTCCCTAAAATTAGATTGATCATTCCTTGCCCTTTTCCCTATGTAATATACACCTGCGGTAATGGTCAAATGTGACCGACGCAGTATCAAAAGATAGATAGATAGATCCCTGATAATTCACCATATTTGCATTATTTGCTGGCTCCCAACTTGCACATTGTCAATATTGTAAAAACAGGTAACCAGACCCCCTGACCTTGAAAGGTCAGGGGGGTCTGGTTACCTGTTTTTACAACACTGAAAACCTTCAGACCAGGAACAAGCAGATAATGCAAATAAGGTGAATAAATGAGCATGTTTACGTCCGACCCACCCCAACCCCTGTCCTCGAAAAAAAAAAAAAAATAGATTGCCCGCATGGATCGGAACCATACCTATACATGAAAAAAAAAAAAAAAAAAAAAAACAACCTGCTGAAACGTGCAATACCACAACTATTACTGCCACTAGTTATAATAAAATTACATGTAATAATAATGATAATAATAATATTAATTAATCAGCCAGTCAATCGAACAAATGGTGAAAGTTATACAACTCAGTGACTACACGCGCGCCCGCCCATTGGGGCCTGGGGAAATAGATTGTGTCCACGCAAAGCTGAAACTGACCGAAATGAGTAGTGGTGAAACGTTCAGGTCGAAGCTTGCACAGGAAAAGTTGTGCGAGTCGCTCCTTAAACCCCTAGCAGTTGGCGCTTGAGACCTAAAACTGTTGACATGGGAAGGGGGGGGGGGGGGGAAGAGTTAAACCTGTTGACATGGCGGGATTTAAACCTCAACACAAACAAAACAAATCAAAACTACTACTACTACTTCTACTACTACGACTTCTACGACTACTACTACTATTACCATTACTACTACAAATAATAACAATGAGAAGAAGAAGAAACGAAGAATTAAGTGAATAATAATAATAATTATCCCCACGCTTTTCGAAGAAAAAGTGGGGATATTGTAATTGCCTTCGTCGTCCGTACGTCCGTCCGTCCGTCTTACCGGACAACTCCTCCCACACTTTTACAGCTAGAAACTTAAAACTTTGGGAACTGTTAGGTCTTTGGTCTGAGGAGTGCATGACACTTTCGGAATTTTGATCTTACCCCTAGGGGCCAGGCCAGGGGGTGGGGTGCCCCGGGGGTAAAAAATCAAAGTTTTCAGAACCTGGTCGTGTGACATATCAAATCGAACGGCATAATGAGTAGAATACATAACAATCAAAATTTGACCCCTAGGGGCAGGTTTGAGGTCACCAGAGGTCAAAAACTTGGATTTTCACCCCCATAACCCCCTTTTTAACGATTACCGGATAACTCCTCCTACGCCGTTTCAGATAGTAACATGAAACTTTAGGAACTGATAGGTCTTTGGTCTGAGGAGTGCATGACACTTTCGGAATTTTGATCCTACCCCTAGGGGCCAGGCCAGGGGGTTGGAGCTGCCCCGGGGGTAAAAATCAAAGTTTTCAGAACCTGGTCGTGTGACATATCAAATCGAACGACATAATGAGTAGAATACATAACAATCAAAATTTGACCCCTAGGGTCAGGTTTGAGGTCACCAGAGGTCAAAAACTTGGATTTTCACCCCCATAACCCCCTTTTTAACGATTACCGGATGACTCCTCCTATGCCGTTTCAGATAGAAACATGAAACTTTGGGAACTGATAGGTCTTTGGTCTAAGGAGTGCATGACACTTTCGGAATTTTGATCCTACCCCTAGGGGCCAGGCCAGGGGGTGGGGTGCCCCGGGGGTAAAAATTCAAAGTTTTCAGAACCTGGTCGTGTGACATATCAAATCGAACGGCATAATGAGTAGAATACATAACAATCAAAATTTGACCCCTAGGGTCAGGTTTGAGGTCACCAGAGGTCAAAAACTTGGATTTTCACCCCCATAACCCCCTTTTAACGATTACCGGATAACTCCTCCTATGCAGTTTCAGATAGAAACATGAAACTTTGGGAACTGATAGGTCTTTGGTCTGAGGAGTGCATGACACTTTCGGAATTTTTATCTTAAGACTGGGTGGGAGTTGCAATTGAGAACTTATATAGTGGCATGTCTTTAAAAAAGCGTGGGGATATGCGATGGCGTGCCATCGACTGCGCGATTCTAGTTATAATAATAATTATAATGATAATAATATACGGGCCTCCGTGGCCTAGTGGTTAAGAGCGCTGACTCCTCCTAATCATTAGGTCTCTCACCGCTGTGGTTCGAGCCTACTTGGGTCACAGGTGAGACGCCAAGTTCTGCAACGGAAGGTAAGGTGGTTTTTCTCCGGGTACTCCGGTTTTCGCCCACCTCCGATTAACGATCGGCTCGATATGGGTGAAATAATCTTGAAAGGGCGGTAAAACTAAAGCAAAAATGATAATAATAATTATAACAGTAATGATGATGAGAGAAAGAAGAAGAAACTGAAAATAATAACATCTAGCAACAACAATAATGATAATTATAGTAACAGAAGCAATAAAAATAATAATGGCACGAATAATAATTATAGAAATAATGATAATAATATTACATGTAATATTAATACAATTAACAATTATTAATTGACTCTCCTGTTTTGATCAGAAGCCTCTGTGGCGCAGTGGTTACGCTACTCGCCTTGTAAACCAGGGGTCGCAGGACTCCAGACTTTCGGATGAGTCTTTAAACCGAGGTCCCGTCTCCATATGACCTTGGCTGTTAGTGAGATGTAAAACTCAAATACTCACTCAAAAATACTCCTGTTTTGATCGGAGGTCATCCGTATTAACACCAGCTCAACCAATATTTACTGAGGTCAATTGAGGTCAAAAACTCAATAATCATGTTTTTTTTTTAATTTTGTAAATCAATAAAATTGTCATTAATCAAGTACTTTCGCATTGACCCAGTTACAGGTCCCCGATCAGCTGTATTGACAATTTGGCCCTCGGCCGTCGGCCTCGGGCCAATGCATCAGACCTTGGACTTGTACCTGGGCTAATGCGAAATTTACTTGATTAATAACATTATATTATAATAATGATAAATAATAATAACATTTATCATATGACGTCGCGTCTGAAAATGTAATAACTACATGTAATAAATTCGATAATTCACTAGAGGATTAAATATCCAAATTAGTTAGAAACACCCTGTTACGTTACACGTACGACGTCCTTGATGACGCCGCGTTTACTAATGGCGGAATATTGACATTTTTGTGCAAAAATTCGTGAAATGAATGCGTTTTTAATATCCATTTCTCATCTGTAGCATGCCTCTGGTGGGACATTGAGGACATAAACTTATTTTCGAAATCGCTCGAAAACTTTGTTTGCTATGGCAACCACAAGGTCCCATAGACTTACAATTTTAAAATGCTTGTCATCACCGTAGCACCTTCAGTTTTGATCGGATCTTTCTGAAACTTATATGTAAGGTGGCTAGGGATAAAATCTCGGATGACTTCAAAAACCGGCCAAGTTGGCCCGTTTTTCATACAGTTGCATCCCATTGATTGCTGAAAATGCCGATTTTGGACCTTGTCATCACCGTAACCCCTTCAGTTTTGATCGGATCTTTCTGAAACTTATATGTAAGGTGGCTTGGGATAAATCTCGGATGCGTTCGAAAACCACCCAAGTCGGCCCATTTATCGTAGAGTAACTTCCCTTTGATTGCTGAAAATGCCGACTTTTGACCTTGTCATCACCGTAGCCTTTTCAGTTTTGATTGGATCTTTCTGAAATTTATATGTAAGGTGACTGGTGATAAAAGCTCGGATGAGTTCGAATACCGGCCAAGGTGGCCCATTTATCATAGAGTAACGTCCCTTTGATTGCTGAAAATGTCTATTTTTGACCTTGTCATCACTGTAGCCCCTTCAGTTTTGATCGGATCTTGCTGAAACTTATATGTAAGGTGGCTTGGGATAAATCTTCGGATGAGTTAGAAGAGCGGCCAAGTCGGCCAATTTATCATAGAGTTATATCCCTTTTATGGGTGAAAATATCGATTTTTGACCTTTTCATCACTGTAGGATCTTTCTGAAACTTATATGTAAGGTGGCTGGGGATAAAACCTCGAATGAATTCGAATACCGGCCAAGTTGGCTCATTTATCATAGATTTACGTCCCTTTGATGGCTGGGTATGTTGATTTTTGGCCTTGTCATCACCGTATCCACTTCAGTTTTGATCGGATTTTTTTGAAACTTATAAGTAAAGTGGGTGGGGATAAAACCTCGGACAAGTTAGAATACCGGCCAAGTCGGCACATTTATCATAGAGTTATGTGCCTTTGATTGGTGAAAATGCCTATTTTCGACCTGGTCATCACTGCTGCCCCCTCAGTTTTGATCGGGTCTTCATGAAACTTACAAACAAGTTAGTCAGGCAGAAAAGCTCGGAGGAGTTTGAAAACGCATGAGGTTTGCCTATTTGTCACAGAGTAACATCCCTTTGATTGCAGCAGTGACTTGCTTATTTTTGAACTTGTCATCACCATAGCCCCTTCTGTTTATATCGGATCTTTTTAGCAAGTCAGGAATAAAAGCTTAAATGAGTTTGAAAACCGGTGAGGTCAGCCTATTTATCATAGAGTTACATTCTGCTTGATTTGCAGAAAATGCTTACCCCAACATCACCATGTCCTCCCATAAATCCTTCAGTAGAGGTTGGCACTTCCTGAAACTTTGAATCTGTTGGCTCAGTGAGCGATACAGGACCAGCTTGGTCCTCTAGTTTTTCAAAGTGGTAAGTTACCTTTATTCTTCGGTGGATTGCTTTCAAATTAGGACTATTGGTTCATTGGAGGTATTTCTTTCAAAGACAATCCATAAATGGCACCAAGGACCAAAGTTTTTGTGAAAATTGTCATTTTTCGAACTTAGGTTCTTCAGGTCTACCTCTTGGTTAACCGTTTTTTCAAGTGCCATTGTAGTGGATAGAGTGCTTGACTACGGATCAAAGGGTTGTGGGTTCGAATCCTGGTTGAGTAATATTTTTTTTCTTCATGAATACACATACACAGTTATTATCACCCTCTGCACATCAAAGTCCTGGGTCCAAGGTCAAGGTAACTGTGGCTATTTTTAGAAAAACTTTGTCATTGCTCTAGCACCTACATTTATGGATGGATTTTAATATAACTTCACACAAATATTGCTTATGATAATATCTTGAGTAAGTTCGACTTTCAGGGTTCTGGGCCCAAGGTCAAGGTCACTGTAGCTGTTCTTAGAAAAAAAAACTTTGTCATTGCTCTAGTGCGTTTATTTATTGATGGATTTTAATGCAACTTCACACAAATGTTTGGTATGATAATTCCTTGAGCTTGTTTGACTTCCAGGGTCCGGAGGTGAAGTTCAAGGTGACTATGGCTATTTTTAGAAAAACTTTGTCATCGCTCTAGTGCCTACATTTATTGATGAATTTAAATGTAAATTCATACAAATGTTGGATATGATACTATCTTGAGAAAGTTTGACTTTCATGACCCTTGGCTCAAGGTCAATGTCACTGTGACTATGTTTTAGAAAAACTTTGTCATCCCATTAGAGCCTACCTTTATTGATAGATTTACACGTAACTTCATACAAATGTTGGATATGATACTATCTTGAGTAAGTTTGACTTTCATGACCCTGGGCTAAAGGTCAAAGTCACTGCGACTGTTTTCAGAAAAACTTTGTCATCGCATTTGAGCTTACATTTATTGATGGATTTTAATATCACAAATGTTGGGTATGACAATATCTCGAGCAAGTTCGATTTTTCAGGCCCTTTGTGTGACTATTTTTAGAAAAAAAAAAACTTTGGCATCACTCTAGCGCCTACATTTGTTGATGGACTTTAATATAACTTCTCATAAATGTTGGTTAGGATAATATCTCGAGCAAATTTGACTTTCAGGGTCCTGAGCCCAAGGTAAAGGTCACTGTCAGTGGCTAATTTTAGAAAAAAATGACATGGGTATAATGCCTATATTTATTAATGGATTTTAGTATACCTTCACATTATGATAGTCATGGTAATATCTCTAGCAATTTCGACTTTAAGGTTTCTCAGCCCCAAGGTCAAGGCCACTTGCTATTTTAAGGAAAAACTTTGTCATCGCTGTAGCACCTACATTTATTGATGGAGTTTTATATAACTTCACACAAATATTGGATATGATAATATATGGGGTAAATTCTATTCTTAGGGTCCTGGGCTAAAGGTCAAGGTCACCGTGGCTATTTTTAGAAAACTTTTGTCATCGCTCTAGTGCCTACATTTATTGATGGGTTTTAATATATAACTTCACACAAATGGTGTGTATGATACTATCTCGAGCAAGTTTGACACAAGAAAATGGCTTGTTGGGGCAAAACCTGTCAAATTGATTTTTTTTTTATAAATAATAACACTTTAGTTCAGACAGTACCTATGTGTTACTTCGATTTCTGGTTCTATTTGGATTGTTGCCGTCTGTTGGGCTCTTTTACAAAAGAAGATGTCATTTTGTGTGTGTGTGGGGGGGGGGGGGGGTGTGGAGGTGGGAACTGCATTTTGATAATTAGCCCTCATTCAGCTTAGGCCCCTATAGGCTAGCTACGTTGTCTTCTGACAACTCTTGTTACAAATGCAAGTTGTAGGCTCCAAGGCTGGACTGAAAGACCCGTGCTTAATGCCGTTAGGCATTTTTCTTGTTTTTTTTTTGGCTGAGTAGTTCAGCTATTATACGATATGCAGTGAAAAGTTAATGTTTTGAGTCCTAACAATATCATCCGCCCCCACACATCGGGGCTTGGAGAGAGAAATAGATTGGGCTGCTTTGTTTTGTTTGTTTGATTTGAGGTTTAACGTCCCCGTCAACACTGTAAAGGTCATTTTGGAGACGTTGCTTCCAATTTTGTGGGACTTTTACCCGACATTGAGATGAAATGACATCTCAAGCCCTGTCGCACAATAAAACCAATAGGGTTTATTAGCATGGACGGTCCGCCTCGCACCGCGGTTCCTGGACAGGCTTAGATCCTCTAGGCGGTTTACCAGCCGGATTCAGCTCTGCGTGGAAGCATCATGCAGCCTATATATGATTGGGCTGCATGGTGCTTCGCCGCAGAACTGAAACCGACCGGTAAAACACTTAGAAGGTTTAAGCCTGCCCAGGAAAAGTGATACGAGTCGGACCGCTCCTTTAACCACATTGCTTTTTGTGGGCAGTAGGGCTTGAGATGTCATTTCATCTCAATGTCGGGTAAAAGTCCCATAAAATAGGAAACAACGTCTCCAAAATGACCTAAATAGTGTTGACGGGGACGTAAAACCTCAACTAAATTAAAAAAAAAACAAAAAAAACAAAAAAAAAAAAATAACAATATTATTATGAATACGTGTTAGGCCTATGTACGTATTGACTTTTGAGACACACACGTTTGTTTGTTTACCGACAGTCATGATTAACCCTTTTTGTAGTACCAAATGGAATCTTCCACCTTATATATGACCGGGGTGTATTTCGAAATTTAGGGGTGTCAGGTTGTGTTTTCTTCAAAATTTATTCGGGAAATGGCTTAATGTTTGGCAAACAGTTCTGCGGCGTCTGATCTGGGCCTGCACTGTTTGCCAAGGTACCCCTTTAGGGGTTTCTGGTACTGAATGGTTTAAACTGAAATAAGTCGAATACATTTAGGACTATGCAATTCGAGGTAAGGATAGTTCGAACTACTGAGGGTAACCCATAGCTCCAGGCCATGAGGCACAAAGTCGAAGACTTAAGGGGAATGGGTACATCTTCAGGGGAGGCAACTCCTACAAAAGTAGTATCGTTTCCCATGTCTATAGGGGTCAGCTCGTAAAGGAAAGAATTTGCTCCAGAAGAGCAAATTTGCTCCTGAGGAGCAAATTCTTTCCTTTAAGTTTTGTTTGATTTGAAGTTTGACGTCCTCGTCAACACTGTGAAGGTCATTTTGGAGACGTTGCTTCTAATTTTTGTGGAACTTTTACCCGGCTTTGACATGAAATGACATCTCAAGCCCTGCCACCCAGGGTTTATAAGCATGGGCGGGCCGACTCGCTGCGCATTGCTTGGGCAGGCTTAGATCCTCTAAGCGGTTTACCAGTAATCGTGTGCGGGCCGATGTTAGCTCTGCGTGGACGCATCATGTAGCCCATCTATTTCTTCAAACCCCGATTGGCGGGGGCTGCTTTCCTTTAAGAGTAGACCCCATTTTCAGTGGGACAGGGCTTATAGAAAAGCGAACAGGAAGTACCGAAAGTTGTCTCCCCTTGAAAAATGGCGGAAATCTGCAAAGTGTTCCCATTCCCCTTAAGGATATATTTTCGACTTTTTATAAAATTATGGCATGTTGTGTGTGCTCATTAGAATTGTCCCATTTGGGCGTTTCTGATGAGTATACATAACATACATTTTCAAGACAAAATCAAACAAAACCTCCATAGATTACCAAACTTATATGGATATCTGCAGCATTAATAATAATAAAAATAATAATCAACTTTATTTATAGAGGGTAACTTATTCAGTGAACTAGTACTAATCTTCCATGTGGCCTTCTTTTCTTCCTCTTCCTGGGTAGAAACTAGTACTAAGCAATGTGGATAATGTCTCTTGCTCAAGGAAATAACACTTGACGCTTGCGGGGATGGAACCGACTACACCTCTATCTCAATGCGATCTCCAATCCGATGCTTTACCACTGCACAATAGCGTTCAAGGTATGGGAATACTCGTAATTCTCTGGGGACTCCATAACTAGTTCGAATTAGCCAAACTCTGGCCCCCGCATGGGCTGCATGATACTTCCATGCAGAGCTGAGTCCGACCGCACAAGAGTACTGGTAAACCGCTTAGAGGATCGAAGCCTGCCCAGGCAAAGCGGTGCGAGTCGGACCGTCCGTGCTTATAAACCCTATTGGTTTCATTGGGTGACAGACGTCTCCGTGGTGTAGTGGTTACGCTACTCGCCATGTAAACCATGGGTCGCAGGATCGATTCCGGGCTTCTCCAGACTTTCGAATGAGTCTTTAAACCGAGGTCCCGTCTCCGTATGACCTTAACTGTTGGTGGGACGTAAAATTCAAACACTCACTCTTCATTGGGCGACAGGGCTTGCCGATGTCATTTCATCTCAATGTTGGCTAAAAGTCCCACAAAATTGGAAGCAGCGTCTCCAAAATGACATACAGTGTTGACGAGACGTTAAACCTCATTTTGTGTTGTTTGATTTGAGGTTTTACATCCCCGTCAACACTGTAAAGGTCATTTTGAAGACGTTGCTTCCAATTTTGTGGGACTTTTTCCCGACATTGAGATGAAAGATATCTCAAGCCCTATCGCCCAATGAAACCAGTAGGGTTTATAAGCATGGCGGTAAACCTCATAAGTCAAAGTAAACAAGCTACCCGTTTTTGTTTGATTTGAGGTTAACGTCCCCGTCAACACTGTAAATGTCATTTTGGAGACGTTGATTCCAATTTTGGTTGGACTTTTACCCGACCTTGAGATGAAATGACATCTCGAGCCCTGCCGCCAAATGAAACCAATAGGGTTTATTAGCATGGACTTGCACCGCTTTGCCTGGGCAGGCTTATATCCCCTAAGCGGTTTACCAGTACTCGTGTGCGGATCGGTTTCAGCTCTCCGTAGAAGCATCATGCAGCCCTACTATTTCTCCAAGCCCCAATGGGCGGCGGCCCTCACAAGCTACCCGTAAGTTTCACTGTATTCATATGCCTGAGATGAGATTTGTCGTTTCATTGGTGGAGTAGAACTATAGTTTATGTGAATTACACATGTAGGTATGGTTATGTCCATCTGTGCGTTCGCAAAGAACATATGGGCCAGGGCACAGCATTTCCTACAATTCACATGTGCGCCAAGCGAAGAATCAGATCAGCCTTTGTTGCGACTGTCAATAATTATACCCCCGGTATACGAAGTATACTATGGGGGTATATAGTTTTCGTCTTGCCGTTCGTCCGTTCGTCCGTCCGTGTGTCCGTCTTTCCGGGCCAACATAGATGTGTTAGGGGTTATATTTTGTCCAACCTTATCGGTTTATTCCGTTAAGTTAACACTATAAGCTCATAAAACTTACTGCTTAGGGGCTATTTTTCGGCTTAGGAGCTTAATTTCTCTATGGGAGTTTATAATGGGAAAAGCCCATAAACCGGATTTGTTAGAACGTCCGTCTGTCCGTCCGTCCGTCCGTCCGTCCGTCCATCCATCCGTCCGTCCATCCATCCGTCCGTCCGTCCATCCTTCTGTCCGTCCGTTAACATTTTGGTTAAAGTTTTGCGTCAAAGTTTCTAGGAGATTGTATCTCCTGAACCCTTCGATAGATTTAGTTGATACTTACACTGAAGTTACATACTGGTCTAAAGATTTCATTGATGCATGTCCGACCCCCCACAGTGACCTTGCTGTCAAGGTCACAGACTTAGAAATTTTACATTTGGTTAAAGTTTTGCGTCAAATTTTATGAGAGATTGTATCTTCTGAACCCTTTGATAGATTTAGTTGATACTTACAGTGAAGTTACATACTGGTCTAAAGATTGCATTGATGCATGTCCGACCCCCCACAGTGACCGTGACATGACTTAGAAATTTTACATTTGGTTAAAGTGTTGCGTCAAATTTTCTGAGAGATTGTATCTTCTGAACCCTTTGATAGATTTAGTTGATACTTACACTGAAGTTACATACTGGTCTTAAGATTTCATTGATGCATGTCCCACCCCCACAGTGACCTTGAGGTCAAGAAAACAGACTTTGAAATTTTACTTTTGGTTAAAGTTTTATGACAAAGTTTATAGATGCCTATTATGTTCTAAACTCTAAGACAAATTCAGTTGATACTTGCATCAATATACCAGTCCCAACATTTTGTGATGTATGTCCCTTCCCCCACCCACGGCGACCTGGACCTCAAGGTCATGGACTTAGAAATTTTACATTTGGTTAAAGTTTTATGGCAAAGTTTATAGATGCCTGTATGTTCTAAACTCTGTCTAAGACAAATTCAATTCATACTTGCATCGATGTTGCATACCAGTCCAAAGATTTCATTGGTGCATAACCCACCCTGCTGCTTCAGTAACATTGAGCGCCCCACTCCTTCAGTATCTTTGATGCCCTCACTCCCTTGGTCCATTTAGAAATTTTATGTTTAGTTTAGCTTTTACAAGCACATTTATAGATTCTTATAGCTTCTTGACATCTTCATTCATATTACATACCAGCTTGAAAGCTATATCAGAGTATGGCGCTGGCCGGGGGTATACGTGACCCACTGGTCGCTTTCTCTAGTATTTCTCATGTCTTTCTTTTTTTCAGAACATAACCGGATTCAACTAGCGAACAAGATGGCGGAGAAAGGAGATAAGAAATATGACGCATTTCTGGTTCACTGCGACGCCGACAAAAGCATGGCAATACAGATAAAGAGCAGCTTAGCCGCTAAAGGACTCGCTGTATATGCCCATTTCGACGAGGGTGGAACGTTTGGTATTGGCAAACCTGTTGTCAATAGTATCGTTGATGCCGTCAACATGTCAAAAATAGTTCTGATTCTTCTGACACCAAACGCAATAAAGGTAATATTTCAATGTTATTAATCAAGTACATGTAATTTCCTATGGCCAAGGTACAGGTCCGAGGGCTGCTGCATTGGCCCGAGGCCGAAGGCCTCGGGCCAATGCAGCTGCCCGAGGACCAGTAAATAGGCCAATGCGAAATTACTTGATTAATGACAATTTTATTAATTGACACAATTAAAAAACATGATTATTGATTTTTAGAAGGTGATGACCTTTCAGGTCTCACCTTCTTATGGCAACACTCCAAAGAATTCCCTTGATACCGCATCACTCCTCTGTTTCAAGAAAAATAGGTCCTCCTAAATCAGTGAAGAGACGGGCCTGTATCATTTGATATGTGAAAATAATATGCAGATTGAAAAAAAAACTGTGGATGCAAAATACACAAACAATGAAATTCATGGTTAAATGTCATAAAATGGATCTAGATTTGAAATTGGTCTCGTTTCGCAGATGACCTGGCCTAGTTATTAAGAGCGAGTTCGGTTGACTTTCTAGAGTTAACTATGGTTACACCAAAACACGCGGGTTATGGATCGTGCCGCACTATTAGAGTTGATGCGTCACCAGTAACGATTCAGATTCAGATTCAGAACTCTACTGACGTCAAGTAAGTATCATCGTTTGCCCTCGAGTAAATCGAAAGTAGAAACATGTTCTCAAGCTGGACGTGATTTTTTCAACACGTGGCCAAAATTTCAAATAGTTAGAAATAATCGATTTTCGGATTGCATTTAACTTACAATTTTCCACCTTTCACCGTATTCGTTGTTACTAGGCCAGGCTTCCAACTCTCATACCAAGCTAACTCTAGCAGTCGCAATATTCCTACACGGCGCATTTTGGAGCAATTCAACTCTTGTTAACTCTAGTACATCAACTGAACTCGCTCAAAATCTAGATCGCGGATTGATTATTCAATGAATGAGCTGACAGTATGAATGGAATACTACGACTTGCTATACTACAGACAGAGCGATTGTTTGATTCGAGGTTTAACGTCACCATCAACACTGTAAAGGTCATTTTGGAGACGTTGCTTCCAATTTTGTGGGACTTTTACCCGACATTGAGATGAAATGACACCTCAAGCCCTGTCGACCAATGAAACCAATAGGGTTTATTAGCATGGACGGTCCGCTTCCTGGACAGGCTTAGATCCTCTAAGCGGTTTACCTATACTAGTGTGCGGGCCGGATTCAGCTCTGCGTGGAAGCACCATGCAGCCCATATATTTCTACAAGCCCCTATGGGCGGGGCGGAAAGAGCGAAGTTACCTTCACTGTTGCATTTGTTTGATTTGAGGTTTAACGTCCCCGTCAACATTGTGTGGAACTTTTACCCGACATTGCGATGAAATGACATCACCAGCGCTTTCGCCAAATGAAACCAATAGGGTTTATAAGCATGGACGGTCCTACTCGTGCGCACCGCTTTGCTTGGGCAGGCTTAGATCCTCTAAGCGGTTTACCAGTACTCGTGTGCGGGTCGGATTCAGCTCTACGTGGAAGCCTCATGCAGCCCATATATGTCTTCAAGCCCCGATGGGCGGGGCCGATTCACTGTTGCATGGATATATTTCTGTGAACCATCAGGAAAATATGACTTTATGAAGTGTATTTGATTTGTTTGATTTGACGTTTAATATCCCCGTCAAGACTTTATAACGGCCCCGCCCACCGGGGCTTGAGGAAACAGATTGTGCTGCATGATGCTTCCACGCAGAGCTGAAATCTACCAAACATGACAGCTTAAAGGTTCCGATTCTAAGCCTGCCCAGGAAAAGTGGTGCGAGTTGGACCATCCATGCATATAAACTCTATTGGTTGCATTGTGCGGCAGAGGCTGAGTTGCCATTTCATCTCAATGTCGGGTAAGTCCGACAAAATTGGAAGTGACGTCTCCAAAATAACCTATAAAGTGTTGACGGGGCGTTAAACCTCAAATCAAACAAATAAACAAACTGTATAGACTTGCTTCGAATTTCGTTTTGACTCTTACCTAACATTGAGATGAAATTTCATTTAAAGCCTTGCCACACTACGAGTATGAGACCAATTGACCTTCCGACTTCAAATTATAGCCCTGGGGCCAAAAATGCCCCCGCCCCGGGGTCCTTTGGTTTTACATTGACTTATATAGGGAAACCCTTTGAAAATCTTCTTGTCGGAAACCAGGAGGCTGAGGTGTTTGATATTTGATATGAAGCTGCGTCTAGTGGACCTCTATCAAGATTGTTAGAATTATAGCCCTGTGCCCAAAAATGCCCCCGCCCTGTAGCCCACTGGTTTTGCATAGACATCTCGTGGGAAAATCTTCAAAAATCTTCTTGTCTGAAACCTTAAGCCTCAGATCTCAAGATATTTGATATTTGGTATGTAGCTCCGTCTTGTGGACCTTTATCAAGATTTTCAAATTACAGTCCTTGTGCCAAAATTGCCACCCCCCCCCCCCCCTCCCGGGGGTGCCCTTTGGTCTTACATTGGGATATATAGGGAAAATCTTAAAAAACTTCTCTGAAAACGCAAGGCCCAGGTCTTTGATATTTGGTGTGAAGATTCATCTAGCAGACCTCTACCAAGATTGTTCAAGTTATAGCGCCTGGGTCAACAATGGCCCTGCCCTGGGGCCCACTGGTTTTATTTTGACTTATATATATGGAAAATCTTTAAAAAGGTTCTTGTCTGAAACCAGAAGGCCTAGGTCCTTGATATTTGGTATGATGCTTCATCTTGTTGTCCTCTACTATGCTGTGTAAATTATAGCCCTGGGGCCAAAGGTTGTCCCGCCTCAGGCCCCACCGGTTTTACAAAGCCATATATGGAAAACCTTTAAAATGCTCTTCTAAAAAACCCAAGACCCAGGTCTTGATATTTTGCTAGAAGTTTCAAGATTATTCAAATCAAAGCCCTGGAGTCAAAAATGGTCCCGCCTCAGGGCCCACTGGTTTCACATAGACTTACGTACCGAAAACCTTTAAATACCTTCTCCTCTGAAACCAGACGGTCCAAGTCTTTGATATTTGGAATGAAACTTCCTCTAGTTGCCCTCTACCAAGATTGTCCAAATTATAACCCCATCGGGTCAAAACTGGACCTGCCCAGAGCCCACTGGCTTTATATAAGGTTAAGGCTGAGCCGGTTCATCTCCTTCTGCTGCACTAAGACCTGACCCTCAATGTCCACAAGGTGCCTAGACAGTGACATACGAGTACAAGTCAGCTCTTTATTGTCAAAGGGAATCACTGACATATAACCACCCTCCCTTTGTCACCATGAGACATTATTAGTAAAACGGAGCCTCTTCATTGCCCTCTTTTGCACTAGGACCTGACTCTCAATGTCCACAATATGTCCAGATAGCGACATACAAGTTAGCTCTGTATTGTGAAAGGGAGCCAATGACTCATATGTCTAGCATTTTATGACAATTCTTGCCCCCACGACCCCCCCCCCCAACACACACACACACCACCACCACCCCGCCATTTGTCACAGCGAGGCATTGTAAGTTAGACCATTACGATAACTCACCCGTGTGACATAGAGCATTTTTCACATCTCCAAAACGGCTAGTTATCTGAGTGAGTGAGTGAGTTTTAGTTTAACGTCCCACCAACAGCTAAGGTCATACGGAGACGGGGCTAGTTATCTGATGAATAGCCTTGATATTTTTTATATAAATGTTCAAAACACAGGTTGAGGGTGCTCGTTAGAACCGCCTCATTAAGGCGGCTCTAACGAGTACCCACAACCTATGTCTTGGAGCAGCCTGAAATAAGAAAAATAATATATACCCTCGTAAACCCCAGTTTTCTCCATATAAAGTGGGGTTAAGGGGTGGGGGGGGGGGGCATTTTACGGATAGTAACATATAAGTCAGCTCTTTAGAAGGGAACTTTGAAAAGACTTTATCCTCATGCAGAAAGAAAATAATTTGGAAGGAATGTTCCATGGGTGACCAACCCTCTGACAAAGTTGCTCAAAATAGTATCGCTCCACTGAACATAAAAGCCACCAAACGAACAATAAACAAGCTTTAAACTGACTTCTCATTAGGATAACACACCCATGCGAAATAGTGCATTTTAACATCCCCAAAATGGCTACTTTTCTGATGAAAATCCGTGATATTTTTCTTAGCAATGATCAAAACATGGGTTGTGGGTGCTCGTCAGAACCACCTTAATTGGGCGGTTCTAACGAGTACCCACAACCTATGTCTTTGAGCAGAAATATGAAAATAATGTATACCCGATCCCCCACCCCGTAACCCCAGTGTTCTCTATATGAAGTGGTGTTTAAAGGGGTCTTCATTTCACGGCTTTGATCACGTGATGTACTACTAAATAGATAGACTGGATTTGAAATAATTTCACAGGAATGTTCCTTTGGTCACTCTCAACCAAAACGGCTCAAACCATCCACTCCACCTTATATCACCTACCACTTTATCTGTACAATTCGGATAAGGTGAGCGTTCCAGGGCCATTATGGCCCTCTTGTTTAATCCAGGTTTCACTTGGTCGACGGACGTCTTTCAAACACTTGACAAAACATAGCAACCAACAAACTTTTAAACTTGTGATTGAAGCCTCAGATAAAAACCAGCCAGTGTCCCGGAATATTGGTGTAAGGAATTTTTGTTTGTTTGATTTGAGGTTTAACGTCCCTGACAACACTGTAAAGGTCGTTTTGGAGACGTTGCTTCCAATTTTGTGGGACTTTTACCCGACATTGAGATGAAATGGCATCTCAAGCCCTGTCACCCAATGAAACCAATAGGGTTTATTAGCATGGACGGTCCGCCTCACACCGGGGTTCCTGGACAGGCTTAGATCCTCTAAGCGGTTTACCAGTACTATTGTGCCAGGCTGTCAAGCGTCCCTAAAATTCCTAAAAAATCCTAATTTTTTTCAATTTGGCTAAAATTCCTAAAAAAAGTCAAAATCCTAAGGGAAATCCTAAAAAAGCCCTTATTTTTTTCATCAATTCCTAATTTTTTATATTTCTTGCAATTTTATATATTGTCTTTAATGTAGTTTTAAGTTCTTATTCAGAATCAACAGTAAAAGGCAGTTGACTGTGGCTCCATGTGTCCAGCTTGTATAGTGGTTGTGACTTTGTAACAGAAATGGGATTTATTAAGGTAAATAAATTGCAATGCATTTCAGCTATCTTCCCAATGAAGATTATCTGAGGGAAAACACCATGCTCCTTCACTGAAAGTGTAGCATCACATAAAAAGAAGTATTCCCTACATACTTTTTGGAGTTAGTAAAATATACATCTTCTCAGTGCCAGTATAAAAGCATTTGAGAGATGTATTTTACATTAGCTCACAAAGTATTGAGGTAACACTTCTTTTGTATGTGTTATTTTTATTGATTTAATCTTCAGTGTATTCCTACTACATTTTCAGGAGTAGCTAAATCATGCCCCACGGGAAAACTAAGTTTAGTGAAGGTTGGCTGAAGAAGGAAGATTCCCAAGGACATCTTGTTGGACAATGGTGTAAACCTGATGAATGTGACACAAAAGGCTTTTGCACCTTATGCAAAAAGTCATTCAGTGTAGACAATTCTGGATTCAAGCAGGTTTTGGCTCACTCTGGAGGATCAAAACATCAGCAACTGGTGAAAGCCAGGTTTTCAACCAGTCAGTGTCATTTTAAAGTGTCCACTGCAGCTACTGCTTCCCCCAGTACTGTGGAAGACAGCACTGGTCCATTCACAGCAAAACAACAGCCACGTACAGCTACAACTGTATGTCTTGATAAATGCACCAAGGATCTTGTCACCCAGGCTGAACTATTATGGGGAATGAAAGTGTCCCATAGCAATTACTCATATAGATCATGTGATAATTTGCCTTCACTGTTCAAGAAAATGTTCCCTGGCAATGTAGTAGCAGAAAACTTTTCTATGAGTAGAAGGAAAGTCTCATACCTTATATCTGATGGATTAGGACCACACTTCAGGAAGGATCTCTGCATGAAAGTAGCTGCTTCCCCAGGATACATCATTCAGTATGATGAAACGGCCAACTCTCAAGTAAGAAAACAGTGTGACACTCTTGTTAGATACTGGTCAGAGGAAAAGGGACAGGTTGTTGTACAATTCTTGAAAGCAGCTATGTTTGGACATGCAACCGGTGAAGATGTTGCGAATGGCATCTTGGGAACTTTGCAAGAGAGTGGATACGAGATGCCTTTGAAGAAACTGTTAAACTTAGGTTCTGATGGTCCAAATGTGAACAAAACAGTGTGGAATAAGGTGAATGAAGCTGTGAAACAGAAGGGGTTTACTGGATTGTTGCCATTCATTCCATGCAACATGCATGTTGTACACAACTCCTTCAGAGAAGGTCTGAAGGTGTATGGTCAGGAAGCTGAGGAACTTGCCATTGACATCTTCTACTTCTTCAAGCATTCCCCTTGCAAGAGAGAAGACTTCATGAATGTTGAAGCATCCCTTGGCTTTGATGAGGAGTTGTTCATACGGCATGTTCAGTCTAGATGGTTGTCACTGCTGCCTGCACTTGAACGTGTTGTGAAAAACTGGCAACCTCTGGTGGAATACTTCCTTACCACGCTACAAGCCTCAGCAACAGCTGCAAAAACTCTGAAGATGCTGGAGAGCAATCCAAGGAACAACCGGATCTGCCGTATGCTGAAGTCTCCAACAACCCTGATTCAGATTAACTTCTTGCTCAGCCTATCTGCTCTGTATGACAAATTCCTGAAGTTGTTCCAGAGAGAGGATCCTTTAGTGCACATCCTTCACTCAGAGATGAAGGATCTTCTGAGATCTTTGATGCTAAGATTTTTAAAAGGCACAGTGGTAGATGATCTTAAGACTGTAAGGGAGTTGAAAGAGTTAAATGTTGAGTCTTCTGAAAGTCAGAGAAGTGACTTAGAAGTTGGGCAGTCTGCACAGAAACTGCTGGACAAGAAACCTGACCTGGGCAAAAGAGAAGTACTTGGAATGAGGAAATTTTACCAGACAGTCACCAATACCTGCAGAAGAAGCTGCCTGTTGAAAATGAGCTGCTAAAAGACCTGCAATGCCTTCATCCAGTAGAACAGAAATCTGAAAGAGGGGCACGCAAAATCAGAAGAATTGCTGAATGTGTACCTCAGGTTGTGGATGAAAATGAGATCGCCCAGGTGACAGATGAGTGGAAAATGTATCAGCTTCAAAACATACCTGACAGCTCTAAAGTTGATGATGCTGGAAAAGATGTGAGAATCGATGACTACTGGAACAGAGTACTCCAAATCAAAAGCAGTGATGGCACGCCAAGGTTCAAAGTACTAGGGTCTCTAGTCAAAGCAGTGCTATGCATTGCACATGGAAATGCTGAGGTAGAAAGAAGCCTGTCAGAAAATAAGAAGATGTTGTCCAAAGAAAGAACACTTCTGTCAGACTCTTCTATAAATGGTCTTAGACTGGTCAAGGATGCTGTACAGGTTAGCTGTGAAAATGTTGCAGATATGAACATAACAAAGAGTCTGCTCGAAGCTGGGAGAAAGGCCCACACTGTTTATAAGAGAAGACTAGAGGAAGAACTTGAGATGCAACAGGCAAAGAAGGCAAGACTTGAAACAGAAGCAGAAAGAAAGAGGCAAGAAGAATCAACAAAAGAACTACAAAGAAGGAAACAGTCCATGGGGGGAAAAGAAAAGGTACTGATGCAACAGGACAAACAACATGAGCAAGACTTAAGATCTGCAGAAAAACTGTTTAATGAAGCAAATGACAGATTGAAAAAGGCTATAAAGAAAAAGGACTTTGATGAGGCAGGGATTGCACAGGGTCTTATTGATGTAGCAAGTAATAAAATGAAGGAAACAAGACACCAGATTGAGAAAAACAGAAAGAGCAAACAGGAACTTGACTCCAAGCAAAAGAGACTGATGAAAGATTTTTCCAAACTAATTGCTCCAGCAAAATCTGATAAGAAGCAGTGAACTTGTGAAAATATTTTTTTTGGTATTAATATTCCAAAATTTTGTTAGATTTGAAATTTGTATAATAGCATGTGCAAATAGATGCAGCATTAAGATTACATTTTTTTTCATCTGGTAGACAAAACACATGTAACAGTCCTAGTAAAGATGTTTTATGTGTTTGTATATTAGATACAAATTTCCAATAAATTCAAATTGTGCCTCCTCATGGAAACAAAGAGTGATTTATTGTAAATTGTGGTCAAATTCTATGATAGTTCTTGGCCTGTATTCATAAAGTTACTTAGGAAAAACTTGAAATTAAGTAAAAAACTTCATTATTTGAATTCTGCTCTTGTTTTCAAGTATATGTCATTGAAACTATGCATGCTTGTGAAACAGAAAGTGTGTTTCACAAGCATGCAAAGTTTCAATGCAAAATAGTTTAGAACAAGAGCAGAATTCACATATGAAATTTTCACTTGATTTTAAGATTTTCTAAAGTAGCTTTATGAATAAGGGCCCTCATGTTTATTTGATAATTGATTTGAGTTTCAAAATTTCTTTGTGAAAGATAGGTGTAATTATGTTATTAACAATACATGATGTACATCCTGATGAACCAATACTGGGATAAATCAGTGAATTGAAAGGCTAGTGGGGCTATATAACTTGTTTCTTCAACAAATGCCATTATTTGAGATTAATAACTATGTAATAAGTATCACAATTGAAGGGCTACGTGCAAGAAGGGCACAACTCGACATGAAAATCATATGGAGTTGGGCCCTATTTGCACTAAGCCCTTCAATTATATGTACATTTTGTGCTACTCATTGAGACATGATTGTTTATGTATTACTGTCTTCTAGCTATATGCATTTCTAGTCAGTGCCATATTATGTTTCTAAGATATGATGTTTTCTATTGCCCCTATTTAGTATTGTACAAATGTAATATTAAATAAAGGAAAAGAAAGGAAAAGAAAATATATGGTGAGGATGAGATGGCTAGAAGGGGAGAAGTGGAGGCCACATGAAAGGGACACTGATTGTTACAATAGTATAGCCAGTGGACAGTATCTAAGTTTGTAACATTCCTAATTCTAATAGTTGTTTTCTTTCAGTTTGATTAAGCATTGCTTATGTGTTTCAGGTCACAGCCAGCAACAACTCAGACAATGGAGCCCTGTACAACACCTCTGTTGTGTCCAAAGTACTGTTTGTGAGTTTCTTTTGTTGTTAACCATGCAAAGGTAAGTAATCTAAATGTCTAAATAAACCATATTTTTGCTGGAAAATTCCTAATTTTAGCCCTAAATTAGCCCTAATTTTTTCTGATTTTGTCCCTAAAATTTGCCCTTATTTTTTGTCAAAAGGTGCTTGACAGCCTGTTGTGCGGGCCGGATTCAGCTCTGCGTGGAAGCATCATGCAGCCCATATATTTCTTCAAGCCCCTATGGGCGGGGGCCGTTATTGTAATAAAGCCATTTGCTAGCACGTATAGAGTGTTGAGTAAATTATCTTGTTTGCTATAGTCTATGTATGTAATTGTCTCCAGAATTATTCCCATTGACACAAGAAGGGATTCACAACATTTACCGTTCGATCCTCAATTTTGTTTTTGACGTTCATTTGTCTGCTCCTCGCGTTACTACCATCATACATAGCCATTGTCTGTTTTAAAAAATAAAAAAAAAGATAATGAAATGAAATGGCCCAGTGTAAAACTATATAACTGTTTTCTACCATCACCTTCTATTAGTACTTTCAGTACTTTGATTTGACCTCACTTGACGTCAGTTGACCTCAGTTGTTGACCTGGTGTTAATACGGATGACCTCATACGAATACAGGATAGTCAATTAATAAATGCACCTAATATGTGGTTCTTTTGTAGATGGGCGTTTTCAACCCGAGGTATGATCGTGGTGGAACCGAGACTGTGCCGAGGTTCCGCCCAGCAATGTCATCCCGAGGGTTGGAAACGCCCATCTAGAACAGAACACGGTTCTGTTGTAGATGGGTGTTTACAACCCGATGTATGACCGTGGTGGAACCTAGACTGTGTCGAGGTTCCACTCAGCACGGTCATGCCGAGGGTTGGAAACGCCCATTGTAGATGGATGTTTACAACCCGATGTATGACCGTGGTGGAACCTAGACTGTGTCGAGGTTCCACTCAGCACGGTCATGCCGAGGGTTGGAAACGCCCATCTACAACAGAACACTGTTTTGTTGTAGATGGGTGTTTACAACCCGATGTATGAGCGTGGTGGAACCAAGACTGTTGAGGTTCCGCCCAGCACGGTCATGCCGAGGGTTGGAAACGCCCATTCCCAACAGAACCCCGTGCAATATTCTTTTTCTTTCACAACACCGCCGGAAATTTTCATTCCACTTTATTTAACATTTTCGCGCACTATATAGCTAAAGCAATTTGACATGAGACGAATGACCTCTATTATCATAATTTCACATATACAGTAGAACTTCGATGGCTGGAACACCGATGGCTCGTTTACCAATACTGAGTCGAACCCGTTCTTGAGTCCCTAGGGAATTTCTGTACGTAAGAAATAGGGAAAGTAAAAATTTTTTTTATCTTGCAAATGTATGCTGTGTGTACTCATTAGAATCGCCTCGATGAGGCGATTCTAATGAGTACACACAGCATACATTTTCATTATAGAACACATAAAAAGATGTCCTGAAGTATGTCGTAAGGCCTCCTGGTAGTAGCCCTTATTGGCTCGAACTACCCCTGTCTCGAACAGATTTTCATGGTCCCAAAGGTGTTCGAGCCATTGAAGTTCGACTGTATTCATTTTCGCCGTTTGGGGGCTTCATGCTAAGTTTGAGAGTGATTCGCCGGAGTTTACACATCGGTAAAATCGATAAAATCACATCGATAAAATCCACAGAAATGATAATGCATTCCTTATATTTCAATTTTCTCATCGAAATGTTAAAAGTATCACCAAATTTTAGGAATTCTTTCAAAAAGCGTTGGAACTAACTTACTATCGACTACGGCGGAATAATTATTCCATTAGCAGCTGCCATCTTTGATTCTAACACAGCGCGCCTATATAGGCAATGCAAAATAACTGTGTTTTATTCTGCAACAAATCACAGCTCGAAGAGCGTGACGTGTGACGTCATTAAAAACTGCATATTTATGACGTCACTAGTCGATTTACTTGACATTAGACGGTGTAACGTCATTTTCTCGCATCGAAAACGTTAGAAAAGGATATAATGCATGTGTTTCAGTCGATAATTTAAGCGGGATTTCTTCTAACAATGGCGAAAAGTTGTGAGATTTTGAAGGAAACAACAACATTATGGCCGATTTTCAGCGTGTTAGAATCGAAATAGATCAGCTCTAGCCAGTGATTTGTTGGGTAATAAATCACAGTTTGTCGGTCAGTTGTAAGTAGACAAATCACGCGCGCTACGCGCTCGTGATTTGTCTACTTTACAACTGACCTCCAAACTGTGATTTATTACACAACAAATCACAGTTAGAGCTGATCTATTTCTTAAATGAAACCCTAGCGAAAAAAAACAACAACAACAAAAAAAAAAAAAAAAAAAACAAAAAAAAAACAAAAAAAAAAAAAGACAAAAAAAAAAAAAAACAAAATTCAAGTATTTAAATTCAGTTTATTGTCTTCTAACATTTTCGTTTTCAATAGTTCTCCATCTTTTAACCGAACGCTGTTGACGTCGCTTCATATAAATGGCGTATCGCGCGGATACTAAACGTGCTCTTTGGCGTCATGTTATATTACAACCTTGTAGGTTTGAAGGGGCTTCGACTCAGAGTTAATGAGCAGATTCTTACAAAATAACAGCCGGCCTCGGTAGCTCAGTCGGATGCGCGTCTGACTGGTGATCAGGAGTACGCGGGTTCGATTCCTGCCAGGGTCGGCAACATTCTTTCGTGGAGATTTATCATGAAATCTTTTATACGGTCATTCTCTCCCTTCCGCTGATTCAAGAAGGGCAGCTGTCAGTTTACTTGTTAACCGCTTACGAATAAGCCGGCCCAGGAAAAGTGTGGATAGGTAAACAACACGGTTGTTTAACTGACAAGGTTTCTGCTTTGGACCCCATTAATAGTGTTATAAAGAGGTTGTGGTGTACCAAAAGCGACCGTATTGGGAAAATTGTATTTGCAATATGTTCTGTAAAAGGTAACCCTTTGGAAGCAGAACTTTCAGGCGGAGAGTGTGGAAGTTTTATGGACATCACGAAAACATGCCTATATAATATTGACCCCCTTGAACCCCACTTTTATATAGTAAAACTGGGGTTTCCGGGGGTATACCTTATTTTTCTTATTTCTGCTCTAAAATATAGATTGTGGGTACTCGTTAGAACCGCCTCGATGAGGCGGTTTTAACGAGTTCCCACAATCTATATTTTGAGCAGAAATAAGAAAAATATCACAATTTTTCATCATAAAATTTTCATTTTTTCGGCGATAAAGGTGGCAATGTAGTTGTATAAGCGTGTTTGCGTAATGACCATGCTAGATTTTCCGGCCTGTTTAGCCTCACCAGTGACCTCCAAATACAGTTAACTTCCGCCATTAAGACCAGCTAAATTAATGCTATATTTCTTTTAAAACGTATCCGAAAGTTTTAGATTTTCTTTCTTTGTGTTTTAGAGGCGACCATACTTGGAACTGTTCAAAGGTAGTCTTAAGATAGGAATTATGATGAAATTTAAAATTCCGTTATGGAATTCTATTGATTCCAAAGGACTAAAAATATAATATGCAGTATGAGGAAGGACATTTGAGACATTTTATGATCGCCCGTCCTATAAGAACCTTACATGGGTGTGAGGTGTGAAGGAAAAAATCCGTCCCGAGGGACGGATTTTTCTATCCACCCCACACACCCATGTAGGATTTTTTTTCTTGCATACCTTCTGTTTTGAGCGTTGGTTTTTAATACTGCCACTTCGGCTGCCGACTTCCGCCGCCGACTTCCGCCATATTGTGATGACACTATAGTGATGTTTATTGACGTCACGTAACGTGCTGTGGCGTCAATCTTAACTACGGCGACTATTACGTCGTATTCAACCAGTGCATGTATCAAACACGCGAGAACATTCTTTTTTGGTTAAGAACACCAGGGTTAGAACAGAATTTCTATCGCAACCTAAAACTATGGATTTCCTTATCTGGTGTGAAAGAAATAAAGTTACATGTAACATACACGTTTCAGAATACCTATATGCCCAGTCCGAGGTTTATACTCGAATCTATATACATGTATTGTCTTCTCATATATCCAGAGTCGATGGGTGAGTTATGAGATTCTGCTCTCCCTCGAGCGTTCAAACAGAGAGGGTTTGATGTGCTGTCGCCTGTGTATGGTCGACATGTCAGAGGCAGAAAGACAACAATACCAGACTGGAGAGCTGAAACATATTCCTTCAGTTACAGTTGATTTCAACAGAGAAGACTGGGCCGAACATCTCTACGCAAACATCATAGGTATGATATATTATAATGTTATTAATCAAATAATTTCATATTGGCCCAGTTACAGGTCCAAGGTCTGCTGTATTGGCACGAGGCCGAAGGCCGAGGCCAATACAGCTGACCGAGGACCTGTAACTGGGACAATACGAAATTACTTGATTAATGACAATTTTATTAATTGATGCAATTAAAAACATAATTTATGATTTTTTAATATTGGTTGACCTTGTGAAATATAGGGTAATCAATTAATAATTTACTGAAAAAAGATACAGAAAAATAAGTTCGTGAATTTCACCTTGAGGTCAAGGACATTGGTGGGGAATTGCCGAATAAAACTTTCGTCCTATATCTATCATCGTATCAAATATGGGCCAAATTCATCATACGGTTTGGAAACAATGAGCTCTAAACAACTTTAACATTAAATTTTTCTAAGTCAGACTCCTTGCTCTCGTACCCATTACCTCAAGGTCAAGGTAAAGGTCACAGACTAAGTCTGTGACCTTTACCTTGACCTTGAGGTAATGGGTACGAGAGCAAGGGCATTGCTAAACAAAACTCAGCACATTATCTACCATCATATTAAATATGAATGAAATCTATCAGATTGTTTGGAAAATATGAGGTGTTAAAAAACTTTAGCATAAAATGTTTTCAAGTCTGTGACCTTGACTTTGAGGCCATGAGCATAAGCGGGGGATAATGCTGAATTAAACGTTGGATGTTTACCCTTGGAAACCCAATTTTTCTGTTTTGGATGGCCATTCAGCCATTTTGTGGGAAAGAAGTTGTCCAATTCGGCTTTCTGCTTGAGATGTTTTTAATAAATGGCGAGGTTGTTTTGCATTGGCGTTTTCCTTTGGAGTCTTGAACGGGATGTGAAAGGCAATTGTATCGATAGCAGGGCCCAGTTGTTCAAAGCCTCGTTAGCTTAACGAGCTCGGTATTGGTCATGTTGTTAACTGTTCTAGCGAGCTCACTGTCTAAAACTTTGGTATTTTTGCTGAGAAAAAATGTGAGCAGCCTTTGCATTTGCAAAAGCTGCTCACATTTGTCAGCAAAGATATTAGCCCTTGTCCTGCTGAGCCCGGATATGCCTTACCTTTCAAAACAATGTAGATCCAGATCAGATGGCTTACTGTGGGCGTGGCACATTAAAACATTCAGCAGGACAATGGTTAGCATATTTGCCATATTAAATGATCCAATTTTAACGATATGTTAACTTACGATGTCATTATTTTTTTAAAAACTGGCCCAGATTATTGCCTTTACTTCATTTGTTATAAGGATATTTGTTAACACGATGACATTTTTTTCAGAGGAAAAAAGTATGGAGGAGATCCTACCAAGTGGAAACGTGGCTGTTGGTCTTGTTTTCAACTACTTTGTTGGTTACTTGCGCCAGGTATTACCAGGTTAGTCACTGGGAAAGCTGAACATGTAAAATTATTTGGCCGCGACAAGGGTCTTTGTGCATTTGCTCAGCGATTTCACAAATCAGCCTGGAGACAAACTCAGTCAGTATGTAACCTTCTTTCGGAATGCTTGAAGAAGTCATTGGGTACACGTTATTTGGCCGCGACAAGGGTATTTGTGCATTTGCTCAGCGATTTCACAAATCAGCCTAGAGACAAACTCAGTAAGTGTGTAACCTTCTTTTGGAATGCTTGAAGAAGTCATTGGATACACAAATAGCGCGAGCGATGGCCGGAAAGAGTGCGGACGGGTGCAAATGCTTGTAAAGTAGAAGTAAAATAAAGATCAGGAATCGTTACAATTAACTTACTCCACCCACCAAAGACACCAAAGGGAAAGAAACACAAACATCAAGCGACCAGACCATAATGGAAACCTAAACAAAGGAAGGCCATAAGGACAGTTACTTTCCCACAAAAAGGCCATATGACCATCCAAAATAAAAAGACACAAGTGATACACACAGTAAGTAACAAACAATAACATAAATAAACCGCCACAGAAGAACCGCCTTGGAACGGTCAGTGGAAAGATTTCCACTGGGGGGGGGGGGGGCTTAAATCGATTTTACGTGGCCACAATCCTCGCCCTTACTTCCGTCGCGATTTAGACAAATAATTTGTTCAGTCCGCATGAAGGCCACCCAACCAACCAGCGCAACATCCCCGTGAACACACATAATCACAGAACCACAGAGGTGAGACAACGGTGAGGACTCGACAGCAAGAAACCACTGAAATGCTGGAGCAAAAGAAAACCAACAGTTAGACTCCGATGGGCCCGACCAGAGACAGAGCATCAGGCACTAACCAACATTACCTTGAATTACATCTCTCTAGTTCTCAATAAGCCTTTACGTTGGAACCGTCATAGAATCTGAGGCCTGACCCACCGGCGTGCAATTAAAGAGGGAAGCAAAGTTGCCAACCGTGATTGGGTTAAATACCATGCATGCAGTCTGTCGTATAACATCCATGTTGTACCCAATCTTTTTATATCGAAGAATGATTTTACGAAATTGGGTGCTGAAGTCATTGCGGTTATATATTTTTCTGAATTTATTTACTAAGTCACCATAAAATTCGGGTTCCGATAGACCTTGTTGCAGAAGAGATTTAAGTCCAATATTGAATTTTGAAATTAAATCAGAATGGCGGCTATAAAATTTTGAAAAGGCTTTGCGTAGTTTATGGTACCGATAACCCTGATTAAGAAGTTTAGCCATTAATAACTTATTACGAGTGTTGAAGTCAGTTACATGACTACACACTCTAGCAAATCGAATTAATTGCGAAATATAAACGCCATAGGATGGCGCACGAAGAACATCACCATCCAAAAAAGGAAAATTTACAATCTCAAAATCAAAGTCATCGCGTTTATCATAAATTTTGCACGAAACAAACCCATCTACAATAGATAGATGTAAATCCAAAAACGGGGCCTCGGTATCAGAAGAATTTGCTTTATTTAACTGAAGTTTTTTGGGGGTAAATCTGACTGATCAAACCATCAAAATAGGTATTATCAATATTCAATATTTAATAAATCATCTAAATATCTAGAAGTGGAGCTAAAAGCTTCAAAAATTTCAGATTGGTTATCAATGGAAAGCGACAACATGAATAAAAATCAAAAATGAGTTCCTTTAAGAGCAATGAACAAATTCATAAGGAAGAAGATGGGTCATACTACGTATGAAGTCTCTTTCATAACAATACAAAAACAGATCAGCCACAAGAGGAGCGCAATTCGTTCCCATCGGAATACCCACAATTTGTCTAAATAACTTAGTACCGAATCTAATATTAATATTGTCAAGTAGAAAGGTGAGGGCATCACACACTTTCTGACATGACCAAAGTGTATAATTCTTATGCTCTTTAGAAGTGAAAAATGCATTTTTGACATTACATGCAAGATAGAGAGAATCTTCTCTGTGAAAAGCCCATTCAATTAAATCATTAAGCTTTTCTTTTATAAGATTATGAGGAAGTGTAGTGTAAAGAGTGGAAAAATCGTAAGTAGACGGAATTGAAGCACGAAAATGTCTGGATTTCAATTTATTTAAAACCTCATTCGAATTCGAATGTTTGGTGGAGACACATACAAGGGATCTTAGATCGTTATACAAAATAAAAGTGGAGGCAATGATCAGGAATCGTTACAATCGACCCACAGCTCCCATCAGACACCAAAGGGAAAGACACACAAACATGAAACAACAGACCCTAATGGAAACACCAACAGCGGAAAGCCAAAAGGACAGTTACTTGCCCACAAAGTGGCCAATAGGCTATCTAAAATAAAATAATATAAGCGACACAAACATCCAAACCCACACACGTATTGCTATCTGTTACCAGTGTACAGAATCCTGTACAGCGTTTCTATCGCTTTCCGATTCCGCACCGACCCGGTATTTGCATCAGCGTCAGAATACAGCCATATATAACGCACAAAAGCTTTATCTGGCTGTAATTTTATATATTTCATCCTGCACTAACAGATCCAAGGGCGAGGATTTTGGCCACGTAAAATCGAGTAAAGTAAAATACTTTTTGCGGTCGTTCCAATGAGGTTCTTCTGTTGTGGTTGATTGTTGTTTTAGTTCGTCTTTGCATGTACAGTCGAACTTCAGTGGCTCGAACACCTTTGGGACCTCGAAAATCTGTTCGAGACAGGGGTAGTTCGAGCCACTGAGGGTTACTGCCAGGAGGCATAAATAGATCCTTCTTACATCTTTTCTGTGTTCTATAAAAAAATGTAAATTGTGTGTACTCATTAGAATCGCCTCATCGAGGCGATTCTAATGAGTACACACAGCATACATTTGCAAGTAAAAAAGCGAAAATCACTTATATTATCCCCACTATTCTTATACACGGGATTTCTCCAGGGGTTCAATAATGGGTTCGACTCAGCCAAGGTAAACGAGCCATCGGTGTTCGAGCCATCGAAGTTCTACTGTATGTATTGCAGATACTTTTTAGCTCACCTGAGCACGAAGTGCTCAAGGTGAGCTTTTGGGATCAGTCTTTGTCCGTCGTCCGTGCGTGCGTCCGTCCGTCGTCAACTTTTGCTTTAAACAACTTCTCCTCCAAAACTGCTGGACAGATTTTGATCTAATTTCACAGGAATGCTCCTTGGGTGATCCTCTACCAAAATTGCTCAAACTGTTCCGCTCGGGTGAACAAGATGGCCGCCAGAGCTAAAAATAGAAAATTCTTTAAACGACTTCTCTTGCTTAACAAGTGGATGGATTTTGAAATTGTTTCACAGGAATGTTTCTTGGATGACCCTCTACCAAAATTGCTCAAACCGTTCAGCTCTGGTGAACAAAATGGCCGCCAGAGCTAAAAATAGAAAAACCTTTAAACAACTTCTTCTCCTTAACCAGTGGATGGATTTTGAAATTATTGCACAGGAAGGTTTCTTGGGTGCCCCTCTACTAAAATTGCTCAAACAATTCCGCTCGGGTGAACAAAATGGCCACCAGAGCTAAAAATAGAAAAACCTTTAAAGGACTTCTTCTCCTTAAGCAGTGGATGGATTTCGAAATTACTTGACAGGAATGTTTCTTGGGTGACCCTCTAGCAAAATTGCTCAAACCGTTCCGCTCGGGTGAACAAAATGGCCACCAGAGCTAAAAATAGAAAAAGCTTTAAACAACTTTTTCTCCTTCACTAGTGGATGGATTTTGAAATTACTTCACAGGAATGTTCCTTCGGTGACCCTCTACCAAAATTGCCCAAACCGTTCCGCTCGGGTGAACAAAATGGCCGCCAGAGCTAAAAATAGAAAAAGATTTAAACGACTTTTTCTCCTTAACCAGTGGATGGATTTTAAAATTATTTCACTGGAAGGTTCCTTGGGGGATCCTCTACCAAAATTGCTCAAACTGTTCAGTTTTAAATCCCATTGGTTTCATTGGGCGGCAGGGCTTGAGATGTCATTTCATCAAAAATGACTTCTACTTCTCAAAATGACTTCTAGTCCTAAACAGGCAGACTGATTTTGAATTAATTTCACAGAAATGGTCTTTGGGTCCAACCAAAATTGCTCAAACCCTCCACTCCACCATATATTACCCACAATTCCGTTTGTACAATAGGATCAGGTGAGCGATCCAGGGCCATCATGGCCCTCTTGTTTAGAGATGGTAGCTGATATTTGCCTCCAGCTTTTATTAGCTCACCTGTCACGTAGTGACGAGGTGAGCTTTTGGGATCACTTTTTGTCCGGCGTCCGTCGTGCGTGTGTGCGTCAGTGCGTGTGTGCGTCCGTAAACTTTTTCTTCAAATGACATCTCCTCCTAAACCACTGATCAGATTTTAACCAAACTTCACAGGAATGATCCTTAGGTGGTCCCCTTTCAAAGTTGTTCAAATGGTTCAGGTCCATTGCACATCTAGGTCACAGGAGCTAAAAATAGATTTTAAAATGTAAACTTTAAAAATCTTCTTCTCTGAAACCGAAAAGCCCAGGTCTTCGATATTTGGTATGAAGCTTCATCTAGTGGACCTCTACCAAGATTGTTCAAATTATGGCCCTTGGGCCAGAAATGCCCCCGCCCCGGGGGCCTTTGGGTTTACATAGGCTTAAATAGGGAAAATCTTTAAAAATCTTCTTCTCTGAAACCACAAGGCCCAGGTCTTTGATATTTGGTGTGAAGCTTCACCTAGTGGACCTCTACAAGATCGTTCAAATTATAGCCCTAGGGCCAAAAATGCCCCCGCCCCGGGGGCCTTTGGTTTTACATAGGCTTTTACAGGGAAAATCTTTAAAAATCTTCTTCTCTGAAACTGCAAGGCTCAGATCTTTGATATTTAGTGTGAAGCTTCATCTAGTGGACCTCTACCAAGATTGTTCAAATTATAGCCCTTGGGCTAAAAATGCCCCCGCCCCAGGGGCCTTTGGTTTTACATAGGCTTATATAGGGAAAATCTTTAAAATATTCTTTTCTGAAACCGAAAGGCCCAGGTCTTAAATATTTGGTATGAAGCTTCATCTGGTGGACCACTACCAAGGTTGTTCAAATTATGGCCCTTGGGCCAGAAATGCCCCCGCCCCGGGGGCCTTTGGGTTTACATAGGCTAGCTTGTATAGGGAAAATCTTTAAAAATCTTCTTCTCTGAAACCGCAAGGCCCAGGTCTTTGATATTTGGTGTGAAGTTTCACCTAGTGGACCTCTACCAAGAATGTTCAACTTATAGTGCTGGGGCTGAAAATTCCCCCACCCCGGGGGTCTTTGGTTTTACATAGGCTTATACAGGGAAAATCTTTAAAAATCTTCTTCTCTGAAACCGCAAGGCCCAGGTCTTTGATATTTGGTGTGAAGCTTCACCTAGTGGACCTCTATCAAGATTGTTCAAATTAAAGCCCCAGAGCCAAAAATGCCCCCGCCTTGGGGGCCTTTTGTTTTACATAAGCTTTTACAGGGAAAATCTTTAAAAAAATTCTACTCTGAAACTGCAAGGCTCAGATCTTTGATATTTAGTGTGAAGCTTCATCTAGTGGAACTCTACCAAGATTGTTCAAATTATAGCCCTGGGGGCTAAAAATGCTACCACCCCAGGGGCCTTTGGTTTTAAATAGGCTTATATAGGAAAAATCTTTAAAATATTCTTTTCTGAAACCGAAAGGCCCAGGTCTTCAATATTTGGTATGAAGCTTCATCTGGTGGACCTCTACCAAGATTGTTCAAATTATGGCCCTTGGGCCAGAAATGCCCCCGCCCCGGGGGCCTTTGGGTTTACATAGGCTTGTATAGGGAAAATCTTTAAAAATCTTCTTCTCTAAAACCACAAGGCCCAGGTCTTTGATATTTGGTGTGAAGTTTCACCTAGTGGACCTCTACCAAGATTGTTTAAATTATAGCCCTAAGGCCAAAAATGCCCCCGCTCCGGGGGTCTTTGGTTTTACATAGGCTTATACAGGGAAATCTTTAAAAATCTTTTTCTCTGAAACCGCAAGGCCCAGGTCTTTGATATTTGATGTGAAGCTGTACTAGAGACACTGATTCTCAGGTGAGCGATTCAGGGCCCTCTGGGCCCTCTTGTCTTTTAAAACTCTTATTTTCTATTTTTGAATGTTTATACTGAATCACATGCATGCTATACTTGTATGCACGTGACACTTTTCCACCGTTCACTGAAATTTTGCCGTCATTTTTGAACCTGTAATTTCCTTAACCCTTGTCCTGCTGAATATTCAATTTAGCCACACCCATTTCTGTCTTTGAAGCAATCAGATCATTTGATGTAATTTATCCCTACAAATTCATAAACTGAATGTCAAACAGTGTAGATCTTCAGAAGCCGTCTGTTCTGGATCTATACTGTTTGCAAAGATAGGGGTTATGTTGTGAACAGCAGGATAAGGGTTAACGCTTAGCACTCTTGATAAAAATTTCAGCAGACATTTTAAAATATTTTTCATTGTTTTCCCTGAAAACAGATTTTGACATTTCATGCAAATTGTCTCCAATGGAGACAATTTGCATGATTTTGATTGTTTGATTTGAGGTTTAACGTCCGCGTCAACACTGTAAAGGTCATTTTGGAGACGTTGCTTCCAATTTTGTGGGACTTTTACCCGACATTGAGAAATGACATCTCAAGCCCTGGCGCCCAATGAAACCAGTAGGGTTTATTAGCATGGACGGTCCGCCTCGCACTGCAGTTCTTGGACAGGCTTAGATCCTCTAAGCGGTTTACCAGTACTAGTGTGCGGACCGGATTCAGCTCTGCTTGGAAGCATCATGCAGCCCATATATTTCTTCATGCCCCTATGGGCGGGGGCTGACAATTTACATGAACTGTCAAAACTTATTTTTCAGGCAAAAGTAAGAAAAATGTCATCATTTTGTCATCTGCTGATTTAGCCCAGAGAGTGGTAAAGATAAAATACAATCAAACTTTCAATGGTTCAGACCGGCCCCTGCCCATAGGGGCTTGAAGAAATATATGGGCTGCATGATGCTTCCACGCAGAGCTGAATCCGGTCCGCACACTAGTACTGGTAAACCGCTTAGAGGATCTAAGCCTGTCCAGGAACTGCGGTGCGAGGCGGACCGTCCATGCTAATATACCCTATTGGTTTCATTGGGCGACAGGGCTTGAGATGTCATTTCATCTCAATGTCAGGTAAAAGTCCCACAAAATTGGAAGCGACATCTCCAAAATGACCTTTACAGTGTTGACGGGGACGTTAAACATAAAATCAAACAAACAAACAAATCAGTGGTTCAGACATCTTTTGGACAACAAAAAATCGTTCTAGACAGGAAGTTCTAGCCTATGAGGGCTATTGATAGTGCCAGGCATCACGTTAAAAAGTCCATGAATATTTCAGAAATGAACACCTCCCTAAATGTCACTTTATATAGACAAAATTGGGGTTTGCGGGTGGGGGGGGGGGGGGGGTGGGGGGAGTATATATTATTTTTCTAATTTCTGCACCTAGACATGGGTTGTGGGTACTCCTTAGAACCGCTTCAATGAGGCAGTTCTAACAAGCACCTACAACCCATGCTAGACATGGGTTGTGGGTACTCCTTAGAACCGCTTCAATGAGGCAGTTCTAAGTCTAACAAGCACCTACAACCCATGTTAGACATGGGTTGTGGGTACTCCTTAGAACCGCCTCAATGAGGCGGTTCTAACGAGCACCTACAACCCATGTTTTGGGTATGGATAAGAGAAATATCATAATTTTTAATCAGAAAAAATGATTTTTTTTCGGAGATAAGAAAGAATGCACTATGTCAGACAGATGTGTTATGGTGATGTTTAAAGGACATACAGTGGGGATATTTTAGGGATATCTTGTCAACCTTCTATCAAATATATAGAGGATATTAAAATTTTACTTTTTTGAGGTGGATACCAAATATATTTCATCTCGTTATTTCTAATTTTATACGGATATTTACGGTAATTGATCAATTGTACATCACAATTTTGACCCGGCTTGTCATATATGTTGTCAGAACTGTCAGTTTCAAAACATCAACAGATCGCCATTTTGAAAACAGCATTTTTACTGTTCAAAGAGTGGTTTTCAAGGTATTTTACAGAATTATTTTATCGGTAACAATGACTTTTGGCGAGAAAAAGTAGTCTGGGCTGCTACTGTGAAAATAACAAGGTCGTGTTATTTTTCACACTGTGAAAATATCATAAAAATATCATTTTTATTTGTTTCCGATATGCTTTGATTTTACTGTAGAATATAAAATGAAGGTTTGTTGTGTGTACTCATTAGAACCATCTCGTTCACTTGAGCATGTTTGTTTGTTTGTTTGGTTTGAGGTTTAATGTCCCAGTCAACACTGTAAAGGTCATTTTGGAGACGTTGCTTTCAATTTTGTGGGACTTTTACCCGACATTGAGATGAAATGACATCTCAATCCCTGCCGCCCAATGAAACCAACAGGGTTTATAAGCATGGACAAGACGACTCACTGTTTTGCCTGGGCAAGCATAGATCCTCTAAGCAGTTTACCAGTACTTGTGTGCGGGCCGGTTTCAGCTCTGCGTTGAAGCATCATGCAGCCCATCTATTTCTTCAAGCCCCAGCATGAAAATCAAAATGCTTATCAATAATAAAATACAGATAAAATATGATTTTTTTTTGTGCTTAGATCGATATAAGGAAATATTTATCCTGCTCATAAATCTTTAAATGCTAATATTTATGAGCAGGATTTATTTCATGTGCAGTTGAGTTGAGCAAGTTTTAAAACCTCAGGGCCTGATCTTGAAAGGATTAACCCATTGTATGCTGGAAAACCCTTAAGGGGTACCTTGCCAAACAGTGCAGACCCAGATCAGACGCCGCAGAACGCGTCATCTGATCAGGGCCTGCACAATTTGTTACCAGAATTCTCTATCGAAGATAGAATAAAAATGACACTTCTTAGATGACAAATGGACTTGTCCAACATATAGCAATGGAAGAGTCCACTAGAATACAGTGTGTTAAAAAAGTAGCTGTTTTATGAAGAATCAAAATGTACACTTGCAAGTATAGAATTGGCATTTTGAGAAATGTAATTACAAAACTTAACCCGTGTCCTGCTGAACCAGATATGGCTTAGCTGTCAAACAATGTAGATCCAGATCAGATGGCTTCTCATGAAGCCATTTGATCAGAATCTACATGGTTTGTCATTCAGATTGTGAATTTGTTGCAATAATTTGAATCAAGTAATCTGATTGGTTGATAATTGGTAGTGGGTGTGGCATATTTAACATTCAGCAGGTCAAGGGTTAACTACACTTTTTTACAGAAATAGATTTTCTGTCTGATACTTTTCTGCTTGTTTTAGTAGATCTGGCATCACAATTGTAAAACTTTTTTTATGCTCAACTCATTTGAGCATAAAATTTGTCCTGTTGATAAAATTAAAATGCCAACAATTTCATGCTCAATTGAGTTGAGCATGAAAAAGTTTTATAACCTCAGGGGCTTGTGACAAAAGAATGTAACTCCAAACAGTTTAACAGGCTTACATTGCCTAGTGAATAAGAGTGCTGAATCTTAATCATTAGGTCTCTCACCACTGCAGTTCACACCTCGCTCATTTTTCTGGAGGTACTCTGGTTTTTGCCTACCTGATTAATGATCAGCACGAAATAAGTGAAATAATCTTGAAAAGGCCATAAAAGCAAAAGTAAAAAACTTCTAAACAGTCAGAAAGAACAGTTTTTGCTTGAAAAGTGTAGGGATAGGAGGCAAGCAGTACATACTAAGAAGTCAACCAAATTGCTCTGTTTCTTTGCATACAACATTCTGTAACAACTTTACACATTTTGTTGTGAAGTAAGGTTGTAACTCCGTACCCTTCTTTTTTAGCTCACCTGTCACGTAGTGACGAGGTGAGCTTTTGGGATCACTTTTTGTCCGTCGTGCGTGCGTGCGTGTGTGCGTGTGTGCGTGCGTGTGTGCGTGTGTGCGTAAACTTTTTCTTCAAATTACATCTCCTCCTAAACCACTGATCGGATTTTGACCAAACTTCACAGGAATGATCCTTAAGTGGTCCCTTTTCAAAGTTGTTAAAATTGTTCCAGTCCATTGAACATCTAGGTCACAGGAGCTAAAAATAGATTTTTTAAACAAAAACTTTAAAAATCTTCTTCTCTGAAACCGCTAGGCCCAGGTCTTAGATATTTGGTATGAAGCTTCAACTAGTGGACCTCTATCAAGATTGTTCAAATTATAGCCCTGGGGGCCAAAATGCCCCCGCCCCTGGGCCCTTTGGTTTTACATAGGCTTATATAGGGAAAATCATTAAAAAATCTTCTTCTCTGAAACTGCAAGGCCCAGGTCTTTGCTGTTTGGTATGAAGCTTCACCAAGTGGACCCCTACCAAGATTGTTCAAATTATAGTGCTGGGGCCAAAAATGCCCCCGCCCCGGGGCCCTTTGGTTTTACATGGGCTTATATAGGGAAAATCTTTAAAAATCTTCTTCTCTGAAACGCAAGGCCCAGATCTTTGATATAGGGTATGAAGCTTCATCTAGTGGACCCCTACCAAGATTGTTCAAATTATAGTACTGGGGCCAAAAATGCCCCCGCCCCGGGGCCCTTTGGTTTTACATGGGCTTATATAGGGAAAATCTTTAAAAATCTTCTTCTCTGAAACTGCAAGGCCCAGGTCTTTGATATTTGGTATTAGGCTTCATCTAGTGGACCTCTATCAAGATAGTTCAAATTATAGTGCTGGGGCCAAAAATGCCCCCGCCCCGGGGCCCTTTTGTTTTACATAGGCTTATATAGGGAAAATCTTTAAAAATCTTCTTCTCTAAAACTGCAAGGCCCAGGTCTTTGATATTTGGTATGAAGCTTCGTCTTGTGGACCTCTACCAAGATTGTTCAAATTATAGCCCTGGGGCCAAAAATGCCCCCGCTTCGGGGCCCTTTGGTTTTACATAGACTTATATAGGGAAAATCTTGAAAAATCTTCTTCTCTGAAACCACCAGGCCAAGGTCTTTGATATTTGGTATGAAGCTTCAGCTAGTTGTCCTCTTCCAAGATTGTTCAAATTATAGCCCTGAGACCAAAAATGCCCCCGCCATGTGGCCCTTTGGTTTTACATAGACTTATATAGGGAAAATCTTTAAAAATCTTCTTCTATGAAACCACAAGGCCTAGGTCTTTGATATTTGGTGTGAAATTTCAACTAGTGGACCTCTATCAAGATTGTTCAAATTATGGCCCTGGGGCCAAAAATGCCGCTGCCCCGAGACTCTTTGGTTTTACATAGACTTATATAGGGAAATCTTTAAAAATCTTTGTCTCTGAAACTGCAAGGCCCATGTCTTTGATATTTGGTATGGAACTTCATCTAGTGGACCTCTACCAAGATTGTTCAAATTATAGCCCTCAGGCCACAAATGCCTACGCCCCGGGGCTCTTCGATTTTACATAGACTTATATTGAGATAATCTTTGAAAATCTTCTTCTCTGAAACTGCAAGGCCCAGGTCTTTGACATTTGGTGTGAAACTTCATCTAGTTGACCTCTATCAAGATTGTTTAAATTATAGCCCTGAGGCCAAAAATGCCCCCGCCCCGGGACCATTTGGTTTTACATAGGCTTATGTAGGGAATATCTTTAAAAAGATCTTCTTCTCTGAAACCGCAAGGCCCAGGTCTTTGATATGTGGTGTGTTGCTTCATCTAGTGGACCTTTGCCAAGATTGTTCAAATTATAGCCTTTGTTGATATTTGGTATGATGCTTCACCTTTTTAGACCTCCCTCATCATTATGCACATTATATTCCTGGGGTCAATAATGGCCCTCCCCGGGGCCCACTTGATACTCTATGGATCAGGTGAGCGATCCAGGGCCATCATGGCCCTCTTGTTTATTTTGTATAGTCGTTTGCCCATATTGTGGGAAAGTAACTGTCCTTTTGGCTTGCCGCTTGTGACGTTTTCACTGGAGTGAAGCTATTTCATGTTCGTGTTTCTTCCCCTTTGATGTCTTGGATGTGATATAGTTGTATCGATTTCTATTTTGAAATCGAGGGTAAGACCAAGAAAGTCTAATCAACTCCAGACAGCACGAAAGTTATAAGTTGTTCTGGCAATCTATTCAAGCAATATTGTTTCGACATTTTATGGTCACATGTGTTGGCGGAACCGTGAGTCACCGTAGAAAACCGACGACTTCAACGGTCGACTATTTACTGCCCTACCACATGCTGGAACATGGTGTGAAGATGCTGCCATGACAATGGAGGCAGGTACCCCTGCACTGCCCGGAGCCCTATTTAATCTTGTATTAAAATGTGTTATGGGGCTTCCGCCCATCTTCGGGGCTTGCCGAAATAGATTGGGGGTTTTATTGAGCTTCCACGCAGAGCTGAAACTGACCGTACGTGAGTACTGGTAAAACTGCTTTAAAGGATTAAGCCTGTGCAGGCAAAAAATGGGTGCGAGTCGGACCGCCGATGCGAATAAACTACATTCATTTTTTTATCAGGGCTAAAAATGTCATTTCATCTTATTGTCGGATAAAAGTCCCATTACACTGGACGCAGCGTCTCCAAAAACAACCAAAATGCCATTGACGGGGACGTTTAACCTCAAACCAAACAAACGAAAATCAAGTCTGTTAAAGATTTGATTTGGACTATCAGACCGAAGCAGGAAGGTGTCCCTTGAATTAACTGTAAAAATGCTAAAAATTCGGACACGTTGAGGACTTGCTGTAATTCTCCTAAAATTTTAACAATTGCTTTTTCAGGATCCAAACCGGAACAAACGGAATGGCAAACAGTGTAGACCCTGATCATACCGCTCCTTCAGGAGCAGTCTGATCAGGGACTGCACTGCTTGTTTAAGCCTATTTATCCTAATACTTAGGTTCATTACAATATGTTTGACAGCGAAAGCAAAAGTATCTTGTATTCGTCTTTTGAAACAGTCATAATGTATGCCGACAGTTTCGCGACGATACATTTCTCGCTTCCAGCTCATGTCGCGATACTGAAGCCCTAAGAGTCTGGAGTTTAATAATATTTAGATATAGATTTTGGTTGGGATAGATTTGTTTGTTTGATTTGAGGTTTAACGTCCCCGTCAACACTGTATAGGTCATTTTGGAGACGTTCCTTCAAATTTTGTAGGACTTCCACCCGACATTGAGATGAAATGACATCTCAATCCCTGCCACCCAATGAAACCAATGGGCTTTATAAGCATGGACGGGCCGACTCGCACCGCTTTGCGCGGGCAGGCTTAGATCCTCTAAGCGGTTTACCAACGGTGCTCGTGTGCGGCTCGGTTTCATCTATGAGTGGAAGCATCATGCAGCCCATCTATTTCTTCAAGCCCCGATGTTGGGGGGGGGGGGGGGGGGTGGGGGTGGGGGCTGTTGCTACCTGGTCTGAAAGTCGGTAGCAAAAGGCGTCTACTTGGCAGCAAAATATGTCATTCCAGTAGAAGCCCTACTTCCCGTAGACTAACCCTCCAAGAACCAAGCATGTTTAGCTGATGACATTTTCAAAGGATTTTGTCTGATTTTTCAGCAAAAATAAGGCCTGACACTATATGTGAATCGTCTGCCCAGCAGACGATTCACATATAGTGTCAAGCCTAGACGAGTCACATATAGTGTCAAACTTCATTTTCCTGCAGATGATTCACATGAAAAATCAAATTCATTATAACGACACAATAATAGGGAACAAATTCTGCAGTTATAACGCGGGTCCTCTGTATCTCTTTTATCTTTTATTTTCAGCACTGAAACCGTGAAGAGGAAAGTGAAATTTACAAAGCTAACCCAGACAGTATGTCTCAGAAATTCCATCTTTTGTTATAACGACACAATAATAGGGAACAAATACCGCCGTTATAACGCGAGTCCTCTGTATTTCTTTTATTTCAGCACTGAAACGGGCAATAGAGGAAAGTGAAATTTACAAAGCTAACCCAGACTGTATGTCTCAGAAATTCCATCTTTTGTTGCCTAGTTCTTGTGTAGTACCCAAAATAGAGGGTGGTGGAGAAGGTGGCATACCACTTATCAAGAAAGAAGGGAGCCTTACAATAAAAGCAGGGCACGGAGATAAAGCAAGACAGTATAATCCAACAGTGTATAGCGCTCACATCAATGGAAAGGTAATATGTTGTGTGTATTGTTGTTAAATGACATCACGAAAACACGCCTATTATATTTTGACACCATTGAACCCCACTTTTATGTAGTAAAACTGGGATTTGCAGGGTAAACCTTATTTTTCTTATTGCACAACCCGCAGAAAAAGCAACAGACTGAAGTCGGTTGATTTCTAAGAGTGCCCTAAAATCACCGTGTCATTCTGTCATTCGGTCATTCTGTCAGTCTGTCAGTCTGTCTGTCCGTCCGTAACCCGTTTGTGAAAATTGTCGATAGAAACTTAACCGCTTGGAATATTTAAACAATTTTGGACATACTGATAAATATCAATGAGATCTAACCAATGAACTTGCGAAATATTACATTCCATTTAGTATAGCCTCGCCGTGGTGAAAAATGTGAAAATTTTCGAACTGCTTCTCCTCAGAAACCGTTGGGCCGATTGAAGTTAAATTTCATATGGAGCCTCTATGGGATGAGAGAAACCAAAATTTGCTCATGGGGTCCAGGTCACATGACCAAAATGGCCACCAAGCCATATATGGTCTGTTGTCTGTCTGTCCGTAACCCGTTTGTGAAAATTGGTGATAGTGACTTAACCGCTGCAATGTTTAAACAATTTGTGGCATACTGATAGATATCAATGAGATCTAACCAATGAACTTGCAAAATATTACATTCCATTTAGTATAGCCTCGCTGAGGCGAAAAATGTGAAAATTTTCGAACTGCTTCTCCTCGGAAACCGTTAGGCCGATTGAAGTCAAATTTCATATGGAGCCTCTATGGGATAGGGAAACCAAAATTTGCTCATCGGGTCCAGGTCACATGACCAAAATGGCCGCCAAGCCATATATGGTAAAAACCCTTCAAAAATAGTCTTCTCCAGAACCACTGGGCAGATTTCCACGAAACTTGATAAATAGCATCTGGGACGTATATAGGCCCATCATAAATTCCTAAAATGGTGACCCTGGGTTGACCTTGACCTTCTTTGGGTCCATCCGTTACCCGTTTGTGAAAATTGGTGATAATGACTTAACCGCTTGGATTATTTAAACAATTTTTGGCATACTGATAGATATCAATGAGATCTAACCAATGAACTTGCGAAATATTACATTCCATTTAGTATAGCCTCGCCGAGGCGAAAAATGTGAAAATTTTCGAACTGCTTCTCCTCGGAAACCGTTGGGCCGATTGAAATCAAATTTCATATGGAGCCTCTATGGGATGGGAGAAACCAAAATTTGCTCATGGGGTCCAGGTCACATGATCAAAATGGCCGCTAAGCCATATATGGTCTGTCTGTCTGTCCGTCCGTAACCCGTTTGTGAAAATTGGTGATAGTGACTTAACTGCATGGAATATTTAAACAATTTTTGGCATACTGATAGATATCAATAAGATCTTACCAATGAACTTGCGAAATATTACATTCCATTTTGTATAGCCTCGCGGAGGCGAAAAATGTGAAAATTTTCGAACTGCTTCTCCTCGGAAACCGTTGGGCCGATTGAAGTCAAATTTCATATGGAGCCTCTATGGGATGAGGGAAACCAAAATTTGCTCATGGGGTCCAGGTCACATGACCAAAATGGCCGCCAAGCCATATATGGTTCAAACCCTTCAAAAATAGTCTTCTCCAGAACCACTGGGCAGATTTCCACGAAACTTGAAAAATAGCATCTGGGACGTAGGCCCATCATAAATTGCTAAAATTGTGACTCTGGGTTGAACTTGACCTTCCTGGTGCCTAGGTCAAACGACGACACATAAGCTTTTGTATTGGAAAAGTGAGAATGCATTTTATCCTGCAAACGATTCAGAATACAGTACTAAAGTATAAGATATATGTTTGCTCCTTACGATAAGGCGCATTTATTGGGGGAACCGTTTTAGGTCCAGGTCACATGACCAAAATGGCCGCCATACCCATATATGGTAACACTCATAAAGCTAAAAGCATCCGGCGGGTCGTGCACTTCAGCTGAAGCACTGGTTTCTGCCCTAAAATAAAGGTTGTGTGTACTCGATAGAACCACCTCGAGCAGAAATACGAAAAATGTAACAATTTGTCTTCTTAAACTTTTCATTTTTTTGGCGATAAAGGTTACAATGTATTTGTATAGGCGTGTTTTCGTATTGACTTAATTTTTCTTCTGATTATTCCAATTGAAATGAGAAACGATCTTGTACTGATACAATCAGATCCAAATGTATTCACACAATATCACTAGGGAAAGAAGTCGAAACATGGGGTGACGGTTGTAAACAAAACGGACAACAGGTAAACCGAGTCAGCAGCTCTTTCCCAAACAGGTGGTGGCTCAGAATATCTAAACCAAACTTAAAAAGGAACAATATACATAATGGGGGAAAGAACCAGACTCACCAACATGACTAACATTAAACTGATACATTACGAAAACACGCCTATACAAATGCATTGTAATCTTTACCGCCGAAAACATGATAATTTTGCGGTGAAAAATTGTGATATTCTTTTATTTCTGCTCAAAATATAGATTGTGGATACTCGTTATAATCGCCTCCTCGAAGTTGAGAGATGTACAAAGTGTTATCATACCGTCTCTGCAGCAAATGAAATACTCCTTCTGACACACGTTTGCTTTCTTCTAAAGTAGTTAAAAGCTCAGAATCTTCTGGTATGTTTATCAACATTACTCGTCCAGTATACCATCCTATATGTTGATCATGATCAACTCAACCAATAGGTTGTGTTATTGCCAGAACTTGCAAAATCTGCGGGACCATCACGAAAACACGCCTATATAATTTTGACCCCCTTGAACCCCACATTTATATAGTGAAACTGGGGTTTACAGGGGTAAACCTTATTTTTCTCATTTCTGCTCTTAAATATAGCATGTGGGTACTCGTTATAACCGCCTCGACGAGGCGGTTCTAACGAGTACTCACAATTTATATTTTTATATCGTAAAATGCTTGTTTTTTTCGGCGGTGAAGTTTACAATGCATTTGTATAGGCATGTTTTCGTAATGTAATTTTGAATATCAAAAACATACGAAGAGCACATAATAAGCATTTTGATGCACATAGTTCAACATGATGCATTTTCCACATAACGAAAAATTCGTTATTCGATTTGCAAAGATAAATAGTCACTCGGCAATTGTGGATTCTATACACGTTAAGGCTACCGGGGTATAGGAAAAAAGAATACTTCAAAATAATATTTAGGGGATAACTGTATTCAAAATTGACATTTAGGGAGGTAAATTGGAGGTTTTACGGTCGGAAATTTCGTTTTACGGCGACGCGTCAGCAGAGCCGTAAAACGGAATTTTCGACCGTAAAACCGACGATTTACCTCCCCAAATGACAATTTTCAATACAGTTATCCCCATTCTAATGCACTTATTCCCTTGTTTTGTTTTAAAAATGTTGTTTTTGCCCAAATCGACAAGTACAGTGAGCTGCGTAAAACCAAATACCAACCAATGAAAAGTGACGTTGCATGATGTCGTCGGGTTTCCGACAGTGTATCGTAGTCGCAAATATTTGACGTTATCCAATCAGACGTCGCGTTATAGATGCAAGTACATTAGAATTGCATATGTACTTTTGTGTGTTATTTCAGGCAATGTTCTTCACTGGCGATTGCCCAAACATTATCGAAACTATGTCAAAGCTTCAGAAGCATGGCTTTGTAGAAATAGACGTTGCTTTACAAGTCGAAAGGTTCAGAGTGACACTACAAGAACTGGTACAACACCGAAACAACAAAATCTGCAACGATACGGTTAACTTTATCATCTATAATGGTATGTATGATTATGGCAACACGTCAATAAAACAGGGCTGTGTGTGAAGCTCTCACCTTTCTTCTTGACAATATTTACATAAGATTTGGTACTAAGTTATTTAGAACAGTTGTGGGTATTCCGATGGGTCCTAATTGCACACCACTTGTGGCTGATATGTTTTTGTTTTGTTATGAGAGAGCCTTCATGATGTCCCTTTCTGCTGAAAACCAGTCTGAAATCATTGAAGCTTTTAGCCCCACTTCTAGATATTTGGATGATTAATTGATAATACCTATTGCGATGGTTTGATGAGTCAATTTTACCCCGAGAAATTCATTTAAATAAAGCAAATTCTTCGGATACCGAGACCCCGTTTTTGGATTTACATCTATCTATTGTAGATGGGTTTGTTTCTTGCAAAATTTACGATAAGCGCGATAAGTTTGATTTTGAGATTGTAAACTTTCCTTTTTTGGATGGTGATGTTCCTCATGCGCCATCCTATGGCATTTATATTTTGCAATTATTCGATTTGCCAGAGTGTGTAGCCATGTAACTGACTTCAACACTCGTAGTAAATTGTTAACAAATTGTTAACGGCTAAAGTTCTTAAACAGGGTTATCAGTACCAGTAACTACGCAAAGCCTTTTCAAAATTTTAATATTGAACTTAAATCTCTTCTGCAACATGGTCTATCGGAACCCCAATTTTATGGTGACTTTATAATTTATAACCGCAATGACTTCAGCACCCAATTTCGTAAAATCATTCTTCGATATAAAAAGATTGGGTACTCGACAGACTGTATGCATGGTAGTTAACCCAATCACGGTTGACAACATTGCTTCTCTCTCTCTCTCTCTCTCTCTCTCTCTCTCTCTCTCTCTCTCTCTCTCTCTCTCTCTCTCTCTCTCTCTCTCTCTCTCTCTGTTTAGAAGCCTCCGTGATGTAGTGGTTACGCTTCTCGCCTTGTAAACCAGGGATCGCAGGATCGATCCCGGGCTTCTCCAGACTTTCGGATGAGTCTTTAAACCAATGTCCCGTCTCCGCATGACCTTAGCTGTCGGTGGGACCTAAAACACAAACACTCACTCACTGCTTCCCTCTTTAATGGCACGCCGTTGGGTCAGGCCTCAGATTCTATGACGGTTCCAACGTATAGGCTTATGTTGGTTGGTACCTGATGAAAACCTACAATAAGACATGTGCGCCAATCGAAGACTCAGATAAGCCTGCGCATCCATATAGTCTACCCAGAGACTTATCTTGCCTCATGAAGGAGCATTAGGTCCTTAGCTATCCTGAGAGTGCACAACGAAGACTCTGCTCATACTGCACTGATGCACAGGCTGATCTGAGTTCTTTGGGTGCACATGACTTATTGTAGGTTTTGTCATGCGCTGGCTCAATTGTATCTGATTGGATATCTGCATGCTTGTTTCATAAATGGCCTGATAATTTTCTAGCATTGTCAGTTTATGACGTCATAATTTGAAGTGTCCTGATCAAAGGATGCAGCAAAACTTTTGAGAGTGTTTGGGGTTACACGGTTATTGAGTATCACGTCCATTCTAAAGTCTAATGGAAATGAGCCAGCGCATGACAAAACCTACAATAAGGCAGGTGCGCCCAACGAAGACTCAAATCAGCCTGCGCATCCGCGCAGTCTGATCTGAGTCTTCGTTGTGCGCTCTAAGGATAGCTAAGGGCCCAATGCTTCTTCATGCAGCAAGAGAAGTCTCTGGTGAGATTATATGGAGGTACAGGCTGATCTGATTCTTCGCTGGACGCACATGCAGATTGTAGGAAATACTGTGCTCCGGCTCAAATAAGAATCTGAAGTGTCTAACAAGGGTGTGTCATCATTACGTGTTAGTCTGTTTTGGCAAATCATGTACATGTATTTACATAAGGATTGAGACGGTGTTACCCAGTTAGTCAGTGACCGTTCGGTGACTCACCAATAAGTTGAAGGAAGCTTCAGATAGCTACACTGAACGCACATCACGTGAACAAGTCCGTGTAAAGAACATCCCCTAAACCCCACTTTATATAGAGAAAACTGGGGATTGCAGGGATATACATTATCTTGTCTTATTTCTGTTCCAAGTCATAGGTTGTAGGTACTCGTTAGAACCGCATCTTTTAGAGAGGCGGTTCTACTTGAGGCGGTTCTAATGAGCCTTAAGAGGCGGTTCTAATGAGCACCCACAACCTATGTTTGCAGTATAAATAAAAAAAAATATTAAACAATCACAGATTTTCATTATAAAGCGCATTATGTGGAGCGCTGTGGTGCAGTGGTAAAGCATCGGATTTGATATCGAGAGGTAGCCGGTTCGATCCTCGCAAGCGTCACGTGTTGTTTCCTTGAGAAAGAAACTTTATCCACATTGCTTAGTACTGGTTCGTATCCAGGAAAAGAGGGCCACATTGAAGATTAGTACCAGTACTAAATGTGTTACCCTCTATAAATAAGGTCGATTATTATTATTATTATTATTATTATTATAAAAGTAGCCTTTTTGGAGATGTGAAACCGTTCACCATATGGCACGGGTGTGTTATCACAATGTATTTATCCTAAATATGATTTGTGCAAAATACAGTACAATGACGTTTATTGTGCACCCTTAGCCCATTTAGTACCAGAAACCCCAAACCTGGTACCCTGGCAAACAGTGCAGGCCCAGATCAGACGCCGCAGAATGCGGCGTCTGATCAGGGCCTTCACTGTTTGCAAAACGTTAAGTCATTTTCCAAATAGATTTTGAAGAAAACGCAACCTGACACCCCTAAATTTTGAAATGGACTCCTGGTATATATAAGGAGGAAGATTCCATCTGGTACAAAAAGGGTTAACACTGCTTTACCTGAAAAACTCTTTCTGTTTAGATTCAGAAAAGTCAGCACAGGAAGTGATACAGGAAGAACTGGTAAATGAAAAGCTGCAAGCTGCACCTCGTGAAGGGGTAAGTTAATGCTTTTTAATTAATATGTTTTGCATAAAATAAAATTGTCGCTTGCCTTCAATTTAAGGAATTCATATATACGAGGGTAGGCTGAAAAGTTCTGAGCCTGACCAATGTGTGTGTGTGAATTCGGGTTTAACGTCGCATTCAACAATTTTTCAGTCATGTCACGACGGTGTCTGGTTGCGACAGGGAGCTCAATGCTCACTTTTATAGTGCTGCATCACTGAAGTATCATGTCCCAGACACATTACATGATACCACACCCAGTCACATTATCCTGACACTGGGTCGACCAGTCCTAGCTCTACTCCGTAAATCTGAGTGCCAAGCGAGGAGCAGCCAGTACCATTTTTAGCGACTTTGGTATGTCGCGGCCTGGGATCAAACCCGTGACCTCCCGTTCCCCGGAGCGGACACTCTACCAACTGAGCTATCGGGGCCGGTCCAAGATCCAATGGTTTGTCCTTGCTGAATGTGGCTTATTTTTCAACATAGTCTCCCTTCCTGTCCACACACTTCCTCCAGCGATGCTGGAGTCCTTGGATCCCAGTGGTATAGAAGGTCTCATCTTAGTCCCTGAAAAACCCCTCCACAGCAGCCATCACCTCCTCGTTTGACCGATATTGCTGCCCAGCCAGTGCTTTTTCATGTTTGGAAACAGGAAATAATCTGATGGAGCTAGATCAGGTGAATACGGAGGGTGATCGACAAGTGTGAAGCCACAGTCATGCACAGCTGCCATTGCGACAACCGATTTTTGAGCAGGCGCATTGTCCTGATGGAACAAGACCCCTTTTGTCAATACGAAGGAGCAACATCCCCTAATAAAGCTACCATATCGGCATGAATGTCCTCAGGAGCTAACCCCTTTTTATGGAGGTACTTGATGACCCGACGATGCCAGATTTTGTCCATTTTCTCAAAAACGTGCTAGTATCAATTTTCAAAGTCTATAATTTCTACATTATTGCAGGTAAATTTGAACTCATTTGAGTCAGATCAAGTAATAAAGGTTTGGATTTAATGAATACAAAATTTCATGGCTCTTCGATGCCTGCTTCTTGGTCAGGCTCAGAACTTTTCAGCCTACCCTCGTATATTGAAATACGTTCATATATTAAATACTTTTATATATACTTTTAAATACTTTTATATATACTTTTATATTATATATACACTTTTATATATTGAACTACTTTTTTACATTCATTACGAAAACACGCCTATACAAATGCATTGTTAAATTTACAGCCGAAAAAACGAAAATTTTATGGTGAAAAATTGTGAACCTTTTCTTATTTCTGCTCAAAATATAGATTGTGGGCACTCGTTAGAACCGCCTCATTGAGGCGGTTCTAACGAGTACCCACAATCTACGTATATTTTAGAGCAGAAATAATAAAAATAAAGTTTACCCCTGTAAACCCTAGTTTTACTATATAAAAGTGGGGTTAAAGGTGGTCAAAATTATATAGGCGTGTTTTCGTGATGTGCAATGAAAAATTCATGTACAGCTACATAAATTAGTGAAAAATGCTAAAATGTATGTATTGTAATAGATATATCCATTGTTTTTGTGAAATATTGGTAAATATTTGTACTGATTGATATCTGTACAGGATAATTTGACGAGCCCGCCAGGGCGAGTCTAATTATCCTGTACAGATGTCAATCAGTACAAATATTTACCAATATTTCTCAAAAACAATTGGATATATCTGTTTTAATCCACAGCTTATTGTAACTTCCACTAAAGTTAATAGATAATACCTATTAAAGTATATTTGTTTCATTTACTGTTAATTTCAATTTCTTTTATTTGACCTGATTTACCCCGTCTGGAAAATGGATTGTCCTGTCTGAAAGGACACTGCCAGCTTCTCTGCTTCATTAATATTCAAATGGATTTGATTGGTCTAAATACAACTGACCACAGATTATTTGATCATGCTTTTTTAACCTGATGTTTATCACTGGGGCATTTTAATGCTGAACCTTCAAGTGAAAGGACTTACTTTGAACTCAGATGTGTGCTTTTGCTGCATGCAAATGTTTCATAAAATGTTTGGCAACAGTAAATGGGAGTGTATTTTGTGATAATTCAGGGATATTGTTTCCATAAAAAGGTATGTTGTGGGTACTCATTTTAACTGCCTCATCCCACAAAAACATGTTGTGGGTACTCGTTGGACTTGCCTAGATGAGGCGGTTCTAGCGAGTACCTACAATTTGATTTTATGGAGAATTGGAGAAACTTAATCAGAAGGAGAAGTCTGATCAGGGTCTGCACTGATTCGGCAAAAGCTATTTTAAATGTGGGTACTCATTCAAATAACCTCGGCGAGGCAATTTTAATGAATACCCACAATGTTAGTTTTGTCATGCAGAGCTAGAAGCCCCTTCCCATTTTAAGATCAGAAGGAGCAGTCTGATCAGGGTCTGCACTGTTTGCAACTAAGTAAAAGCTATTTTAAAGTGGGTACTCATTAAAATAACCTCGGTGAGGCTATTTGAATGAATACCCATAATGTTAATTTTGTCATGCAGAGCTAGAAGCCCCTTCCCATTTTAAGATCAGAAGGAGCAGTCTGATCAGGGTCTGCACTGTTTGCCATTAAGTAAAAGCTATTTTAAATGTGGGTACTCATTCAAATAACCTTGGCGAGCCTATTTGAATGAATACCCACAATGTTAATTTTGTCATGCAGAGCTAGAAGCCCCTTCCCATTTAAAGATCAGAAGGAGCAGTCTGATCAGGATCTGCACTGTTTGTCATTAAGTAGAAGCTATTTTAAATGTGGGTACTCATTCAAATAACCTCGGCGAGGCTATTTTAAGGAATACCCATAATGTTAATTTTGTCATGCAGAGCTAGAAGCCCCTTCCCATTTTAATTGTAGCGCAGCTGATTGGTCCATGCAAAACTGTATATGATATCAGTACATGATATCAGTACATGATAACAATACATTTATCAAAATTTATTAGTACTGCCAACATCAAAGGAAAGTACTGGGAGCTGTGGATTAAGTACAAAATGGGATCATGGTTGGGCCATACTCCGTACATTCGGTTAATAAAATACACATAAAAGACGACTACGAAATGCTAAAATAAACCGCAACTTGAATCCTACTGGAGGAGAGAAAACGTTCTTGTCATAAAGCACACATGTAACAAAGCTTCACCAGTAACCCTATGCTTGCAAAGGACGTCATAAGAAAAACGATGATAAAATGAAAACGACTGTGGCACACCCAAAATAGGTTAAACGTCCTGCAAAATAGAAAAAAAGTCTTAGTACCATTGGTAGGCTGTAATCTTTGAGTGTGGCTTTTCCTGGGCATCCATTTCTATAGTTTTTTTGGCAGTGGGCATCCATTTCTATACTTTTTTTGACAGTGGGCATCCATTTTTGTACTTTTTTGACAGTGGGCATCCATTTCCATACTTTTTTACAGGGGGCATCCATTTCTATACTTTTTTGGACAGTGGGCATACATTTCTATACTTTTTTGACAGTGGGCATCCATTTCTATACTTTTTTGACAGTGGGCATCCATTTCTATACATTTTTTTGTCAATAGTAGAGGCATTGATTCTGTCATATTTCTTTGGGCAAATTGTTTTTACCGATCTGGGTTTGTTCCTAACACTTGGGATCAATTCTCAGCGGAATGAAGATCTCAATTCGCACCTCATGCTTTAACATTACGAAAACATGCCTTTGCAAATACATTGTAAACTTTACCGCCAGAAAAATAAAAATTCTTAGATGAAAAATTACGGTATTTTTCTTATTTCTGCTCAAAATAAGGATTGTGGGTACTCGTTGGTACCGCCTTATCCTGGCGGTTCTAACAAGTACCCACAAACTATATTTAAGAGCAGCAATACGAAAAATAAGATTTACCCTAGTAAACCCCAGTTTTACTATATAAAAGTAGGGTTCAAGGATTCAGATTTACATCATGTGAACATGACCGTGAAATGAAAACCCCTACACCCCACTTTATATAGAGAAAAACTTGGGTTTAAGCGGGTATAAATTATTTTTCTTATTTCTGCTCCAATACATAGGTTGTGGGTGCTCGTTAGAACCGCCTCATTGAGGCGGTTTTAACGAGCACCCACAATCTATGTTGAAAGCAGAAATAATAAAGACGTTGTCATTTTTACCTGATATTTATCATTTTCTGACACCATGTTAGACGCCATTATTTCTTACGGACATGATTTCCTAATGTATAAGCATGTTTTCGTGATGAAATGATTCCAAATACCTACGCATATTGTTAAGCTTCTGAAGTGTTTTGATCTTCTAATGAGACCTTCCTTTGTTATTCTGCTTACCGCGAATAAAGTTTGTGGGCATATACTGTTTCCACGCTGTCCGTCCGTTTTTTTCCGTAAAACTTTGGTTTTTCCTGCCTGTCTTGATTAACACATTACGATAACATACTTGTGCGCCATAGTGCATTTTATCACATCTCCAAAATGGCTACGTGTTGATGAAAATCCGTGACATTTTTCTTATTTATACTGAAACATAGGTTATGGCTGCTCGTTAGAACCGCCCCATTGAGCCGGTTCTAACGAGTACCTGCAACCTATGTCTTGGAGTGAAAATAAGAAAAATAATGTTTACGCCCGTAAACCCCAGTTTTCTATATACAAAGTGGGGTGTAAGGGGGTGTTCACTGTTCTTTTCACGGACTTGTTCACGTGATGAATATTACGAATCTTATTGTATTTTGCATAATTATTGTCATTTACGAATTATTGCTGCTGCAGAAAAGTAAAGATCAAGGATTCAAACTGTTGTAGTTATTCCCCTTTGTAATTCTTTAAACGTAGTCCGGGGCACTCATGTTTTCTCCTGAACTCTTAGATCATTCTCATTCAAACTACACAAGAACGTTGCCTAGGTGACCTTCTCCCATGGTAAGTATATTGAAAGAAGGGGAAACGATCAGGATCTGATAAGTCAGATCCCAAATCCCCAGCCCCAATATCACAAGGGAAAGAAGTCGAAGCAAGAGTTAAGACAGTCCTTCACAAACAGGTCCTAATCCAAAAGGTTGTTTGATTTGGGGTTTAACATCCCCGTCAACACTGTAAACGTCATTTTGGAGACGTCGCTTCCAATTTTGAGGGACTCTTACCCGACATTGAGATGAAATGACATCTCAAGCCCTGCCACCCAATGAAACCAATAGGGTTTATAAGCATGGACTGTCTGACACTTGCACCGCTTTGCATGGGCAGGCTTAGATCCTCGAAGCGGTTTACCATTACTCATGTGCGGGTCGGTTTCAGCTCTGTGTGGAAGCCCATCAATTTCTCCACGCCCCAATGGGCGGGGGCCGCCTAATCCAAGAGTAACTAAAAAGTAACGACATACATAATGGGCGAAAGAATCAGAATCACCAACATGAAAGAATTAAACAGGAAGGAACCACATCGAAAGCACGGACTTTGAACGGTCAGTAAAAATTAATGGTGGGTTTAAGTATACTTCACAGGATCCCAATCCTCACCCTCACGATTATACTACTATGCTCAGTGAAATAAGATGACTCTCAATGGACCATGAGACTTCTAGAAGCTATGTGACATCTTGAAATCAGGTGAGCGATTCAGTGTCATCTAGGCCTTTTTTAGCTCACCAGAGCCGAAGGCTCCGGGGGAGCTTAAAGGATAGGCAGTTGTCCGTCGTCGTCTGCGTCTGCGTCGTCTGCCTCGCTTCGGCTCTGGTGAAGCTTATAGGATAGGCAGTTGTCCGTCGTCGTCTACGTCTGCGTCTGCGTCGTCTGCGTCGTCTTCGTCAACATTTTCAAACGACATCTCCTCTGAAGCCACTGGGCCGATTCAGCCCAAATTTCATCTGTAGCATCCTTGGGCAGGGGGATTGAAAGTTTGTGTTTTTAATGACAATCGGCTGATCAGTTTGGTTGCTATGACAACTTAGAGTTTCCATAGACTTATAATGGGGAAAATAGAAACATGGCATTTACTGCCAAGCCTCTGCAGATATTTTGACAAAACTTTCATAGAAATATTCCATAGGTAATATACTATCTGCCGTATGATTTTAGGCCTTCTGCTCATTTTTATTGGTTACCATGGAAACCAAAATGCAAAAAAATAGACAAAAAATACTTAAAAAATCATCTCCTCAGAAACCATATGCTCTAGGAGGCTGAGACTTTATGAAAATATTCACCATATTTGCCTTTACAGGTTTTGTGTTTTTTTATGAAATTTGGCCTTTTAGTTTTGTTGCTATGGCAACTTGGAGTTTCCATTGACTTATAATGGGGAAAACTGAAAAATGGCATTTACTGCCAAGTCATTGCAGATATTTTGACAAAACTTACATAAACATGTTCCTTGTGTAAACTTCTCTCAGACATATGCTTTTATGTCAACCTGGGGTCCCCTAGGTTGTGCCGGGGCCATGCCCCGCCCCTCCACTTCATAAAATGCCTTATATCTCAGAAACCTTACAGATCCCAACCCCTAAACCATATATATTCTTGTTCCTTATGATAAGATGCATTAAGTGACCCCAATCTGGGGGTCCCCCGGGATGTGCCGGGGACATGCCCTGCCCCCTCTATTTCATAAAATGCCATTTATCTCAGAAACTATTGAAATCCCCACCCCTAAACTATATATATTCTTGTTCCTTATGCTAAGATGCATTAAGTGACACCAACCTGGGGGTCCCCCGGGATGTGCCGGGGACATGCCCCACCCCCTCCACTTCATAAAATGCCATATATCTCAGAAACCATACAGATCCCCACCCCTAAACTATATATATTCTTGTTCCTTATGCTAAGATGCATTAAGTGGCACCAACCTGGGGTCCCCCGGGTTGTGCCGGGACAATGCCCAACCCCATCCACTTCATAAAAGGCCAAATATTCCAGAAACCTTGCAGATCCCCTGCCCTTAACCATATATATTCTTGTTCCTTATGATAAGACACATTCAGTGACACAAACCTAGGGGTCACCAAGGGTGCTCCCGGGCCATGCTTCACCCATTGACTTCACAAAAAACATATATCAGAGAAACTGTTCAGAGCCTCACCCCTAAACCATATATATTCTTGTTCCTTATGATAAGATGCAATCAGTGACACCAGCATGCGGGTCCACCCAGGGTGCCATGGGCTATGCCCCACCCCTTTACTTCATTAAAGTCCATATATATCAGAAACCATACAGATCCCACCACTAAACAGTATATATTCTTGTTCTTTATGATAAGATGCATTTAGTGACACCAACCTGGGGGTCCCCCGGGATATGCCCCGACCCCTCCACTTCATAAAAGGCCATTTATCTCAGAAACCATTCAGATCCCCACCCTTAAACCATATATATTCTTGTTCCTTATGATAAGACGCATTAAGTGACACCAACCTGTGGGTCCCCCGGGATGTGCCGGGGACATGCCCCACTCCTTCCACTTCATAAAATGCCATTTATCTCAGAAATCATTGAGATCCCCACCCCTAAACCATATATATTCTCATTCCTTACGATAAGTTGCATTCAGTGACACCAATTTTGGGGTCCCCTTGGATGTGCCGGGACCATGCCCAACCCGACCTCCTCCTCTTCGTAAAAGGCCAAATATTCCAGAAACCTTACAGATACCCACCCCTAAACCATATACATTCATGCTCCACCCCTTGACTTCACAAACGACCATATATCTGAGAAACTGTTCAGAGCCCCACCCCTAAACCATATATATTCTTGTTCCTTATGATAACACGCAATCAGTGACACCAGCATGCAGGTCGCCCCGGGGTGCCACAGGCCATGCCCCACCCCTTTACTCCATTAAAATCCATATATCTCAGAAACCGTTCAGATCCCCACCCCTTAACCATATTTATTCTTGGGCCTTATGATAAGACTCAACTTCATAATAGGCCATATATCTCAGAAACCATTCAAATCCCCATCCTATAATCACATATATTCTTGTTCATTGTTATTCGACACATTCAGTCACCCCCATCCTTGGGGGTCCGCAGGGGCCATTTCTCTCCCTGCCACTTCATTAAAGTGCCTCATATCTCAGAAACCATTCAGATCCCCACCATTTAACCTTATATACTCTTGGTCCTTATGATAAGACTTATTCATTGACAACAATCTTGGGCTTTTCTGGGATCTGCCATGCCCGATTCCCTCCATTGCTTAAAAGGCCTTACATCTCAGGAACCATACATACATATTCCCACAGATAAACCATATATGTCTTTGTTCCTTTTGATAAGACGCATTTAGTGACACCAACCAGGGCTCCATTGGGTCCATGCCCCGATCTCTCTACTTTTATAAAACACCTAATATTTCAGATACAGTCCACATGGGTGCTCATTTGGGTATTGGGTTTGTTTGGGAGACTTTATAATTGGTATGATAAAATCATATCATGTTATAATACATGGCTGCCATTGGGCAGTGTCCACCTGAGCTCAGGTTTATGAACTTTGGCTCTTTGGTTTGTTTGCTATGCCAAGTTTTGAGTTTCCATTGTCCTATAACGGGGAAAATTGAAAAATGACATAAATGCCTTTCAAGATTTTTGTCACACTTTCATAGAAATGTTCCTTTAATAATGTTCTTTTTGGCCTATTTGTTGCCACAGATGGGAAATTGTCAATTGTCATCTGTTGTCCTGCAACAACACATTCAAGCGACATCGTATCTAAAGCCACGAGGCTTATTGGGTCCAAATTTTATCTGTAGCATCCTAGGGCACAGGGCTTCCATGGTTAATTAAAATACATTGCTGCAAGTGGGCAGTGGCCCCCTGAGCTCTGGTGAGCATTGTGGCACATGGGCCTCTTGTTTAGTAATTTATAGACCAAGAAAACATGATCGTTTTTACATTAGTAAGTTCACTTATTTCAGGCGAGAAGTCCTTCCCTTCAGAGAATGTATTCGCCCAGATCCCCGACGTCAGAAGATGCAGAGGTATGTGGGTTGAACAAACCAGTTCATTAAATACTTTTGCCGGCGCCGCCAATCAAGGCTTGAAGAAATATATTGGCTGCATGATGCTTCCACGCAGCGCTGAATCCGACCCGCACACGAGTACTGGTAAACCACAAGTCGGACTGTCCATACTTATAAATCCTATTGGTTTCATTGGGCGACAGGGCTTGAGATGTCATTTCATCTCAATGTCGGGTAAAAGTCCCACAAAATTGGAAGCAACGTCTCCAAAATGACCTTTACAGAGTTGACGGGGACGTTATACCTCAAATCAAACAAACAAACAAATAAATACTTTTGCATAAGCAAACAGTGATACTTCAAATAATGGTGCTCCACTTCTTCACATGCGAATTGAAAATCCGGGTTCATTTCACACTTTGCAAACAAGGACGGTGCTGGACACACTTCTCATATATGCGCAGCATGACGGGAGTAATCGCTTATACTTTCAGGCTATCTTCTTCCTTCATGTTAAAGAACAAATTTGTAGATGATATAGATGCAGGCGGATGCAAGAAGCCATGCATCCAACCAGATGTGTTGGCCACACACACACACACACACACACACACACACACACACACACACACACACACACACACACACTTGAAGAAAACAAATTAGGGATTTTTAATGGACCGTTTCTCATGTGGCAGTTGAAATCGTGAAAATAAGTGGATTTGTTTGTTTGATTTGATGTTTGACGTCCCGTCAACACTGTCTAAGTCATTTTGGTGACGTTGGCAGCTTTCAATTTCGTGGGACTTTTACCCGACATTGAGATGAATGACATCTCAAACCCTGTCGTTCAATGAAACCAATAGGGTTTATAAGCATGGACAATCCGACTCGCACCGCTTTGCCTCGGCAGGCTTAGATCCTGTAAGCTGTTTACCAATACTCGTGTGCGGTCGGTTTGAGCTCTGCGTGGAAGCATCATGCAGCCCATCTATTTCTTCAAGCCCCAATTGGCGGGGCCCGGAAAATAAGTAGATAAAGATCCAAATGGTTTACCCAATATTGTTGTACTTAGCATGTCAGTAATGAAGGTTAACCAGAAATAATAAGCGTTTGAAGATGCAGGGCCTTTTTACGAGCCTTCGTGGCCTAGTGGGAACAGCGCTGACTCTTAAACATTAGGTCTTTCACGTTGTGGTTCGATCTTCGCTCTTATCAAATGTGAGACGCCAAGTTCTGCAACAGTAGATCAGGTGATTTTTCTCAGGGTACTCTGCTTTTCACCCAACTATGATTAACGATTAGTTCGAAATAAGTGTAATTATCTTGGACGGACAGTAATACCAACACCAAAAAAAACGGCCTACCACTGAGTAACATTTTGATATTCAGATGGAAAACTAATTAACAAAATTTAAAAATGGCAGATCTGGGACCGTATTCGGGAGCTTTCCACTAAATGTTTTCCATAGGCGACAATAGTTACGTTTTACCTGCTCCCACAAAAACTACACATACAAAACTTTTCAAACCTTTCTTGTTTATAGAGCCATCCTAGCCCAACAAGTTAATGAGAAAAAAATCCACATGTTGAAATGCTCGTTTCCAAGTTACAGTCACACAATTTTGTTTACCTACTAGAACGGAGTAAATACAAACCAACATTTTTAAAGGAAGGGTGACCATATAAAATCAGCAAAAATTTCTTTGAGCTTGCAGATATATTCATAATACATGCATCATTTTAGTCCCTTATACCTATCATTTTCTCACATTGAAATAAAACATAGGATATATATCCAATGGAAGCAAGTCTGGTATTTAGAACGCAACTAAAAGCTCGGTCCCAAAGTGATAAAACCCGGCACCTTCCCAGTATTTAGTGCATTGCTACCTTTTAGCATAAAATATGAACTGTTTTTTTAATGTGGTTGATCATAAAATAATAACAATTTTAATATTATTATTATAATAGGAATAATAGAAAAAGATAATTGTCATTTTAGGAATATTTTGCTTCAATAACAAACATTGAAGGGGACACAGATCAGACTGTTGCTTCAGAAGTCATGTCATTCCTGGAGAAAAAAGGTAGACGGTTTAGCAACGGTGCGCCGGGAAAGGATCCTTTCGAGGTAATCTTCATTCATTTTAATTCCCTTTTAATCCTATTAAATTATGAGTCGGGGCAGAATTTCCTACCATATACATGTGCGCCTAGCGAAGAATCAGATCAGCCTGCACATCCATATAGTCTGACCAGAGAGACTTCTCTTGCTGCATGGGCCCCTAGCTATCCTAAGAGCCCACATCAAAGACTATGATCAGACTGCGTGGATACGCAGGCTGATCTGAGTGTTCGCTGGGCGCTTATGTAAAGTGTAGGAAATGCTGTGCCTCGGCTCATATGATTTCTTGACAGTGTCTGTCGTTTCAAAGATTATGCCAGCCAAACTGAACAGTATGAATTTCTGATTGTGTTACTGCAAGGATAATGATGTCAGACCAAATGCAAATACAAGTTCCAGACAGAAATTGTCATTTGAAGGATAATTCCAACCAATTTAATAATAATGCCTTAGGGACTTGTGCTAATGTCGAGTGAAATGTGTATCTCTTCCACTGATTCAAGAAGGGCAGTTGTCAGTTTTGGCGAAAGAATGTGCACTGTACTGGTTAACCGCTTACATATAAGAAGCCTGGACAGGAAAAGTGTGGATAGGTAAACTGACCGGCTCAAAAATGACCTAAAATAGTGTTAACTAATGTCATGTTCTTGCACACCAGACAAGGAAATCCGCGATTTTACCCTGGGATAGAAATTTATGTTCTGACCCTGGTGTTCCGACACAAAATCGAATGTAATCGCGTGTTTGATAAATACACTGGTTGATTACGACCTCGTATGCGCCGTCGTTTAGGTGATGTCACAGCACGTTACGTGACGTCACTAAACATTCCTGCAGTGTCAACACAATAAGGCGGTCGTTGGTAACCGAAGTGACTGCAGCATTAAAAATCCGCGCTAAGAAATGGAAGGTATACAAGAAAAAGAATCCAATATTTGTGTGGCGGGTGGATAAAAAAATCCGTCCCTCGGGATCACTGTCCGGCATCACTCTGCAAGTCTCGTGATGCCGGACAGTGTCCCTCGGGACGTATTTTTCCATCCACCCCTCACACCCATATAAGACCCATATAAGATTTTGATTTTGAGATTGTAAATTTTCCTTTTTGGGATGGTGATGTTCCTCGTGCGCAATGTGTGTGTGTGTGTGTGAATTCGGGTTTAACGTCGCTTTCAACAATTTTTCAGTCATATCACGACGGTGTCTGATTGCGACAGGGAGCCTCACTGAAGTATCATGTCCCAGACACAGTACATGATACCACACCCAGTCACATTATCCTGACACTGGATCGACCAGTCCTAGCTCTACCCCGTAAATCTGAGTGCCAAGCCAGGAGCAGCTAGTACCATTTTTAACGACTTTGGTATGTCGCGGCCCGGGATCGAACCCGAGACCTCCCGTTCCCCGGAGCGGACACTCTACCAACTGAGCTATCGGGGCCGGTTCTCGTGCTCAATCCTATGGCGTTTATATTTCGCAATTAATTCGATTTGCCAGAGTGTGTAGTCATGTTACTGACTTCAACAATCGTAATAAATTGTTAACGGCTTAACTTCTTAATGAAGAAAATCCCAACTGACCAAAATAATGTTTTTTCATCATTTTATTGCAAGAAACAATATTTCAGATATAATTAATGCATTTTAGACTAAATTCAGTTAACTCTTTATCACTCAGATACGTGTTTTCGTGTCTGCACCCCCCCCCCATTTTACACCCCAGAAGCACCTAAAATCTGCATTTCAACCCCTGGATAGTTATGTTTGCTTTAGGATTTGTTGGGCAAAAAAGACCTGTTTTTTTGCGCCCTTTCTCACTAAAAATATTCTGGGGGGATTGAAGGGTGGCAACGCCTCCCTCACATCCCGAAAAATTTTGGGTGTAACGCCCAACCGGCCGCTAAAATTTATAGCTGAGGGTGTCTGGGGTCAAAAATGCCTGAAAATTAATGCTGATAAAACATGCTGCAAACAGTGAAAATGGCCAGTGCCAAACACCTTAATTGTTGCCTTGACAGCTGTGTGAAGATCAAAATGTGGTCAAAAATTCACGTGAAAACACACTTTTTGCCAACTTTGAGATGCCCCCTCTTTACCATGACAACAATGAAAGGTTGTATTTGAAAGGCTACTGCCCAATGACCATTCATACCGAGTTTATTTCCATTATGGTCTGGTCGCTTAATGTTTGTATTTCTTTCCCTTTGGTGTCTTTTATGGGTGGAGTAAGTTAATTGTATCAATTCCTGATCTTTGTTTTACTTCTACTTTTAGTGTAAAACAGACCACCCATTATGAAACAATGGCTAGTTGAAGTTGCTGTCAGGTGCAACACTGTGAAAATCAGCGAAATTCACAAAATCCCTGAGTGGTAAAGGGTTAATCAGGGTTATCGGTACCATAAACTACGCAAAGCCTTTTCTGAATTTTATAGACGTCATTCTGATTTAATTTCAAAATTCAATATTGGACTTAAATCTCTCCTGCAACAAGGTCTATCGGAACCCGAATTTTATGGTGACTTAGTATACAAATTCAGAAAAATATATAACCGCAATGACTTCAGCACCCAATTTGCTTCCCTCTTTAATTGCACGCTGCTGGGTCAGGCCTCAGATTCTATGACGGTTCCAGTGTAAAGGCTTATTGAGAATTAGAGAGATCTAATTCTATGTGATGTTGGTTGGTGCCTGATGCTCTATCTCTGGTCGGACCCATCGGAGTCTAACTGTTGGTTTTCTTTTGCCCCAGCGTTTCAGTGGTTTCTTGCTGTTGAGTCCTCATCGTCGTTTCATCTCTGTGGTTGTTTGATTATTTGTGTTCAAGGAGATGTTGCACTGATGAGTTAGGAGGCCTTCATGCGGACTGAACAAATTATTTGTCTAAATCGCGACAGAAGTAAGGGCGAGGATTGTGGCCACGTAAAGTCGATTTAAGCCCCCCCCCCCCCCCCAGTGGAATTCGTTTCCACTGACCGGTTTATTTTTTATGGTTTGTCTTTGGGTGTTTGTGATGCTTATATTATTTTAATTTGGATAGCCTATTGGCCATTTTGTGGGAAAGTAACTGTCCTTTTGGCTTTCCGCTATTGGTGTTTCCATTAGGTCTGTTGTTTCATGTTTTTGCTTCTTTCCCTATGGTGTCTCTGATGGGAGCTGTGGGTTGATTGTACCGATTCCTGATCATTGCCTTCACTTCTATCTTATAATGTTTGCATGTCATCCAAGCGTTCCGGGTTCATTACCCGACTTGGCTAGACATGCGTCCTGTTCCTAACTTTGTAATATGTGCATTAGAAATTATATCTTAAAAAATGTCCGTATTAAAGGAGTAAGTTTCTTCAGGGACCGATCGAGCTAGAACCCAAAGTCTATCCCAAACATCAAAGCGAATGATGGGCAAATACATGCTAACAAACAAAATCACAAGTCGAATTAGCAGCTCTTTCTCAAACATATGGCAATTGAGTTATTGAACTAAAATGTTTAGACACACAGAAATAACGTAACGAAAGTACCACCTTGGCTTGGCCATGCTTATCCTTTTTGAAATATACCATGTCATACCAAAACTAGATACACACTGATTATGACTCCAGTATGGCAAATCTTTATATAATCTTGCACATGAACCAGGGCTATGAGATATTGCTTGCAAAAGTGTTTCTATCTGTTCAAATGCTCTCACAGGAACTACAGTTAATTAGTAAAATTACCGTTGTACTCGTGTTGGTATTTTTTCGATGGTGATGGCTCACTATTTTACCAATTCATATTGCTTCTTTGAAATTGAAGAAGAGTTTATGCAGTTGATATTAATCCAAATGCGTCGATGGTTCAATGACATTGTCATGTTTTTAATTGTTTCAGGAACTGGAGAAATCAAGGTGGAACATTTTCGTCTTCTCTAAAACTTCTCTTGCCGAGCCTGGTTTCAAGTTTCAGTTTGATGCTGCCATAAATGCAAGCATAAATAAAAACGAGATGCAGGTGATACCAGTACTGAGTAGAGGCCTAGGACTTGAAGACGTTCCAGCACACTATAAATGGGTGACCCTTCTTTCCTCTGACGAGCCAAAATATGTGGAGAAGATATGGCAAGTAATGTCTAGTGAGTACATCCATGTGTATAGAAACTGAATTAGAAATCTTTAAATTAAACAGGAAATGATTTCAGCTGTTATGGCTTTCCGCATACTTTGTATGGCACTTCTCATATATGCAGAACTTTTATATGACTTTCTTTATAGACGTTGAAAGAAAGAAGTTGATTTACACCCCAAAATCTCTGGAAATACGCATTTTCATAAAGCATGTAACATTTTCGGACTTATCTGCTCACCCGGAGCTCAGCTGCATGTCAGCTTATGCCATGGCCTTTTGTCCGTCCGTCGTTAACTTTTTGTTGTCCGACCAATAGTAACTTTATTTTTGATTGGATCAGCCTCAAACTTGTAGATAATTAGGACAGCCATATAATCTTGGACAGGTTTCAATTTAGGGCAGATCGGATTATTCATGTTAGAGTTACTTGCCCTTTCGTCCCCCATAGACATATAATGGGGATGTTGTCCGGGCGATAGACACTTTATTTCTTGTTCGATCATCAACAAACTTATATGTAGTGAGGACAGCCACAAAATCTTGGACGTGTTCGAATTTGGGGCAGATCGGATTGTTTTTGTGAGAGTTACTTGCCCTTTCACCCCCCATAGACTTATTATGGGGAAAATGTTGCCGGTCAATAGATGCTTTATTTTTGATTGGATCAGCTTCAAACTTGTAGATAATGAGGACAGCCATCACATCATGGTCAAGTTAGAATTTGGGGCAGATCAGATTGTTTGTGACAGAGTTACTTGCTCTCTCATCCCCCATTTTGGTACTTATCGCCTATGCGAGAAGCGAAGGTTCAGGCGAGCCTGCGCATCCGCGCAGTCTCGCCAGAACCTTTGCTGCTCGCTTATATAAGCAGTGAATCAAGAGGAACCTTCAGAAAGAAAGCCATATCCCTGACCCCTCTGAATGGCTAGGCATGCGCAGTTAAAATTTGTCATGACGGAATGCTGGAAGACACAAATTTGCTTGGCGGGGCTCAAATCTTGGACGAGTTCGAATATGGGGCAGATGGGATTGTTCGTGTGAGAGTTACTTGCTTTCTCAGCCCCCATAGACTTACAATTGGGAAAATGTTGTGCGTGCTATAGTAACTTTATTTTGTTTTCGGATCCTCAACATACTTGTAGCTAATGAGGATACCAATAAAATCTTGGACACGTTTGAATTCGGGGCAGATCGGATTATTCACATGAGAGTTACTTGCCCTTACGTCTCCCATAGTTATATAATGGGAAAAACATTGTCCGGGCGACAGCGACCTTATTTTTGATCGGATCCCCGACCTGTAGGTAATGAGAACAGCCTAAAAAATCTAGGCCGAGTTCGAATTTTGGCCAGATCCAGATTATTCATATGAGAACCACTTGCCCTTTCATCTCCCATAGACAGTTAATGGGGAAAATGTTGTCCGGGAGATAAAGACTTTATTTTTGATCTGATCATAATTAAACTTGTAGGTAATGGGGGACAACCATAAAATCTTGGACGAGTTCGAATATGGGGCAGATCGGATTAGTCACATAAGAGTTACTTGCCCTTTCGTCACCCATAGACATATAATCGGTAAAGTGTTGCCCAGGCGATAGTGACTTTTATTTTTATCTATCCTCATTTAATTAGTAGGTAATGAGGCCAGCTATAAAATTTTGGACGAGTTCAAATTAAGGTCAATTGGGCTTATTGACATGAGAGTTACTTGCCATTTTGTCTCCCATAGACATGCAATGGGGAAAATGTTGTCCGGGTGATAGTGACTTTATTTTTGATCTGATCCTCATTAAACTTGCAAGTAATGAGGACAGCCATATAGTCTTGAATTAGTTTGTCTTTAGTGCAGATTGGACTATTCATATGCGAGTTACCTGCCCTTTTGTCTCCTTTAGACATGAACTGGGGAAAATGTTGTCCTGGCGATAGTGACTATTTTTTATTGGCTCCTCATATAACTTGTAGGTAATGAGCACAGCCATAGAATCTTGGACAAGTTTGAATTTGGGTAGATTGCTTATTTACATGAGAGTTACTTGCACTTTAGTCTTCCATAGATGTTTGTATGTATTGGAGTTTAACGGCTCAGTCAACACTATGTTAGGTCATTTTTGAGCCGGTCATTTTACCTATTCACACTTTTCCTGGGCAGGCTTATACGTAAGCAGTTAACCAGTACAGTGCACATTCTTTCGCCAGAAACTGACATCTGCCCTTCTTGAATCAGCGGAAGGGAGAGAATGACTGTAGAAAAGATTTCATGGTCAATCTCCACGACAGAATGTTGCCGACCCCAGTTTGTAACGAACGGGCGTCCTCCTGATCACCAGTCAGACGCGCATCCGACTATGCTACCGAGGCCGGCTTCCATAGATGTATGATGGAGATGGTGTTGACTGCTCGACAGTGGATTCATTTATTATAAGAATCTTATATGGGTGTGAGTGGTGGATTGAAAAATACGTCCCGAGGGACACTGTCCTGCATCACGAGGCTTGCCGAGTGATGCCGGACAGTGATCCCGAGGGACGGATTTTTCTATCCACCCCTCACACCCATATTGGATTCTTTTTCTTGCATACCTTCCACTTCTAAGCGCGGATTTTTAATGCTGCAGTCATTTCGGTTACAGACGTCCACCATATTATGATGCCACTACAGGAATGTTTAGTGACGTCACGTAACGTGCATGACGTCGACCTTAACGACGGCGCATATGCGGTCGTACTCGACCAGTACATTTATCAAACACGCGAAAATATTCGATTTTGGGTCGGAACACCAGGGTCAGAACATAATTTTCTATCCAAGGGTAAAATCACGGATTTCCTTGTCTGGTGTGCAAGAAGATAGTATCTATATCAAGCTTGCAGAAAATTGTTGTCCGATTGACATCTTCCAGGTAATTAGGATATGTATAACATCTAGCATAGATTTGCGTTTGGCTGGCATAAGAGTTACACAGCCTTGAAGGCCTCATACACTAAGGATAATGTTGTCTAGATGATAACGATTTCATGTTTGATGGATCTTCATCAGACTTACAGATAATGAGGACAAAAATCTTGGACCCGTTTGTTTTTGGGGCAGATCAGACTATTCACATGAGAGTTACTTGCCCTTTAGTCTCCCACAGACATATAATGGGGAAAATGTTGTCTGGGCAACAGCAACTTCAGTTGAAACACAGTTGGAACTTGTAGGGAGGCAAGATTCAGATGCTAAAACCGTTTCGTTTGATATCAAAATGGACATCATGGCAGCTATTTTGAAATTTTTCAGATGACATCTCGTCTTAAACTGTAAGTCAGAAGTTAGACTGGACTTGATAAGAGGCATTCGGGTGGCATGGAGATTCAGAGTTTGTAAAATTGTTGTATTCTGATAGCCAAGATGGTTGCCATGGCAGCCATCTTCAGGGCTTTAGATAATTTTTTTTTCAAAAGAGTACAGTACTCGTCCTTTTTTCAAAAAAGGAGTAACGAGAAATTTTTAAGAGTACTGAAAAATGAACCAAAAAACTTCAATTTGCAGTCTCGACACAATGTTTTTATGGACTGATTTGTGGCCAGGTGTACTGTTTGTTTTCTTATAGATACACATATTCAACATCTGTGTCTATTAGAAAACAAGCAGTATGCCTGGTCACAAATCAGACAAAACAATGCCATATTGAAATCTCTTCTGAGCTGTTTGTTGACGGAGAAATCTAACTTTTGGGGTTCAGTTCTCTTGGCGGATAGCAGGACTTCAATGGCTGATTATTGTGGCCAAAGAGTTTCTAAAAATTTAGAATATCAGCTTCACTTTATTGTCCAAGATATGGAGTGAAACTCATATTCTTTAAAACTTTTATAATTCCTTTTCAAAACCATATTCTCAATTTCATCATATATTGTCCGTGGATATTTATTTTCTTCCACCCTTCGATCGTGGGACCCATTGTGTTTCCTTACAGGCAATGTTATAATCGGAACCTGGCACTGGGTCAAAAATATGTCAGGACCTTTTTCACAAAAAAGTGTGGCAGAGACAGACTCCTTATCAGCTGAAGAGAACTTATGCATTCAATGCAATGCAGTGCTCCAGCTAGCATTTTAGAGCAGAGGGGAGCTTGACTTTTGCATGAGAAAAGTTGGGCACGACTTTTTGGTTAATGAAATCAAATGGCTTCTCACACGTTAGTGGAGATAATGGTACTAATGTCTCTTTTGGAATTATATATGTTTATATGTACATGCGTTTCACAAGTAAGTGGTGTACTGGGTCGAAGCAATAGCAACATTTATTATTTAAAACAACATTTGAACATTTAACTTCTAGGTACCTTTTAATATAGAATTATAATATTTAAATAAAAAAACAATTTGTTTGATTCATCTGAAAGCGTGTTATTAAAGCAATACAAAAATAAACGATGACTGAATAAGTAATCTGTTCAAGGGAGACTACTCAATAAATATATCCATGTCATTTGACGTTTCAGAACTCGGGCTGAACGTGCGCCTTCACTGGTTGCCAATGATCTGCAAAGACTCTGATCAAAATGCGAAGCTAGTGTTTGCAATATCCCCGCGGCTTGATCAGTCTGCGACAGTATTACAAGTAAACAGTGTGTATACCGAGCTGCGTCGCACAACACTTTGCAAAGACCCAGATCAACATGCGCAACCCGGGCAACATTTTTTCTCTCCTATCTCTGAGTAGCCCTGCAAAAGGCTCTTGGGGTCAGCGAAGACTGAGCAGTTTGCAATGATGCAAAGGCTACTCCGAGTCTTCACTGGTCGCACGATACTCGAAGACTTAGACCAGCATGCGCAACCACTATGTAAGTCAGAACAACATGCGCAACAACTTTGCAAGTCCGTTTGGATAACCCAGCTTGTAAAATCAGCGATGCGCAGACTGATGCGCGTCGATACTGTTGAGCAATGACCTGCTCATCCAATCAATACGGCTAATGAAGGCTTGCGCGCATTCGCTGACTGATCCAAGACTTCACTGCTCGCTCGTCTTACTGCAGTTCAGATTACTCCGGTTTACGCCCACCTGATTAACGATCGGATCGGCTCTATATGTGATATAATCTTGAAAGGACCGCAACCCCAACCCCCAAAAAAACTTGATTCCCTTGAAATAATTTATGAATGCATAATTTTCCCGTGTGAGAATTTCCCGCCTTTTATTACACACGTCATTTATTTCACGTGCATTCCAAATACGCTCTCAAAAAATATTAAATGCGTAATGCTAATTTGTTTTTCGTACCTGATACGCAGCAGATTTGAAAAAAAGGAGTATCCTCCCAATTATTTTCGTAATTTACGCGGTACGCAGCCTTATCTAAAGCCCTGCATCTTGAATACCTTCAAACCACATCTGCTCATTAACGTTTAGACTGATTCAGCTGTAAGACGGTTTGAGACAATGGATGCAACATGGAGTTTCAGAATTGCTTAAATCATTGTTTCTTCCTGAATAAAAAATCAGACTTAAGTTGTTCAGGCATTAAGACAACATGCAGATTCAGGATTGCTAAAGGCGATGTGATCTAATAGACAAGATACCAACAAGGCCATGTATGATCAGCCTCATCTGGCCCACTTGGGCCTCTGATATTTTTATATTAGACAATGCTTTACGGTATGTATCCATCTAGAATTTAGTAAAAAAGTACAAAACTAGTTCCACTGTATGCTACTGTTATGACTCGAGGTTGCTGCAATATTCCCCATTATTTTATAATGTACAGTGGAACTGAATTGAAACTGAGAACAATGGTTGAAATTTCATGCTTAAGTGTCTGTCCAAGGCGGTTGTTTCTATCACCTTTATTGTTGGTTTTGCCTCTTACTGTGTCTTTAGATCAGCTTAGTATTTTCCTTGATATTCTTTTCCACATTACGAAAACACGCCTATATAATTTTGACCCCCTCGAACCCCACTTTTATATAGTAAAACTGGGGTTTACAGGGGTGCTTTTTTCTTATTTCTGCTCCAAAATATAGATTGTGGGTACTCATTTGAACCGCCTCGATGAGACGGTTCTAACGAGTACCTACAATCTATATTTTGAGCAGAAATAAGAAAAATGTTGCAATTTTTCATCTTAAAATGTTCGTTTTTTTTCGGCTGTAAAGTTTGCAATGTATTTGTATAGTCGTGTTTTCGTAATGAGGTTTTCACTCAACAACATAATCACTTTATTACCTTCTATTCATAGGCAAAACCACGGATGGAAGTAAGTGCATTTTTGCATGGTAAACGGCTTGTTTGCATGGGAGGAATGTGAACGCTTTCGCGAAAAGGGACACAATTGGCCTCTCAGAAGCAGCTTTGGTCCTTTCAGAATTGGCTCATTTGCAGAGTTGGGATAAATCATTAGAGACAGAGTTGCTCGTAACACCCTTAACCTTTTGAGAAGGAACGAGCACGATGTTTTTGTCTTAGTTCGGATCTCCCTGATTTAACTGGTGGTTTCGTTCTATTTGTTACTGCACTGTTGTTTAAATCTGCACCGGTATTGTTGGCGAGGGTTGATTATTCGTATAATTCGGAGTCGCACTTCTTTTTTTTTTGTTGCACCTGCTTTAGCAGAAAGACATAGGCGTGCAAGTTTCCGTCCGTCCGGTTGTCCGTCCGTCCGGTTGTCTCTCCGGTTGTCCATCCGGTTGTCCGTCCATCTTTCCGTCAACATTTTACACTGGGTGTTTTGTCATCGCAACTCCTCCTACAGTTTCATACCGATTATTTTGAAACTTTGCGTGTGTTTTTGCAATGGTATGGGAATGCGCATGTGTTTTGGACTTTATCTTCGGATCAGTTTTTATCGCTTTTTCCACATTGTGAACTTAGTCATTTTTAACCTTCAATTGATATATGATAGGTACCTCGTGTCATCGCAACTCCTCTTACAGTTTTATATCGATCATCTTGAAATTTTATGTGTGTTTTTGCTATGGTTTGAGGATGTGCATGTGGTTTGAACTTTGTCTTGGGATCAATTTTATCACTTTTTCCACATTGTGAACCTAGTCATTTTTAACTTTCAGTTCATATATATGATAGGTACCTCTTGTCATCGCAACTCCTTCGTCGGATCATTTTTTGTCACTTTTTCCACATTGTGAACTTAGTCATTTTTAATCTTCAATTGATATTTGATAGGTATCTCTTGTCATTGCAGCTCCTCTTGCAGTTTTATACCGATCATTTTGAATTTTTGCGTGTGCTTTCGCCATGGTATGAGGATGTGCATGTGGTTTCAACATAATTCTCAGAATATTGTTTTTTTTTCTTCACTTTTTGCACATTGTGAACTTAGCCATTTTTAAGCTTCAGTTGATATATGATAGGTACCTCTTGTCATCGCAACTCCTCTTACAGTTTTATATCGATCATTTTGAAACTTTGTGTTTTTTTGCTATGGTATGAGGATGTGCTTGTTGTTTGGACTTTATCTTCGAATCAATTTTTATCACTTTTTCCACATTGTGATTTTAGTCATTTTTAACCTTCAATTGATATATGATAGGTACCCCTTGTCATCGCAACTCCTCTTACAGTTTTATTCCAATCATTTTGTAACTTTACATGTGCTTTTGCCCTGGTATGAGGATGTGCATGTGGTTTCGACATAATTCTCACAATATTTTTTTTACTTTTGCACATTGTGAACTTAGCCATTTTTAAGTTTCAGTTGATATACGATAGGTACCTCTTGTCATCGCAACTTCTCGTACAGTTTCATACCGATTATTTTGAAACTTTGCGTTTGTTTTTGTCATGTTATGAGGATGCGCATGTGGTTTGGGTTTTATCTTTAGATTAATTTTTATCACTTTTTCCGCATTGTGAACTTAGTTATTTTTAACCTTCAATTGATATATGATAGGTACCTCGTGTCATCGCAACTCCTCTTACAGTTTTATATCGATCATCTTGAACTTTTATTGTGTTTTTGCTATGGTTTGAGGATGTGCATGTGGTTTGAACTTTGTCTTGGGATCAGTTTTATCACTTTTTCCACATTGTGAACCTAGTCATTTTTAACTTTCAGTTCATATATATGATAGGTACCTCTTGTCATCGCAACTTCTCTTACAGTTTTATACCGATCATTTTTGTCGCACTGTATCAGCAGGCAAGTTTCTTTCCATCCATCCGTCCGTCCGTCCGGTTGTCCGTCCGTCTTTCCGTCAATATTTTTCACTGGGTGTCTTGTCATCGCAACTCACTTTTTCTTCATTATGGACTTTATTTTTATGACCTTGCCATTCGAATAATGGTGAAAGGGCATATAGTGTTACCCCTGTCCGTCTATCTGTGCCTTCGTTTTATGGTGTGTTTGTCCATCCATCCATCCATCCACCCATCTGTCCATTCGACACTTAAATGCTGTCGATAACTTTCTTATTTTTTGACTCACATATATAGGTTGTGGATTCTTCTCAAAGCCTTCTATTCATTTCTTCTGACTTCATTAAAATTTTATTTTTTGTGTGGGGCAGGTGGGGGGCAGGTGCGACATCAGTTTCACCGAAGTTGAATCTCTGGTTTGTTTCTTTTGACCGACCAAATGTTATCTCTGATATGCTTCATAGATGTAGGTGTTGTTTTGTTTGTACATGCATTTATACAACTAATTCTTTTTGTCGCGCCTGCTATTAGCATGGCGCGATATAGGCGCCCGGTTTTCCGTCCGTTCGTCCGTTTGTCCGTTCGTCCGTTCGTTCGTCCGTCCGTCCGTTTGTCAAGGCGTCAACATTTGCGACCACCCTAGCGTTCACCCTGAGGTTCAAGTTTATTTCTCAAGAACTATAAGAGCTTCATTAATGATCCTTGGTACAAACTTGTATCTGGGGATGACAACTTACATGCAAGCATCCATATTTGACCTTGACCTACATTTCATGGTTCACTGACTTTGTAAAATATTGCGACCACCCTAGCGTTCACCCTGCGGTTCAAGTTTATTTCTCAAGAACTATAAGAGCTTCATTAATGATACTTGGTACAAACTTGTATCTGGGGATGACAACTTACATGCAAGCATCCATATTTGACCTTGACCTACATTTCATGGTTCACTGACTTTGTAAAATATTGCGACCACCCTAGCGTTTACCCTGAGGTTCAAGTTTATTTCTCAAGAACCATAAGAGCTTCATTAATGATACTTGGTACAAACTTGTATCAAGGTATGGTAACTTAAATGCAAGCATCCATATTTGATATTGACTTATATTTCATGGTTCACTGACTTTGTAAAATATTGCGACCACCCTAGAGTTGACCCTAATGGTCAAGTTTATTTCTCAAGAACTATAGGATCTACATTAATGATACTTGGTACAAGCTTGCATTTAAGAATGGAAACTTTTGTGCAAGCATCTATGTTTGACCTTGACCTACATATCATGGTTGGGTGACTTTGCGCCCCCACAGGCGCGACATAGCCTTCGGCGGAATTCTTGTTATTGTTTACTTAGCACTGAAATCAATGCATATCTGAAACAAATAATACTAGAAAAATGATGTCGAATCATTTCACTTGTGACTGATACATTTATATTGTTTCACAGTAGCGAGCCGGGGCTACTTCTTTGTTGACGTTCTGTAAAATAAAAAGAAAATTCACCTTTTGTGGTGGATACCAAAAATATATCAACTCGCGCGTTGAAAACATCCGAAATTTCACCGGTGCTTCGCATTTGTGAAAAGTCTGATGCTTTCGGCACACTCGATGAAATGTTTTTGATATTCACCACAAAAGGTAAATATCTTCAATCTCTATTTCGATTGGATGAGCCATTTGTCTTCAGTGCTCATGTCTATTCCTGAGTAACGTTTTCTTTCTGTTCTTCGGCGCATCTCTTTTTAGACTAGGCTGCATAGTGCTCCCGTGCAGAGCTGAAACTGGCCAAACTTTTGAGTAATGTAAACAGCTTAGAAGGTAAAGCCATGTTCAGGAAACGTGGTGCGAGTTGGACCGTACCTTGAACTATATCGCTTCTTAGGGCTGTAGGTCTGTAGATGTCATTTCATCTCAATGACGGGTGAAAGTCCCACAAAATCGGGAGCAACGTCTCCAGAATAACCTAAATAGTGTTGATGAGTGACGTAAACCTCAACGCGAATACCTCATTACAGTTTTGACAGTGTAAAGGAAAGTGTGTCCATTGATAGAAATACAAATCTTTGAAGTTTTAAAAGTTCATTGCAATCCGAGATTTGAGTTACTACAATTTTCCTTCGAAGGTTGAGCTAAGTGGCAGCTTCAGTATTTTTATCTTCGTCTCAACTAAAACTGCTGGACTAATTTAAACCAACCTACATGTTGATCCTCTATGGAATAAGTCAATGAAAATTTATTGATGGGATTATAGTCACATTACCAAGACCGCCTTGACCATATATGGTTATGACATTTTGGAAATCTTCTTCTCAGGTACCAAATTGCTGATCACTTTTAATATAGAAGTGGAGGCAATGACCGGGAATCAATGCAATTAATCAACAGCTCCCATCAGAGACACCAAAGGGAAAGAAACATAAACATGAAACAACAGACCCTAATGGAAACATCAATAGCGGAAAGCCAAGAGGACAGTTACTTTCCCTCAAAATGGCCAATTGGCTATCCAAAATAAAATAATATAAGCGACTCAAACACCCAAACACAAACCATAACAAAAATAAACCGCGACAGAAGAACCGCATTGGAACGGTCAGTGGAAACGAATCCCACTGGGGGGCTTAAATCGATTTTACGTGGCCACAATCGTCGCCCGTACTTGCGTCGCGATTAAGGTAAACAATTTGTTCAGTCCGCATGAAGACCTCCTAACTCATCAGTGCAGCATCTCCGTGAACACAAAAATCAAACAACCACAGAGATGAAACAATGGCGAGGACTCAACAGCAAGAAACCACTGAAATGCTGGAGCGAAAGAAAACGGACAGTTAGACTCTGATGGGCCTGACAAGAGACAGAGAATCAGGTTACAACCAACATAAGCCTTTACGCTGGAACCGTCATAGAATCTGTGGTCTGACCCACCGGCGTGCAATTAAAGAGGGAAGCAAAGTTCTCAACCGTGATTGACTTTACTACCATACATGCAGTCTGTCGTATACCATTTATGTTGTACCCATTCTTTTTATATCAAAGAATGATTTTACGAAATTGGGCGCTGAAGCCATTGCGGTTATATATTTTTCTTAATTTATATACTAAGTCACCATAAGATTCAGGTTCCGATTAACCTTGTTGCAGAAGAGATTTAAGTCCAATATTGAATTTTAAAATTAAATGAGAATGACGTCTATAAAATTTTGAAAAGGCTTTGCGTAGTTTATGGTACCGATAACAATGATTAAGAAGTTTAACCGTTAACAATTTATTACGAGTGTTGAAGTCGGTTACATGACTACATACTCTGGCAAATCGAATAATTGCGAAATATAAACGCCATAGGATGGCACAAGAGGTACATCACCATCCAAAAAAGGATAATTTTCAATCGCAAAGTCAAAATCATCACGTTTATCATAAATTTTGCAAGAGACAAACCCATCTACAATAGATAGATGTAAATCCAAAACGGGGCCTCGGTATCAGAAGAATTTGCTTTATTTAGCTGAAGTTATGGGGGGAGGGGGGTGGTAAATTTGACTGATCAAACCATCGAAATAGGTATTATCAATATTTAATAAATTACCCAAATATCTAGAAGAGGAGCCAAAAGCTTCAATGATATCAGACTGGTTTTCAGCAGAAAGGGACATCATGAAGTCTCTCTCATAACAAAACAAAAACAGATCAGCCACAAGTGGTGCGGAACTAGTACGCATCGGAATACCCACACCTTGTCTAAATAACTTAGTACCAAATCTTATGTAAATAATGTCAAGTAGAAAGGTGAGAGCTTCACACACTTTCTGACATGACCATAAAGTATAATTTTTATGCTCTTCAGAAATGAAAAAGCATTTCTTACATTACTTGCAAGATAGAGGGAGTCTATCCTTTGAAATGCCCATTCAACTGAATCATTAGGTTTTTTTCTAATAAGATTATGAGGAAGTGCAGTGTAAAGGGTGGAAAAATCATAAATAGACAGACTTGAAGCACGAAAACGCCTGCATTTCAATTTATGTAAAACTTCATTAGAATTTATTATAGACCAAAACAGATCTCCACCTGATCTTTCGAAGACTGGTATGCAGCATTATGGACTCAAGCCCTATCAAGAATGATGACACGGTGACCTTAGGTTGATCTTGACCTATTTTACATCAAGGCCATGTTTAGTTATTGGCCTTTGTCGGTTTTAGCCATTTTACCTACAGAAATTCTTGTTTCCGCAACTCCAAAAACACGGTTTACGGCATATATATTATAGACATGTTCCACATACTGACATTTCAAACTTCGGGGGACACTTGGCCTGTGGCTTTTTATCATTTCAGGAACTGAAAGGTTAGTTTTCTCAAGCCATCATGGTTTGTTATAAAACATGGCAACCATGGGCCGGTGTGAGTTTAAATACTTGAATTGGAGTGAGCGTAGTAGGCCTTTGGCCTCTTGTTTGTACTTACTGTTCAAATCTCCTGATGTCATTTATTGATGCCATTCTTTATTCTGCGTGCATGTACTGCCATTGTCGTTTTTATTTGGATAGCCATTTGACCATTTTATGGGAAAGAAAACTCCCCTTTTTGCTTTCTACTTGTATTATTTAAAGACATTTATTCTTGTAACAGTAGGATACACCGTGTGTTTATAATTGTTTTATTGTCCCGTGTGATATACTGACTATAACAAATCAAAGGCGGTCCTTAATAGGGTGATTAGTAGTTCTTCTTGTATCCCCTGACTGAAGCACTTTAATGTACGAGGGTAGGCTGAAAAGTTCTGAGCCTGACCAAGATCCAATGGTTTGTCCATGCTGAAAGTGCCTTATTTTTCAACATAGTCTCCCTTCCTGTGCACACACTTCCTCCAGCGATGCTGGAGTCCTTGGATCCCAGTGGTATAGAAGGTCTCATCTTGGTCCCTGAAAAACACCTCCACAGCAGCTATCACCTCCTCGTCTGACCGATTATGCTGCCCAGCCAAGTGCTTTTTCATGTTTGGAAACAGGAAATAATCTGATGGAGCTAGATCAGGTGAATACGGAGGGTGATCGACAAGTGTGAAGCCACAGTAATATACAGCAGCCATTGCGACAACCGTTTTATGAGCAGGCGCATTGTCCTGATGGAACAAGACCGCTTTTGTCAATGTTCCGGGTCGTTTAGCCTTAATTGCTTTTCGCAGTTGTTTAAGCAGATCTGCATAATACTCTCCATTAACTGTTCTGCCCTTATGAATGTTATACCCTTGGCATCCCAGAACACTGATGCCATCACCTTCCCTGCAGAGAAGACGACCTTTGCCTTCTTTTGAGGGGGTGAGCCAGGGTGCTTCCATTGCATGGATTGTCTTTTGGTCTCTGGCTCAAAGTGATGAATCCAATACTCATCCTGACTGACAAAACGGTCAAGAAAACCATCTTGGTCTGCTTCAAAATAGCCAAGTTGGATTGTGACAGGTTCAGTCTGGTCAACTTTTGGTCAGGCGTCAAAAGCCGTGGCACCCATCTGGCGGAAAGCTTCGACATTCCTAATTCACTGTGTAGAATGTTCTCTACTCGTTCACGGGAGATGCCAACAGTGTTAGCTAACTGATTCACAGTTAAACGCCTGTCATCCATCACGGCCCTGTACACTTGGCTGATGGTTTCCTCAGTTGTTGCCGTTGTTGGTCGTCCACACCGGTCATCATCTTCAAGGCTGTCCTTGCCCATCTTAAAATTTGCTGCCCACCTTTTCACGGTTGCATACGAAGGAGCATCATCCCCTAATGTAGCAACCATATCGGCATGAAGATCCTTAGGAGCTAACACCTTTTTATGGAGGTACTTGATGACACCACGATGCGAGATTTTGTCCATTTTCTCAAAAACGTGCTAGTAAAAATTTACCAAGTCTAGAATTTCTATGTTATTGCAGGTAAACTTGAACTCATTTGAGTCAAATCAAGTAATAAAGGTTTGGATTTAATGAATACAAAATTTCATGGCTGTTCGATGCCTGCTTCTTGGTCAGGCTCAGATCTTTTCAGCCTACCCTCGTACACTATAGTCAACAGTTAGTAAATTATTGATTTTCCCAAAGGACTCCCCTTACCTGTTAAAGGCAGAGGACTTCTCTTCAGCCAGCACTGAGGGCTACACAATATTATGTAATGAAATGATAGTCCTCAATAATCAAGAATAAATGCCTTTTAATTACGATGACGTTGCTAAATACTGGTGCTTTTTCCAACACATTTGAACTTTTACCGTCGAAAACAAACGATATTTTTCAGATGAAAATTGTTATTATTCTATAGGTTTTTGGTACACGTTATAACCACCGTGCATGCGACTACTCGCAGTCTATATTTTAGAACAGAAAGAAGTAACATAAAGTTTACCCCTGTAAACCCCAGGATGACGAGTTGCTGTGTATTTTATTCGTGTTTTCCTTGAAATAGTTTACTGCCAGTTGTTTTCGGAATGTATAAAAAGTAGAAGTGAAGGCAATGATCAATGAAGCTAGTGAAGGCAATGAAAAATAGAAGTGAAGGCAATAAAGTCTTTTATAATTAATTCGTTTATAAGCGCATGAATAGAGAATCTTACAGGAGTGTTCACGTATTATTGAATTTATTAAACGAGTTGGGGAAAAGGGATAAAATGCGAGTCCCTTTTCTTCAACGAGTTTAATAAATTCAATAATACATGAGCACGAATGCAAGATTCTATTTATCATATGACATTTAAAACGCATTTTATTCACGATTGTTTAACGAAAACGTCAATACTTCGCCATCAGTAAACGTGAAGTCGGTAAGGATGTCGTATGTGTAACGTTTCGGGGCGTATCTAACTTATTTGCTTATTTAATCCACTAGTGGATTATCGAATTTATTACATGGCGTTATTACACTCTCAGACGCGGCGTCATATGATAAAAGAGTTTATTGTAAATTGAAAAGGGAAACGATCAGAAACTGACACGACCAAATCCCAACCCCACCACACACACACACGCAATATCATACAAAGTTTCTGTTTATAAACAGAAAAATGGGGTTTATGAAGGATTGATTGTCTTCGTAAAACATTCTTCGATATAAAAGGATTGGGAACAATATAAATGCTTTACCGACAGCCTGCATGCATGGTAGTTAACCAAGTCACGGTTGATAACTTCACTTCCCTTTTTAATTACACGCAGGCGGTAGCTATGTCTATTCCTGATCATTGTCTTCAACCTGTTTTGTACTCGTTAGTATGGACTCAGTTGTGTCACTATTTCCATTGTATCACGTGGATGTGTTTTCGTTATGTAATTTTGATAGTACAGAGCTATATATTTATATTGTAGGCGATCCTGTGAAAATGACTGAAAAGATTCCAGCCGGAGAAGTATACAAGGGTGTGGCTTGGTCGTACCTCTTGAACTATCTGCCCTTGGCCCTTCTTGGTATGTATTTATAGCCAAACCTGTCTTTAAGAAATCAGCGTTATGTAAAGGTCATAATATATTATAATCTTATATATATTTATATAGGAACCTTTGTCAAGCAAGAAGTTTAGCTTAACAAGTGTAGTGTATTCATAGAGTTGCTTGCTTAACACAAGTGTGACTTTAGTTATATATATGGCTTTATGACACTGTGTAATAGATAAGCATTAATGAAATAGCGATGTACACTCTAGCGATGTACATGGGCTCAGCCTAAATGAATATTTAAGAACATACTCAAGACATACCAACATCCGAGTGTCGAAGTCTATTAAGTTAAAAAAACATGGGTCTTCAGTTATGACAGTTGCAATGTATTAGTTTTCCATTTGCAAAAACAAAACAAAAAAAAAAAAAAAATAAAATAAAATAAATAAATAAAAACAACACAACTTTTAACTGTTTTAAACGAAGCAATAATTTTTGAAAAATTAGTGACCACTATTCAACGCCTTGTTTGCATTTAATGAGTTAGAAAGCCTTCATGCAGACTGTGTAAATTATTTGTCTAAACCTCGACAGAACCAAGGGCGAGGATTGTGGCCCCGTTAAATCAATTTAGGCCAGAAAGTTTTACATTACGAAAACACGCCTATACAAATACATTGCCACCTTCATCGCCGAAAAAATGAAAATTTTAAGATGAAAAATTGTGACATTTTTCTTATTTCTGCTCAAAATATAGATTGTGGGCACTCTTTAGAACCGCCTCATCGAGGCGGTTCTAACCAGTACCCACAATCTATAGTTTAGAGCAGAAATAAGAAAAATAAGGTTTACCCCTGTAAACCCCAGTTTTACTATATAAAACTGGGGTTTAAGGGGGTCAGAATTATATAGGCGTGTTTTCGTGATGCTGACCGTTCCAAGGCGCTTCCTCTGTCGTGGTTTATTATAATTAGAGTTTGGCTTTCCGCTTGTGATGGATTCATTAGGGCTTAGTCATTTCATGTTTCTGTGTCTTTCCCTTTGATGTCTCTGGGTTTATCAGAATTCCGAATACGTCCTTCAGTCCTCATCAATAGGGCTATGGCCTGTGACATTTTCAAGATTATAGCTCAAAACACCTATAAGAAGTTGTTTGACAATCAAAATAAAGGACCAATTACGGTGAAAAATAGAAGAGAAGGCAATGATTAAGTTGTTTAATGTTGATGCTTCTTGCCCTGTGGATTGGGGGCTAAAGGTAATTGTAATTATTCTATACTTAACAGTGAATCAATACATACCTGAATCAAATAAAAATTATATTTTCACATTGTGAAATGATCTTTTCATAATGTGAAAAATGCCATGTTATTTTCACAGTACCAGCCAGGACCACATTTGTTTTTCGCATAAATAAAAAAAGAAAATTTATCTTTTTTTTCGATGATAACAACAAAAAAAAATTCATCTCGTGTGTTGAAAACGGAATTTTCGGTCGTGCTTCGCACTCGTGAGAATTCGGATGTTTTCACCACACTCGATGAGATATTTTTTGATATTCGACTCAAATATGTAAATATCCTCTATTGCTTAGCATCTGTTTCATGTGGCATGTTGGATAAGCTACTAGCCTCATAAACCAGCGCAATGGGATCGGTTCCGGGCTTCCTCGGACTTCCGGATGAGTCTTTTAATCGAGATGCAGTCTCCATATGACTTCAGCTGTTGGTGGGACGTAACACTGAAACACCCACACTTCTATTTCATTCACACAGTGACTGACGGTCCCAATGTGTTTTCCTATATCTTTGTTGTTTGTGCTTGTAATGTTTTACTTTCCTTTTTCAATCATCTCAGTCTGTCCCTCGGTTATCTTGCCTTCTTTTTGCTCAGCCAAATAATTTCTTCATTACTTTCTATTCACAGGCAAAACTGCGGATGGAAGAAGTAAGTATTGCTGTTTTGTTTGTTTGTATTGGAGTTTAACGGCCCAGTCAACACTAGTTAGGTCGTTTTCGAGCCGGTCAGTTTACCTCTCATTACGAAAACACACCTAAACAAATGCATTGTAAACCTTACCGTCGAAAACACTAAAATTTTAAGATGAAAACTAAGAACAATGCTGACCGTTCCAAGGCGGTTCTCCTGTCTCGGTTTATTTTTTGTTATGGTTGTCTTTGGGTGTTTGTGTCGCTTATAATGTTTTATTTTGGATAGCCTTTTGGCCATTTTGTGGGAAAGTAACTGTCCTTTCGGCTTTCTTTCGGATCCTAACACGAATCCTTACTGCAGTTAAAGATGGCCTTCAGAAATATTGTGACACTGCATATGCCAGGAGTGTTGTGAATCAGATGGGGGTCTTGAAAAACTCTTAAGAGCTTCTAGAACATCTTCAGTCACAGTCTTTTCTCCCAGTAAACAGTATAAAATCTTTCGATTTCTCAACGCTCTACACAACTATTTACCATGATAAATTGAAATCTAAACTCAAGGAAATAAAAAATCAATGTTTTTCCACAATAATGGTAACCGTCGCTACCAGTGTGTTGTCCTTGGCTACAAAGACACATACTTCATTCGAGATCACTCTGATGCACCACAAAAGTACACTGATGCAGATGTCATAATGATGCTGGAATATCTAATTGACAATATTTTCGTGGAGTTCAGTGGCCTATTATTTCAGCAAACAATTGGCATACCTATGGGTATTAATTGTGCACCGTTGCTTGTCGACTTGTTCTTGTACTCGTATGAGGCGGAGTTTGTACAAGGTCTCCTTAAAGCAAGCAAGAAACGCCTTGCACAACAATTTAATTTCACCTACAGATATATAGATGATTTATTGTCTCTGAAAAATGCTAAATTTGCAGAGTACTTGGAATTCATCTATCCACGTGAACTTGAAATTAAGGAAACAACAGAGACTGCAACCTCCTCCTCATAATTGGATTGTTATCTCTATATTGACAACGGGAAGCTTACTACTAGGCTGTACGATAAACGAGATGACTTCAATTTTCCCATTGTTAACTTTCCCTTCCTGAGCAATAATATCCCGTCTGCACCAGCATATGGAGTTTACGTTACACAGTTAATCCGTTATGCTAGAGCCTGTTCCAAGTATCAGGACTTTATGGAACGTGGAAAGGTGCTCATTACCAGGTTGTTATGCCAGGGGTATCAAAAAACCAAACTGGTATCAACATTAAAGAAGTTCTATGGGAGGCACCATGATCTTGTGGATCCGTACAATGTGGCCATTTCCAGAATTATTTCTGATATGTTTGCCAATGGAAAGCCATAGGAAGACTCTCAAAATCTCGGACATACCCTTCTCGGCATTTACACCTTTTCTTCGTTCGGGTCGATGGGCATGGTGGGCGAAGTTTGCTTAATATCCGCGGACGCCTGATTACACTCTTCTGGAGTCCATGTCTGTTGATCTGAACATTGATATTTGCCATTTTGTCTATGGATTAACGATTTTGGATTAACGCTTTGGTACTACGTCCTAAACTTCTTTCCGCTATAGATGTTTCCATTAGGATTTGTTGTTTCATGTTTGTATTTCTTTCCCTTTGGTGTCTCTGATTGGAGCTGTGGTTAATTGTATCGATTCCTGATCATTGCCTCCACTTCTATTTTTATACGTAAACGGTTAACCAATACAGTGCACATTCCTTCGCCAGAAACTGACAACTGCCCTTCTTGAATCAGTGGAAGGCATAGACAGACCGTAGACTAGATTTCACGATCAGTCTCCACGAAAGAATGTTGCCGACCCCGCAGGTTTCGAACCCGCGTCCTCCTGATCACCATTCAGACTTGCATCCGACTGAGCTACCGAGGCCGGCAGATAAACTATTCATGGTGTGTTGTTTCGTGTTTGTGTTTCTTTCCCTATGGTGTCTCTCTGATGGGAGCTGTGGGTTAATTGTGTCGATTCCTGATCATTGCGTCCACTTCTTTTTAGCTCACCTGAGCCGAAGGCTCATGTGAGGTATTAGTATACCACGAGCCGGCGTCCGTCGTCCGTCGTCCGTCGTCCACACTTTCAACGAAGTATATCTCTGGAACCAGTGGGCCGGCCTTGATCAAATTTCATATGAACCATCATCAGGTAGGGGGAAAGGCTGTATTAGGTTTTCGTGCAGATCGGATGAGAACTCTGGTTGCCACAGCAACAAAGAGCTCCCATAGGCTTAACATAGGAAAAAGCTTGTCATCACTCTAGCTCCGTCAATTTTTTTCTGATCGACTTCATTCTTGCAGATAACGAGGACAGGCATGAAATCTCGATCAGGTTCGATTTTGGGCTGAATCGGATTATTCACTCAGGAGTTACGTGCCCTTGAGCGTTAGGAAAAAGCTTGTCATCACTCTAGCTCCGTCAATTTTTTTCTGATCGACTTCATTCTTGCAGATAACGAGGACAGGCATATAATCTCGATCAAGTTCGATTTTGGGCTGAATCGGATTATTCACTCAGGAGTTACGTGCCCTTGAGCGTTGAAAATATTGCCTATTGACTTAACATGGGGAGAATGTTGTCATCACCGTAGCTGCTTCAATTATTTTCAGATTGGCTTTATTCTTGCAGATAACCAGCACAGCCATGAAATCTCGGTCAAGTTCGATAACTGGCAGAATCGGATCATTCACTTAGGAGTCACCTGCCCTTGTGTGTTTTTGCATTAGGGTTAATGGGAATTTCAAAAATGTATATCTTAAAGACTACTTGGCCAACTTTGATCAAATTTCATGTGTCGCATTATTGGGCAAGTGGAAAGGCTTCATTAGGTTTTCAGGCAGATCTGAGTGGAACTCTGGTTGCCATGGCAACATCTAGCTCCCATAGACTTCACATAGGAAAAAGCTTGTCATCACTCTAGCTCCGTCAATTTTTTTCTGATCGACTTCATTCTTGCAGATAACCAGTACAGGCATAAAATCTCGGTCAAGTTCGATTTTGGGCCGAATCAGATAATTCACTCAAGAGTTACGTCCCCTTGAGCGCCCGAAAAATTGCTTATCGACTTAACATGGGGAAAATGTTGTCATCACTGTAGCTAGTAACGAGGACAGGCATAAAATCTCGGTTAAGTTCGATTTTGGGCAGAATCGGAATATTAACCTCGGAGTTACGTGACCTTGAGCGACAAAAAAATTGCCCATAGACTTAACATAGGGAAAATGTTGTGACTACGATAGCGACTTGAATTTTTTTCAGATCAGCTTCAAACTTGCAGGTAACGAGGACAGACATAAAATCACGGTTAAGTTTGATTTTGGGCCGAATCGGATTATTTGCCTTGGAGTTACCTGCCCTTGAGCATGAAAAAATACGTTGTGACCACGATAGCAACTTTATTTTTATTCAGATCAGCTTCAAACTTGCAGGTAACGAGGACAGGCATAAAATCCCGGTTAAGTTCGATTTTTGGCCGAATCGGAATATTGACCTCGGAGTTACGTGACCTTGAGCGACAAAAAATTTGCCCATAGACTTAACATAGGGAAAATGTTGTGACTACGATAGCGACTTGAATTTTTTTCAGATCAGCTTCAAACTTGCAGGTAACGAGGACAGACATAAAATCTCAGTTAAGTTCGATTTTGGGCCGAATCAGATTATTTGCATTGGAGTTACCTGCCCTTGAGCATAAAAAAATACGTTGTGACCACGATAGCAACTTTATTTTTATTCAGATCAGCTTCAAACTTGCAGGTAACGTGGACAGGCATAAAATCTCAGTTAAACTCGAATCGGAATATTGACCTCGGAGTTACATGACCCTGAGCGACAAAAATTTGCCCATAGACTTTACATAGGGAAAATGTTGTGACTACGATAGCGACTTGAATTTTTTTCAGATCAGCTTCAAACTTGCAGGTAACGAGGACAGACATAAAATCTCGGTTAAGTTCGATTTTGGGCCGAATCGGATTATTTGCCTTGGAGTTACCTGTCCTTGAGCATAAAAAAAATACGTTGTGACCACGATAGCAACTTTATTTTTATTCATATCAGCTTCAAACTTGCAGGTAACGAGGACAGGCATAAAATCTCGGTTAAGTTAAATTTTGGGCCGAATCGGAATATTGACCTCGGAGTTACGTGACCTTGAGCGACAAAAAATTTGCCCATAGACTAATTAGGGAAAATGTTGCGACTGCGATAGCGACTTGAATTTTTTTCAGATCAGCTTCAAACTTGCAGGTAACGAGGCCAGACATAAAATCTCGGTTAAGTTCGATTTTGGGCCGAATCGGAATATTTGCCTTGGAGTTACCTGCCCTTGAGCATAAAAAATACGTTATGACCACGATAGCAACTTTATTTTTATTCATATCAGCTTCAAACTTGCAGGTAACGAGGACAGGCATAAAATCTCGGTTAAGTTCGATTTTGGGCCGAATCGGAATATTGACCTCGGAGTTACGTGACCTTGAGAGACAAAAAAATTTGCCCATAGACTTAACGTAGGGAAAATGTTGTGACAGAAATAGCGACTTGAAGTTTTAGCTCACCTGAGCCAAAGGCTCCAGTGAGCCGATAGTATACCAAGGCTCCGGAGTCCGTCGTCTGTCGTCCATCCATCCGTCGTTCACATATCTCAGAAGGCAGTCGACCAATCTTGTTTAAATTTTATGTGTAGCACCATTGGGCAAGGGGAAAGGCTGCATTAGGTTTTGGAGCTAGTCTGGTTCATTTGTTCCTTCATTCTTCTTTCTCTCCATATAGATATAATAGACCAATGTTAAATTTTTAATCAAAGATTTCTCAGGAACTATAAAAGCTAGAAGCATCAAATTTGGTATTCAATAGAATAATGATGACTTATTTTGTGTAAGAGACATTGGGCTTTCTCAGCTTATTTGTTCATCTGTTCTTTCATTCTTCTTTCTCTCCATTTTGACCAATGTTAAATTTTCGTCAAAGATTTCTCAGGAACTATAGAAGCTAGAAGTCTCAAACTTGGAATGCAATGCAATAATCATGACTTATATCCTGTAAGGGTCAATGGGCTGGATTCTATTAGCAGATTTAGTAGTCAAGTCTGTGAATTGTTAAAACTTAAGTTCCTCAGGTGAGCGGTTTAGGCTCATTGAGCCCCTTGTTTAGAAATATAGACTGTGGATACTCGTTAGAACCGCCTCATCGAGGCGGTTCTAAGGAGTACCCACGATCTATATTTTAGAGCAGAAATAAGAAAAATAAGGTTTACCCCTGTAAACCCCTGCTTTTCTATATAAAAGTGGGGTTCAATGGGGTCAGAAGTGTATAGGGGTGTTTTCGTGATGCCACACTTTTCCTGGGCAGGATTATACGTAAGCGGTTAACCAGTACAGTCCAAATTCTTTCGCCAGAAGCTGACAACTGCCCTTCTTGAATCAGAGGAAGGGAGAGAATGACCGTAGAAAAGATTTCATGATCAGTCTCCATGAAAGAATGTTGCCGACCCCGGCAGATATCGAACCTGCAGCCCCCTTATCCCCAGTAAGACTCGCATCCAACTGAGTTATCGAGGCCGGCTAAGTATTACTATAAGGGGATACACCTGGCTCATAATCTGTCATTTACATGGGGGAATATGTTGTCTTTCATGTAGATGAAACCCTCTGCGATAGGGATCAATCTTAAAGGACACGATTTGCTTCTCAGGAGCAAAGTTTACTTAAAACAATTAAGGATGAGTAACTTTCAAGTCTTTAAATAGATTATCAAATATTTCAGGCAGCAAAATGTGTTTGTATAATTTAAGAACAAGGTTACCAAGATGTCTTTTCTTCCCAAATGTGTTTTCTGTATGTAACACAGTGGCATTTGCTAAGCATGAAAGTAATTGTTTGGCATAAACGAATCATATGTATTATCACATTAACACTGTGAGAAGCATGCATGCCCTTGTAATTTTACATCATCTGAGTAATATGTTCCATTAAAGGGTTATCGTTTGGCAGAAAAGAATACATCGCAAAACTGAAAAGTATGGAGTGTACAAGTAATTCTGGGCCAGATTAGTTAGTTCGGCCAAATAGGCCTCATCAGTGACTCTCAGATATTTTCAATTGAGAAGGGAAACGATCGGGAACTGATACAATCAGATCCCAAAATCCTCCCCACAATATCACTAGGGAAAGAATTCGAAATACGGAGTGATGACATTTAACAAAACAGACCTCTGGAAAACCGAGTCAGCAGCTCTTTCCCAAACAGATGGTGACTCAGATTACCCAAACCTAACTAAAAAGGAACAACATACATGTGGAAAAGAATCAGAGTCATTAACACAGGAAGGACAAACGTAACTAGAAATGAACAACTAAAAAGGGGAAGAACAAGAATCACCAATATAACAACATACATAATTAGCGAAAGAATCAGAACCACCTTTATAAAATAGGAAAGAACTTAAACTACACAATGGAATCAATGACCCCAAAAGACACGAAAATAAAACCTACACTATGATGATGGCGTTAAATATGGGCCCCGTCAAGCGATTTTGGTACTTATCGCCTATGCGAGCAGGGAAGGTTCAGGCGAGCCTGCGCATCCGCGCAGTCTCGCCAGAACCTTCGCTGCTCGCTCATACAAGTAGTGAATCAAGAGGAACCTTCAGACAGAAAGCCATATCCCTTGCCCCTCTGAATGGCTGGGCATGCGCAGTTAAAATTTGTCATGACGGAAGGCTCGAAGACACAAATTCGCTTGGCGGGGCTCATATGTTCTATAAAAGGGTTGTAAGTCTGAGAAACAAACACCCTGAAGACCACTCTTTGTACAGAGATAATGAAAGTGTAAATTGAGGATCTTACATGCGTGTCCACGTATTATTGAATTTATTAAACGAGTTGAGGAAAAGGGATAAAATGCGAGGCTGTGGTGAGCATTTTATCCGTTTTCCTCAACGAGGTTAATAAATTCAATAATACATGAAAACGAATGCAAGATTCTATTTATCATATGACATTTAAAACGCATTTGATTCACGTTTTATTTACAAAAATGTCAATATTCCGCCAATAGTAAACGTGACGTCGTTAAGGACGTCGTACATGTAACGTTACGGAGCTTATTTAACTAATTTATAAGTTTAATCCACTAGAGGATTATCAGATTTATAACATGGCGTTATTACATTCTGAGACGCGACGTCATATGATAAAAGGACATGCATTACTTCCTATATTCTTGCACAAAAACATGCGAAAACTGAATAGAACTAAACAGTGATTGGGCTTTACCGAGCACCCTATTTTTGTTTGCAGCAGAAATGAAGGTTATGTCACAGATTTTCATTAAATAATAAAAAAAAACGAGAGATTTGAGGTTTTCAATGTCGTATGTCATACGGGTGTGTTACCCTAATGTTTTGTGTTCTGTCCCCAAAAAACAAATCTGTTTACTGGGTGAACTTTGTAGCCAGTTTACTGACAAACTGCTGTTCCCCCCCCCCCGGCCCATCAGGGTGAAGAAATAGATGGGCTACATTATGCTTTAACGCAGAGCTGAAACCGGCCGCACACTAGTGCTGGTAAACCGCTTAGAGGCTCGAAGCCTGCCCAGGCAAAGCAGTGCGAGTCGCACCGTCCATACTTATAAACCCAATTGGGTTCTTTGGGCGACAGGGCTTGATATGTCATTTCATCTCAGTGTCGTGTAAAAGTTCCATAAAATTGGAAGCAACGTCTTCAAAAGGACCTATACAGTGTTGAAGGGGACGTTAAACCTCATTCTAATGCACTTACATATATAACGTGACGTCTGATTGGATAACGTCAAAAATTTGCGACAGTATATTCCACGATATACTGTCGGAAATCCGACGTCACCACGTAACGTCGCTTTTCATTGGCTGACATTTGGTTTTACGCAGCTCACAACGCCTGCCGTTTTTGTGCAATAGTACAATTTTTAACAAAACAACCAAATAAGTGCATTAGAATGGGGATAACTGTATTGAAAATTATCATTTGGGGAGGTAAATCGTTGTTTTTACGGTCGCAAATCCCGTTTTACGGCTCCGCTGACGCGTCGCCGTAAAACGACATTTCCGACCGTAAAACCACCGATGTACCTCCCCAAATGACAATTTTGAATACAGTTATCCCCTAAATCAAGCACATCAAATAGGCACAGACTGCTCTGCTCAACCATATAGACAAGCAACAAAGTTGAGAGTTTTGATATAGAAACAAAATGTATTTTGGCGTCCAAGCAGTGAACTCTGAGGTATCTACATTCTTTGATTGAAGAAGAAATAAGACATTTACAGTCGAACTTCAATGGCTCGAACACCTTTGCGACCTCGAAAATCTGTTCGAGACAGGGGTAGTTCGATCCAATGAGGTTTACTGCCAGGAGGCATAACGATATATTTACGGTGTTCTATAATAAAAATGTATGCTGTGTGTACTCATTAGAATCGCCTCATCGAGGCGATTCTAATGAGTATACACAGCATACATTTGCAAGATAAAAGACTAAACTCTGCTTAATTATCCCCCACTATTTCTTATGTAGAGGATTTCGCTAGGGACTCAAGAATGGGTTCGACACATCCATGGTAAACGAGCCATCGGTGTTCGAGCCATCGAAGTTCTACTGTAGAAAAAAAATGTATTTTAGCGTCCAAGCAGTGAACTCTGATGTTCTAATGAAACTGCGTGGCTGGCATTGCTCACATCAAACTGAGTTATGAAGCTACCCCAGTGAGATCTGTCTATTACGTATCTACATTCTTAGATTGAAGAAGAAATAAGACATTTACAGTCGAACTTCAATGGCTCGAACACCTTTGGGACCTCGAAAATCTGTTCGAGACAGGGGTAGTTCGAGCCACAGAGGCCTACTGCCAGGAGGCATAACGAGGTACTTTTTGACATAGTTTCGGTGTCCTGTTATGAAAATGTATGCTGTGTGTACTCATTAGAATCGCCTCATCGAGGCGATTCTAATGAGTACACACAGCATACATTTGCAAGATAAAAGACGAAAGTCTCCTAAATTATCTCGCACCATTTCTTATGTAGAGGACTTCCTTAGGGACTCAAGAACGGGTTCGACTCAGCCATGGTAAACGAGCCATCGGTGTTCGAGCCATCGAAGTTCGCCTCATTTAAGCAAGTGTGTCAAATATCCACAATGTACAGTAACAATCCTATATTAAAACCACATTTGGGACTGTTCAGAAGTTCTACTGTAGAAACAAAATGTATTTTAGCGTCCAAGCAGTGAACTCTGAGGTTCTGATGAAACTGCGTGGCTGGCATTGCTCACATCAAACTGAGTTATGAAGCTGCCCCAGTGAGATCTTTTTATAACGTATCTACATTCTTTGATTGAAGAAGAAATAAGACATTCACTGCAATAGAGGGAAACATGAATTTTCACGATATGATTTTATGGCTCATGTTTCGTTTTTCAGATTTTAGAGAAAGATTTGAAGATGCCATGGTTAAATACAAAATGGACTGTCCATGTATTGCCAAAGTATTCATCATTATCCCAGCATCCTGCTCCTTTCCGGAACCTGGTTCCCAGTTTCCAGGAGAAGAACATATTGGTCCTTTAGAACCAGTAGTCTTGGGCTTCAGAAAGTTCTTTTTACAGCTCTACAGAATTACTACTAGCAAAGGAAAGGTAATTATTAAACTGAAAAGTAACAGGCAGATATGTGCCAATGACCCAGAAGGTAAACTGGCAGCGTGATCCAATTGCGTATTTTTGTGGAAACATACTGTCACTTCACTTGAGTCTTGTACCCGTGTGGTTAATTGTGGGTAATCATTGTGCCCCTAAATTCGAAGAAGTTTGAAGGGAATATTGCTTATTGATCATTTGTCTATGCGTCCGTCCATGCGTCTGTTACACTTTTTGAGGATTAGCATAATCTGAACCATGCAGTCTACATGGTCTAGGATATGATATCGCATGTATGAATTCTTCATACCAAAATATCTGGCAGAGATATGTTTTTCTTATCAGGATAATGACCCTTTTCCGAGTTGAAAAATATGGATGAAACTTTGTTCGTTAAATATCTGTATACCATTGAAGCTATAGATTGAAACTTGCAGAAAAGATTGGTAGTGATGAGTAGATGACCCGATTAACTTTTGATTGAATTTTAAAAAAATATACTGCTTAAGTTCAGGCCAATTGTAATTTGGTGCATTTATTATATTGCACAGTTTTTTCATACATGGCATAACTTTTGAAGTATGCATGCTAGGGGTTTTAAATTTCACGTGTGTTATCCTCATGTAAAATAGCTGATACATGTTTTTCTTGTCTGGATTATACCCTTTCCTGACATACGGACTTTGCAAAAAAAAAAATGGATGAAATACTATCAGCAAAATATCTTCACAATACATATTTAAGCGAGAGCCTTGAAACCTAGCGAATAGGTAGGCGGTGATGAGCAGATGACCTGATTAACTTGTAAGCAAATCGAAAAGAAAATACTACCGGAGTCATAGCCTTTTGTAAATGAGTGCATTTTAAAAAAAAAGCACGCATTTTGATGCTCACCATAACTTTTGAACACTGCATGCTAGGATTCTGAAATGTTATGTTATGACAAACCAGATAACACCTATTTTTATGCAAGAACAACAATCATCCATGGTAATTTCATTGCATTAACATTTCCCGGATCCCTCATATGATATTTGAACATTCGGCCTGGCGGCCTCATGTTCAAACAACTTCCTCGGGACCCGGCGAATGTTAATGCATGAAAAACCATGGTTGATCCCTATAGTGGAGACGTACATGTAGCTTCATAACAGTAGTCATTGTTCTAGCCTTATTTGTTTGGTGTCCACGTGCATTTTAAAAACAAATAAATACTAAGGAAGGTTTTTCATGTGCCGGATTATTTTCGCAATGCTCATTTATAACGCATAAGGTGTAACAGGATAGTAATAGCCCGGTCACACATTTACGTTTCTGCTACGTTTCACCACGTTTCTGACAAAAACCCAAAACGTGGCCAAACGTCGCAACCTGCTGCGTTTTTTATGCAAATTAGATGTCTTGTTGTGTACATGGAGTATGAGCTACGTTTCTACTGCGAAGCTGCGGCGTAAGACCCATGTATCGCGGCGTTTGCGTGACGTAAGTGCTGCGTATATCGCGTTGCTGTTACGTAGGAGCTGCGTTTCATTCTGACCTGCGACGTTGCTGTTGCGTAACAGCGGCGTTTTAAAACGTATGTGGTAATAGTATTGTTGTCATTCATTCAAGTGACATCGAAGTATTAACATGACAAGGAAGAGAGGAAAGACAACTTGCAAGACCGGGGCAAAAAGAAGCTCGATGCCTAATCTCAGCCCTGCGGTTAATATTGACCAGCGTCTTGGTCGCCTCCTTCTCACAATCCCTTGGCCAACTCTAATCGCTTGCAGCCTCCTGCCCACTTGCCGTTTCTTTTCAGTCTCGATTAAGGTCCATAGTAAACCAACAACAACAATCTGTTCTTCAGAATAATAATCCATGATAGCTTTGACATGAATGCGAAGGACCCGAATGCTTGCTGTTGTATATATATAATTTATATATGAGACCACTTGATCGAGATTAAAATGTATTATGCGATGCCACTTGACCTCATTTGAAACTCAACAAAAGCCACAATCGTCGCTATTACGCCGCAGGTAAACTTGAAACGCCACAGCTATTTTTACTACGTCGTACATACGCAGCAATAACGTCGCACATACGACAGCTACGTAGTACTTACGCCATGCTTACGTTATGATACGCCGTGGAAACGGCGTATTTAAAATTACAACGTAACAGATACGCCGTAGATACGAAAGGAGCGTCGCTGTTACGCAGCGACAACGTGTCGTACGCCACACTTACGTGGTAAGTCTTGAGTGGCGTATGTGCGGCGTAAGAGGCGTTTGTGCTACGCTGCTGCTGCGTTCCTTTCGTTTGCACTGCGTTTCTGCTACGTATGTACGACGTTTCGAACCTGCCACGTATGTGCGACGTAAAGAAGTTGCATGCAACTTCTTTACGTGGCAGCCTCGCGTAAGAGGCGTTCCTGCTACGTATCTCGGCGTAAGAGCTACGTTCCTGCGGCGTACCTTTCGTTTTGCCACGTATTGAGAAACGTAGCGCTTACGCGGGTCGAAACGTAAAGGTGTGACCGGGGTATTATGGATAATTTTCTTATCTCATATCATAAACATTCTGGTTTCTTGTTACAATGCCTCAGAGAGGCGACACTAACAAGTACCCTCAATATATGTTTCTGTTAAGTGGTTACTAGTTAGGAACGCCACATTGATGCGAGTCTTTCAATTATCCACGACATATGTTTTCATTAAGTTGTTGCTTGTTAGGATTGCCTCATTGAAGCGCGTGTGACAAGTATCCACAATGTACAGTAAAAATCCTATATTAAAACCACATTTGGGACTGTTCAGAAGTGGTCTTTAAGACCACTTTTGAACAGTCCTAAAGGTGGTCCCTTGTTAGGAGACACTGACTGGGTGTAGAAAACAAAAAGAAAGAATAACTGAAACCTTCTCAAGGAACTTTTAAAAGCAGATTTAATCTTTATTGTAGGTGGTATTAATATCGGAATTTTACTGTATATTAAAAAAAATAAGAAAAGTATCTCCAGATTATCTCTCAGTATTCCTTCTAATTTGGAGCTATGTGATTTTGCAGCAATACTGTTACGCCCGCGAGTATGCCACGCCTGTCATAGCGATGCATGAGATGGCCAATACCTACCCATTTGCCGGACTGTCAAAAGAGGCGCTGTTCAAACAAACAGAGCTGTTCACACAGTATGTGAAGGATGAGATAAAGACAGAGAAATTCAAAGCAGAAATTGGAGATTTGGAAAGCAGACTTTGGCTTGTGAATTACGATGGTAAGCGTTACTCCCGTCACCCAGCACCCCCCTCCCCAACCAAGAACGCGCAAAATATTGTAACAATTTAAATCTATTGCAAAGGTTTGCGTCCCCGCCATCGGGGCTTCGAGAAAAATATTTGGCTGATTGATGCTTCTTCACAAAGTTCAAACCGACTGGACATTAAGGCTGACACGATTAATATGATAATCGATCGATAAATTCCAGAAAAATGATTATCAGTACTAATTTGTTTGTAATCGATTATTTGAGAAGTACTAATTTGCTTGTAATCGATTATTTGAGAAGTACAATTTACTATCCAAAGTTGTGCCTAAAATACCTCGATGAGTTGTAAACAGTGCAGACCCTGATGAGACGCAGCGTTCTGCTGCGTCTCATCAGGGTCTACACTGTTTGCTCAGGCCTGCCTGTTCAAATACATATGGTAAAGTACAACTTATGGTTGGAGTCATGCTCAGACAGAAAGCTAGACCGCTAAAATTATGATAAAATCTTCAGTGATTACTAATCGATTCTCGACCACAATGACAGGACTGATAATCGATTATCTTTTCTGCTCCGATTAGCCAGCCCTACTGGACATGAGTACTGGTAAAGTGCTTAGGTCTAATACGTATTATGAAAGGGTTATCCTTTGGAAGCAAGGTTTACACCACAGGACTAAAAAAATGAAGTATTTCTGGGTCAGACTAGTTCGTTTCGGCCAATTTAGCCTCATCAGTGACCCGCAAATAGTTTCAAAATTCCACAATGGAATCAATGATCCCAAAAGACAAGAAAATATAAAGTACACTATATATATCCTACACTTTGATGACGGTCAGGGATACTTTTACGGCCGCCACTCATTTCCTTAATACCAGCTGTAGTGACGTTAAATATGTTCTATGAAAGGTTTATCCTTTGGAAGCAAGGAATACACCACAGAACTGAAAAGTATGTAGTGTACATTTATTTCTGAGCCAGACTACCAGTAGTTGTTTTGGTCAATTAGGCTTTATCAGTGACCCTCAAATATTTTCAAAAACTCACAATGGTTCAATGATTCCAAAGGACAAGAAAATACAAACTACACTATGATGACTGACAGGGATACTTTTGCGGCCGCCACTTATTCCCTTAACGCCAGCTGTAGTGACGTTAAATATGTTCTATGAAAGGGTTAGCCTTTGGAAGCAAGGAATACAAGGAATAAACTACAGAACTAAAAAGTATGGAGTATAAAGTTTTCTGGGCCAGAAAAGTATGTGGGTTGTTCCCTGCCTTAAGCCCTAGCAGTTTCTAGATGCGGTAGGCTTGAGATCTCATTGCGAGGATTGTGGCCACGTAAAATCGATTGAAGCCCCCCAGTGGAAATCTTCCACTGACCGTTCCAAGGCGGCTCTTCTGTGGCGATTTATTTATGTTGTTGTTTGTTACTTACTGTGTGTATCACTTGTGTCTTTTAATTTTGGATGGCCATATGGCCATTTTGTGGGAAAGTAACTGTCCATATGGCCTTCCTTTGTTTAGGTTTCCATTATGGTCTGGTCGCTTAATGTTTGTATTTCTTTCCCTTTGGTGTCTTTTATGGATGGAGTAAGTTAATTGTATCAATTCCTGATCTTTGTTTTACTTCTACTTTTCATCTCATTGTCGGGTAAAAGTCCCACAATATCGAAAGCAAAGTAGAAGTAAAACAAAGATCAGGAATTGATACAATTAACTTACTCCACCCATAAAAGACAACAAAGGGAAAGAAATACAAACATTAAGCGACTAGACCATAATGGAAACCTAAACAAAGGAAGGCCATAAGGACAGTTACTTTCCCACAAAATGGCCATATGGCCATCCAAAACCAAAAGACACAAGTGATACAAACAGTAAGTAACAAACAACATCATAAATAAATCGCCACAGAAGAGCCTCCTTGGAACGGTCAGTGGAAGATTTCCACTGGGGGGCTTAAATCGATTTTACGTGGCAAAGTCTCCAAAATGACCTAAAGAGTGAAGTAAAACCTGGACTTGAGTACTAGTAAACTGCTTAGGTCTAATATGTTCTATGAAAGGGTTGTTCTTTGGAAGCGAGGTTTACACCACAGAACTGAAAAATATGAAGTATTTCTAGGTCAGACTAGTTAGTTTTGGCCAATTAAGCCTCATCAGTGACGCGCAGATAGTTTCCAAAATTCCACAATGGACTCAATGATCCCAAAAGACAAGAAAATATAAACTACTCTCTATATAAACTACACTTTGATGACGGTCAGGGATACTTTGAGGGCCGCCACTCATTCTCTTAACACCAGCTGTAGTGACGTTAAATATGTTCTAAGAAAGGTGTATCCCTTGGAAGCAAGGAATACACCACAGAACTGAAAAATATGTAGAGTACATGTATTTCTGACCCAGACTACCAGTAGCTAGTTTCGGTCAATTAGGTTTCATCAGTGACCCTCAAATATTTTCAAAAACTCACAATGGAATCAATGATCCCAAAGGACAAGAAAATATAAACTTCACTATGATGACTGACAGGGATACTTTTGCGGCCGCCACTTATTCCCTTAACACCAGCTGTAGTGACGTTAAATATGTTCTATGAAAGGGTTAGCCTTTGGAAGCAAGGAATACACGGAATAAACTACAGAACTAAAAAGTATGGGGTATAAAGTTTTCTGGGCCAGAAAAGTGATGTGAGTTGTACCACGCCTTAAGCCCTATCAGTTTCTTGATGCGGTAGGGCTTGAGATCTCATTTCATTTCATTGTCGGGTAAAAGTCCCACAATATCGAAAGCAAAGTCTCCAAAATGACCTAAATAGTGAAGTAAAACCTGGACTTGAGTATTAGTAAACTGCTTTGGTCTAATATGTTCTATGAAAGGGTTATCCTTTGGAAGCATTGAACACACCACAGAACTGAAAAATATGAAGTGTTTCTTGGCAGACTAGCTAGTTTTGGCCAATTGGGCCTCATCAGTAAAACTCAAATATTTTCAAAATTCCACAATGGAATCAATGATCGCAAAAGACAAGAAATATAGACTACACTATATATAAACTACACTATGATGAAGGGCAGGGGGACCTTTACGACCACCACACATTCCCTTTACACCAGCTGTAGTGACATTAAATATGTTCTTTAAAAAGGATATCCTTTGGAAGCAAGGAATACACCACAGAACTGAAAGGTATGGAGTGTACAGTTTTTCTGGGCCAGAAAAGTGTTGCAAGTTGGACTACTCCTTTAGCCCTAACAGTTTCTAGAGGCGGTAGGGCTTGAGATCTAATACCTGAATGCAAACATACACAAATGCAAAGGATTACTTTATCTTATTTTTTTCCGTAAAACCCTTTGATTAGAGATGAACATCTTACAAAATATTTCTATTCAGATTTCTTAATTATAAAGTCTCAGCGATAGGCTCCGAACTTTTCACCTTCCAATTTAAGAAAATGTGCCAAATAATAATTATGTCTGCCCAACAAGGATGAGGGGGACACCTTTTGTTTGGTGTGAACCCCGTTTGCGTCGGCGTCAGCGACGGTGTTGGCGTATCCTGTTTGGAGCACTATATCTCCTGAAACTTTTGGCAGATTCTGACTAAACTTGCATGGTTACATCACTAGAATAGGGTCAAACAGCTTTAGGTTTTGATGGCCATGGCATCATTTTTAAGGGCGCAAGCCCCCAAAAAACTGTCAATTTTTGTCCAAAAATGATTTTTCTGCACCCTATCTCATTAACGATCCAGTGCAGTTTGGTCAAACTTGGTACAATCAATTATTGCAAACTATCGAACAATTGATTAGATTTTGTTAAATAAATGTAGAACTCACAGTTGATAAAATAAGATTGACACCACATTTATTGTAACTGGACCGCTCCCAAATTTTTCGGCGGGTGGGTGGGGGAGGGTGGGGGGTCACCTTTTTGGGCTTTTGCTCACTCACAGGTTAAACATTCAAAACCTTTAGGAAAGATTCGGTCAGATCAGATTGTCTCCTATGGGCATTGTGCATGAGATGTCAAGTCCTGTTTTATAGGAAAAAAAATAAGAAAAAATATGAAGAGTTTGTCGTCTGCTGAATTAGCCTAGACAGTGGCAAAGGTTAAAGTGATGATGATGGCATTAATGCTGCTTTAAAGTATCTTAATCCCTATGCTGCTGAATTATTAATTTTGCCACACCCATTTCCGATTTTCAACCAATCAAACTATTTGATTTATTCAAGTAATTTGAGATTGCAAACTGAATTACAAACAGTATAAATCCAAATCCCATCTGAATACTAATCGATTATCAGCCTTGTCATTGCGATCGATAATCGATTAGTAATCGCTAAGGTTTTTATCATAATTTCACCTGTCTGGCTTTCTTCTGAGCATGACTCTTACCAAATGTTGCCCTTTACCATATGTATATTCGAACAGACAGGCCTGAGCAAACAGTGTAGACCCAGATGAGACGCCGCAGAATGCACTGTTTACCACTCAAGCTATTTTAGGCATAACTTTGGGTAGTAAATTGTACCTATCAAGTAATCGATTAAAAGCAAATCAGAAATGATAATCATTTTTGTTGAATTTATCGATCGATTAATCGATTTTACGATTAATCGTGTCACCCTTAGTTGTCATGCACAGCGGAAAAGGGTAAAGGCTTAAGATGCAGCTTTTCCAAGTAAAGAAAACAAAGCTTAGTTTTTGGAAGCACATGGATGCCGAATAGTCCCCATTCAAAACTCCCATAGATCTGAGGGTGATAGTTTTTACTATCACCCCGCAATAATTTCGACTATCACAAGTGCGGAATTGGGTGTGCGTACGGTTTGAATCTTCAAGGAAAGCTGGAGAGAAAAAATATCTAAACCAAACATTGTTAAAAAGTCGAGAAATGTTGATACCAAAATGTTTCTTTTGATTTAATTAAGGAAAAGCATACCCACACTTTAGGGTTTTATTCAGACTTAACGAAGTTATAGCGGTTTGAACTTCTGAATGTCTGTTTCACCTGCTAACGTTACTTATGTAGAAAGCCGACGTTTTCCGATAATTTGGAACGCCATGACGTCAAAAGTCGCGTGTGAGCTGTCCTATACTTTTCATTAAAATCCCACACTTAATTATTTGTTTTGTTCGGTGTAATAAAATAAATATAACATTCCTGAAAGAGTGATAGTGAAAATGTCACCCCTCGGAATATGTTTATTAACCTCGGCTGCGACTCAGCTAATATTGATATTCCTCAGGGTGACATTTTACACCATCACCCTGGAATGTAATATTTATACATTAACGAGTCTTAATTCTGTTTTCAGATATGACACGGGTGGACGGAAAGTCCATGTCAATGGTGGAAGCATTGGAAAAAGAGATATATATTTGCTTGCAGACAGAAAGACCTTTCCAGACAGCAAGTGGTCGTTGAAATTTTAGTGTTAACTTGACATTACGATAACACACCCGTGCGACTTAGTGCATTTTTTCACACCTCCAAAATGGCCATTTTTCTGATGAAAATCAGCGATATTTTTCTTAATTATACTGCAAACATAGGCTGTGGGTGCTCGTTAGAACCGCCTCATTGAGGCGGTTCTAACGAGTACCCACAACCTATGTATTGGATCAAAAATAAGAAAAATAATGTATACCCCCGTAAACCCCAGTTTTCTCTATATAAAGTGGGGTATAGGGGGGTCTTCATTTCACGGACTTGTTCACGTGATGAAATAGTGAAGCCATTGCAGACAGAAAGCCTTTTCCAGACAACATATGGTCGATGAATTTCAATATTTAAGCCGTTGCATAGCAGAATTCCATACTTTATTGGTTATGGCCATAAATGTGATGTATCTGAAAGGAGAAAGACCATTTTCTTTTTTTGTAAAACCTCCACAAGGTTTTTTGCTTTAAATACACTCTCGCTTTTGCTTACTGACTGAAAACATAATCATTATTAAATAGTTTCTCGACCATAGCTTCAGATAAGGTTCGTTCTTTGTGGAAATTGAAGGATAGTTTTTGTCAGTTCTCCATAAAAACCTGTGTTGTGAATATTCATTAGAACCGCCTCGCCGAGGTGGTTCTAATGAATACCCACATCATAAGCTTACCTGATGAAATAAGGAAAACTGTCTTTCTATCAACACAAAATACCCACTTTTTCTGTTGGTGTGGTGATGACTTTCAAATATATTGAGTCATAACAGTCTAACAGTTTTCTTGTAATTTGGAAATGAAGCGAGGGAAATTTGTAATTTAAAACAATAAGATCTTTATCATTTATCAGTTGGGGACATGAAGCTTGCTTATCTCCACAGGTTATTTTTTGTTCGGCTTGCATATGTATGCTTGCTGTGACTGCGTGTTGATGATAATGATGAAGTGTACGTGAATTTGGTTTAAGTGAGAGAGAGGCACACAGTGTCTATCTCAGTCTCTCGTCCCTGACCTACCTAGAACTAGAGGCAAGACATCTTTAACTAAATCAGGCCGCAGTGGATGACTATCAGTAATAATCCAGATGTCTGCAAGTATTAAACAGCGATTGATTGTTGGGAGTAACACATACAAATGGAACTGCTACAGCTGTTGTGCCCTGTTATGCTCAGCATGCTCCACAACACACTGCTGCATCAGGACATTTAGGCCGTTTAATCAAAGAAATGCTTTCCTTTGCCCTTGCTACCAAAATAGATTATTGCTTTCACTTCTGTTTTATATACCTGGGGCCAGTTGTTCAAAGCATAGATAGCTTAACGAGCTCGTAAGTTGTCATATTGTTAACTGTTCTAACAAGTTTAATATTTAAAATTTTGGTATTTTTGCTGAAAAAATGTGAGCAGCTTTTGCAGCTGCTCACATTTTTTCTGCAAAAATATTAGCATATTTGCCGGAATAAATGATCAAAGTTTTAACGATACGTTAACTAATGACGTCGTCTGTTTGAACAACTGGCCCCTGGAATAGGCAAATCCAGACATGAAGAGTTTTGTTTGGTGTTTGTCGACTCCTTGTGCCACCCAAGGCTTGCATCACGAAAACAGGCCTATACAATTTTTACCCCCTCGAACCTCACTTTTATATACTAAAACTGGGGTTTTCAGGCGTAAACCTTATTTTTCTTATTTCTGTTCTAAAATATAGATTGTGGGTACTCAATGAGACGGTTCTAACGAGTAATCACAGTCTATATTTTGAGCAGAAATAAGAAAAATATCACAATTTTTCATCTTAAATTTTTTATTTTTACGGTGGTAAAATTTACAATGTATTTGTATAGGCGTGTTTTCATTATGGAAAGCGCCATCTACCCTTGATATTACTACACAGATTCAATTAACAGCCATGCAGAGACCAGTAATTTAAGTGTGTAATGTAGCAAAAGAGAGGCACAGCGAAAATCCAAAGCTATTTAAAATGGACATATCTTACAACATTAAAGATGGAAATATGGCAAGCAAAAGAAGATCAGCCTGCACTTTAGTGCAGTTTGTTCATGCTCATTATTTTTTCCATATGCCCTGCTTATAATTATTTGATAGTAAGCTTCATACCAACTGAAATGATTCTGATAAGCTGATAAGGTTGGACATATGCACATTTGCATGCACATCTGCACTTTTCCGGTATGTCAAACGGTAGATTTGAACAGCATCTTCCCTTTTCAGGTATGTCAAATGGTCGAACTGCATACGGTATCATCACGAAAACACGCCTATATAAATTTTGACCCCCTTGAACCCCACTTTTGTATAGTAAAACTGGGGTTTCCGGGGTTAAACCTTATTTTTCTTATTTCTGTTCTAAGATATAGAATGCGGGTACTCGTTAGAACCGCCTCATCGAGGCGGTTCTAACGAGTACCCACAATCTATAATTTGGGTAGAAATAAGAAAAAATATCACAATTTTTCATCTGAAAATTGTCGATTTTTCGACGGTAAAGTTTACAATGTATTTGTATAGACTTGTTTGCGTAATGTTTATATGCATGCTAACAGTGTTTATGTTTGAAAAAAAAATGTAAATAATTTTTAAGCATTATACAAAAAGATAAACCATTCTAAGAGCTATGTAAATCAACATAACACAGGCATGTTATGGCAGTGTTACAGAATGAGCTTAGCCGGTGAGATCAGAAGAGATGCCTCCAACTCTAATGCCTTCAATACGCAGATCAAAAAAAGGGCATCATCTTAACATGCCCATGAACGGAATACGCTTGTAAATGCAGCTTCATATCATGAAAAGTCAAAGTAAAGTTTTCACTGTTACACTTTTTTCTTTATTTTGCTGAAAACTAGGTTTTGGGCATTAACCCCTAAGATGCGGAGAAAAACTACATCTGGAAATGTCGTCCACTTATTCTTACAGACAAACAGTGTGGACCCAGATCAGACTGAAAGAGCAGTCTTTAGGAACAGTCTGATCTAGTCAACAATGTTTGAAAAAATGACTTTTAAAGTAACTAGCAGACGACCAAGCAGACGACAATTGTCGTGATTGGCGTTTTATGGGTAAATCACCTCATTGTGTGTATTAACCCTTGACCTGCTGAATATATAAATATGCCACACCCACCACTGATTATCAACCAATCAGATTTCTTGATGCAAATCATTGCAGCAAATTCATAAACTGAAGGACAAACAATGAAGATCCTGATCAGATGGCTTCATCAGAAGCCCTCTGATCTGGATCTACATTGTTTGAAAGCTACGTAAGAAGACATATCCACGTTCAGCAGGACAAGGGTTCAGGAGAAAAGGTAGTTCTAGAGATATGTAAGACGCTATTTTAGCACACGGGTATGTTATTGTTATTCTGAGTAATAAGAAGTATTAAGGTGAATGGGAACACCGGTCAGATTTTTCCGCCATTTTTCAAAGCTTTTGGGACTTCCTGTTCGTTTTTCTTTAAGCCCGGTCCCACTGAAAAAGGGGTCTTCTCTCAAAGGAAAGAATTTGCCGGGGCAAATTCTTTCCTTTAAGAGTTGACCCCTATTGACGTGGGAGACTTCCATTAAGAGTTGACCCCTATTGACGTGGGAGACAAAAATACTTTGGCAGGATTTGCCTCCCCTGAAGGTGTTCCCATTCCTATAAAGGGATAATTAACATAATTTCGTTTCAGAAACCTTGTTGTTGGCACTAATCGAGGTGGTTCAAACAAGTATCCGCAACACAGGTCTTATAAAGAAAAATGAAAAAAAAAAACAACAACAAAAAACAACAGTCCTTTTATTTCCTTGTTCAGTTCATAGCTCTAGAAAAGGCGCTTTTTTCATCAAAAAAAAACATCACGAAAACACGCCTTTATAATTTTGACCCCCTTGAACCCCACTTTTATGTAGTAAAACTGGGGTTTTCGGGGGTTTACCTTATTTTTCTTATTTCTGCTCTAAAATATAGATTGTGGGTACTCGTTAGAACCACCTAAATGAGACGGTTCTAACGAGTGCCTACAATCTATCTTTTGAGCAGAAATAAGAAAAGTATCACAATTTTTCATCCTAAAATTTTCATTTTTCGGCGATAAAGGTGGCAATGTATTTGTACAGGCGTGTTTGTGTAAAAATACCGATACAGCGAGGCGCTTCTTATGAGTACCACAACATACGTGCAGAAATAAGGAAAATGATTTATGGATATGCCCTCTCATCTGGGGTTGTGCTTGTCGCTCCACTTTACCTGGAGCAACACGCTAGAAGGAAAGAAGCATGAAACCTGTTTAATATTGATTGTTCCCACGAGCTGATACACTACAAACACTGTTCAATATTGATTGTTGCCGCGAATTCATATGCTTCAGATGTTGATCGTTTCCGTGAGCTCATATGCTGCAAACGCTGTTCGATATTGATCATTCCTGCGAGCTCATATGCTACAAACAATGCTTGATATTGATCGTTGCCGCGAGCTCATGCTGTAAATACAGGCATATTTTGTACATATGTTGTAGATTTCAAATATGGAAAATGTGTGCGAATTTGGAGCTAGAAATTGTACATCTAATAGACTTATGGTGGTGGTGCGTGAATCTTACCCGTCCATTTTTAGCTCACCTGTCAAACAGTGACATGCTGAGCTTTTGTAACGGCTAGATGTCCGTCGTCCATCCTGTGTCGTATTTCGTCCGCCTGTCAACAATTTACTTAAGGACATATCCTCCTAAACCGGTGAACTGATTTTGAAATAATTTTACAGAAATGTTTTTTGGGTGACCCCATACCGAAATTGCCTAAATGGGTCTGGTCCGCTGAACAAAATGGCCACCAGAGCTAAAAATAAAAAAATCAAACTTTAAACGTCATCTCCTCCTAGACCATTCATTGTCCCAATGTCAAAATGATTTCACAGGAAATAATTTTACTGGAGTGTTCTATGGGTGAACATCTACCAGAATTGCCTAAATGGTTAATACCATCTCCGCCTTGGTCACTATTCCTTGGGTGTCCCTATTCTAAAATTGCCCAAACCGTTCCACTCGGATGAACAAGATAGCCGCCAGAGCTGAATTAGGAAAAAAAACCGTAAATACCATCCCCGCCTAGGCCACCGGCCCAATTTCAAAATTACTCCACATGAATATTCCTTGGGTGGCCCTCTGCTAAAATTGCCCAAACCGTTCCGCTCATAACGAGTTCTCCTCCTTACTAAGTGGACAGCTTTTGAAATATTTTACAGGAATGTTCCTTGAGTGACCCTGTACCAAAATTGCCTAAAAGGTTGCAGCCCGCGGAACGTGTTAAAATAGAAAAAAAATAGAAAAAACCTTAAAAGGCAATCTGCACTATTCCACTGGCCCAATTTATAAGTAATTTCACAGGAATATTCCTCGATGAACAAGATGGCCGCGAGAGCTTAAAATAGAAAACATCACGTATGTCATATCCTCGTAAGCCGAAGAACGAATTTCGGAACAATTTTACAGGGATATTCCTCATGTACCAAAACTGCCCAAACAAGGTGGCCGCCAACATATCGTCAGTCAACAATATACTTAAAAAGACATCACTAGGTAAGTCCGGTTTAATTTTACAGGAATGTTAATTGGGGGCCCTCTACCACAATTCCTAAATGGTTCCGGCCCGCTGAACAAAATGAACGCCCACATAAAAACAATAACAAAAAAAAAAAGCAAAAAAAACAAAACAGAAGAAACACTTTAAACACCATCATCTCCAAGGACACTGGCTCAATTTCAAAATAATTTCAGAGGAATATTCCTTTGGTGACTCTCTACCAAATTTGCTCAAACTGTTCTGCTCGGGTGGAAAAATGGCTGCCAGAACCAAAAAAAAATAAAAAAAAAAATAAATAAATAAACGACTTCTCCTGCTTAACCAGTGGAAGGAATATGAAATAATTTCACTGGAAACTTCCTCACAAATGTGGTTAAACCTTCCCGCTCAGTTGAACAAAATCTCCACCAGAGCTGAAAGAGAAATAACTTTAAACATCTTCTCCCCAACCATTGGATGGGTTTTGAAATAAGAAATGTTCCCTGGGTCACTGTCAACTTTCATTGCTCAAATCCCCCACTCCATCTTAAATTACCTAACATATCATTTGTACAATATGGATCAGGTGAGCGAATAAGGGTCATTATGGACCTCTTGTTTACAGTATTACTGTCTTTAGAAAATTATTTATGCAGTGGCTAAAGCAAAATGATCCTATATCTTCGCACAAAAAGATACATTTAGAAACACAAATGTTTCTTTCTAGTGTCTGGCACAGTACTGGTTAATTGTTTCTGCAAATGCTACCGTGTAAAAAGTATGAATAGATAAGCAGAATGGCTCGACACGACTTTGTGTAGGCCGGGCCTTTTCACACCAATCCAAATCAAAATAAAATAAAACGATGAAGAGAACTGCTTTGCAGCTGGTGTTGTGCCATGTTGCGGCTGTAAAAAGTCTCCCCTACATCATCATAGTGCAGATTAAATGTTCTGGTCCTTTGGGATCATTGAGTTCATTTAGAATCATTCTGAGGTTCTGCTTTAGCCGGTGCTAAAGGGCGTGGCAGGTGTTGCACATTTCAGTACTGGTCATGAACAGTCTCAATGAAACCATGTCTGCTATTTTCGTCTATTTGGTGTATCATTTGCTTCCTAAGGATCTAAGTATCTAGAACTTATTTATATATAAACTACTGTATTTCTCATTGTTGTACATATTTGTCATATTGAATAACTTAATGAGTGGATTTTCTGTATAGCATTTCCGTTTTCTGTTTTGGAGCTTTCTACTGGTTTTGTTTTGTTATTTTTTTTTGTTTCAATTGTGGTTTAACGTCCCCGTCAACACTGTATAGGTCATTTAGGTGACTTTGCTGCCAGTTTTTGTGGGACTTTTACCCGACATTGAGATGAAATGACATCTCAAGCCTTGACGCCCTAGAAACCAATAGGGTTATAAGCATGGGCGCACCGACTCGCACCGCTTTGTCTGGGCAGGCTTAGATCATCTAAACGGTTAACCAGTACTATTGTGCAGTCGGTTTCAGCTCTGCGTGGAAGCATCATGCAGCCCATCTATTTCACCGGGGACCGACCTGTTTTGTTTTAGCTGCAACATTCTATTCCTGACACTGTTGTACTAATGTTTCTTTTCTATTTAAAGATCAAAGATATGGATAGCATTCACAGTTCCTTTTATCTGAAATATTTTGACAATCAAAAGGTTTACTGTACTAGTTCAAGAGCACACCCTGTTGTCAGTGATGACCACTGATTGGTCAGTTGTACCAAAAATATTGTGTCATAATGATAACTGTTGAAATTTACATCTGACAGTGTACTGGTTTGAGGTCATAGCTACAATGTTGGCACATTGACTGTCAATAATGTTTGACATTGTTTTCACAGTGCTTTGTGACACATTAAGTACATTCTTGCCATCAAAGACCCAGAGGTAAATCAAAACCTTTTGATCTGACAATTTGGAAATCAGATTGTTTTGTTATAAGAACCGATGTTGCAGCTAAAACAAAATGGGTAGTATGATTGAATGGCAACATAGAGATTCTAGGCAAGAATAAAGTGTTAATATACCAACCTGAGACAAGCCTTTCTTTCATGTCTGTAACATTGCACTTTCCTGATAAACTTTGGTAACAGTGTTCTTTTAGCGCCTCTTAACCCTTTTTGTACCAAATGGAATCTTCCTCCTTATATATACCAAGAGTCCATTCCAAAACTTAGGGGAGTCTGGTTGTGTTTTCTTCAAAATTTATTCGGAAAATGGTTAAACCTTTTGCAAACAGTGCAGGCCCTGATCAGACGCCGCGTTCTGCGGCGTCTGATCTGGGCCTGAACTGTTTGCCAAGGTACCCGTTTTGGGGTTTCTGGTACTAAATGGGTAAATATAGATCGTGAGTCATTGTTAGAACCGCCTCAATGATGTAGCTCACACACAAGCTATGTGTTTGAAAAAAAAATAAGGAAAATAATGCAAACATGTGTATACCCTAGTTTTCAGTCTAAAAAGTGGGGTTTACATAGGTTTTCACTTCATTGACTTGTCAGTGTAATGAAATGGTACCCGACCGACGACTAGGGGCATAATGATATTGTGCAGATCCTGTTTGCGCATGCGGCGGCGTATGCGTCTGTGCTGACAGTTTAAAGCATTTTATCTCCTAAGCTAATGTATGGACTCTTACAAAATTTACGAGCCACATCATGGTTAATTGGTTTGATGGCCTTGACCCTATTTTCAACGTCACAGACTCCTAAACTCAAATTAAGACCAAAATAACTTGTGCGCACCCTGGCTCCGGTCTGATTTTTTAAATATATTTTTAATCAAATTCGATACAATTAAATAATCTACAATTAAATAAACAACTTACAAAAACTTTTATGATTTTGTTTTTTTGGATTTGACCTCATTTTCAACGCAAATTGCTCACAAAGACCTTGAATTTTGGATAAGAAATAGATTGTCTGCACCAGTTCTCCTTATAAACGAATTTAAGGATTGTGGTCAAATTTAGTACAATATATCATTGCTAACAACAAAAGACATGATTAGGTTTTATTTTTGTTTCGAGGTCACAGGCTCTCAAAACCTGTAAGATTTAGGCCAAAATAACTCATCCCCTGGATGAATTTGTATTGTGGTAAATGTTGGTACAGATAGGGGATAACTGTATTCAAAATTGTCATATGGGGAGGTAAATTAGAGAAATTACGGTCGGAAATTTCGTTTCACGGCGACGCGTAAGCAGAGCCTTAAAAACGTTATTTGCGACCGTAAAACCGAAAATATAGATTGTGGGTACTCGTAAGAACCGCCTCGATGAGGCTGTTCTAACGAGTACCCACAATCTATATTTTGAGCAGAAATAAGAAAAATATCACAATTTTTCATCTTAAAATTTTCGTTTTTCCGGTGGTAAGGTTTACAATGTATTTGTATAGTCGTGTTTTCGTAATGTAGGCAGGTCCAGGATTTATGAAGAAGCTGTTCAGAAAAAAGTAATAACTCCCATGAAAATAAAATAATTTGGATACAATAGGTGATCCACTAAATCAGTCCCTGAACGGACCTCCGTGGCCTAGTGGATAAGAGCGCTGTGGTTCGAGCCTCGCTCGGGACACATGTGACATGCAAAGTTCTGCAACGGAAGGTCGGGTGGTTTTTCTCCGGGTTCTCCGGATTTCGCCCACCCCTGACTAACGATCGGCGCGATATAAATGAAATAATCTTGAAAGGGCCGTAAAACAAAAAGTCAGTCCCTGAAACTGCTTTATGAATGTAAATAAAGACTCATAACGATACAAACCCATGCGACATAGTTCATTTTTTCACATCTCAAACATGGCTACGTTTCTGTTGAAAAATAGAAGTGGGGGCAATGATCAGGAACAGATACAATCAACCCCTAGCTCCCATCAGAGATACCAAAGGGAAACACACACAAACATGAAACAACAGACCCTAATGGAAACACCAATAGCGGAAAGCCAAAAGGACAGTTACTTTCGCACAAAATGGCCAACAGGCTATCCAAAATACAATAACACAAGTGCCACAAACACCCAAAGACAAACCATAACAAAAATAAACTACGACAGAAGAACCGCCTTGGAACGGACAGCGGAAACGAATCCGCTGGGGGGCCTGAATCGATTTTACGTGGCCACAATCCTCGCCCTTACTTCCGTCGCGATTAAGACAAATAATTTGTTCAGTCCGCATGAAGGCCTCCTAACTCATCAGTGCAACATCTCCGTGGACACAAATAATCATTGAAAATCCATTTATCGTTATTATACTGCAAAGATAGGTTATGGATACTCTTTAGAACCGCCTCAATGAGGCGGTTCTAAAGAGTACCCACAACCTACGTCTTGGTGCATAAATATGAAATACGCTGTATAGAACCGTAAAAACCGGTTTTCTCTATATAAAGTGGAATTTAGAGGGGTGTTCATTTCACGAACATGTATGTTATCATGATGTGTTGATTCTATAGAAAGGCTTGTTTTATTTCTCTGTAATGAATTTAAATATGCCAAGTTTTAAACGAAAACATGAATAGTTACGTGTTAAATTCATATAGTTTATAGTTAAGATATAGTAGTCGCAGATAAAATTTACTAGGCGGAGCTATTCAGGTGTTGTCAATATATGTCAAATTCGCCGAGTCCAACAGAAGATTCGGTAGAGTGCCTTTCCCATGCTTTCTACAAGCGGCCCAAATTGCCATATACGCCACAGCTATGTTTGTGTTCCAGTTGAATTCACACAATCGGGTGGCTTGCTTAACCGTTTTTTTAATAGATCATTCCAAAGGCAGGCACAAACGATAACTCCGCATGGTTATCTGCGACTACTATATTTGTTGTATATTTCATTTTTAAACTGTAGCGTTTTTTTACTGTACAGCAGTCCTTGTCTAATCTGTAGAAACCGATGTAAATATACATGAAGTAATTAATATTGTATCTGAGCTGCAATAAATTGAAAAAAAAAAATATAAAAAAGTTTTAACATAATTGAAAAGTCCTAGATATTGCGAGTTTTTATACCCCACCACACGATAGTGGCGGGGTATTATGTTATACCCTCCGGTGTCTGTCCGTCCGTCCGTCCGTCCGCACCATTTCCGATCGATAACTTGAGTAATTTTTAACGAATTTTTTTCAAATTTTGCATACATGTATATATCGGGAATGAGTGGTATGGGATTGTTAATGGGCAAAATCCGTTAACATTTGACAGAGTTATGGCCCTTTTTAGTTCAAAATAAGGGGTTTTGGGGCGTTTCCGATCAATAACTTGAATATTTTTTCACGGATTTTCTTCAAATTTTGTATACACATTGGCATTGGGTATGAGTGGTTTGGGATTGTAAATGGGCAAAATACATTAACATTTAACGGAATTATGGTCGTTAAAAATTCCGATTAAATGGTTTTTGGGGACTTATTCCTTTACTATATGGAATATTTGGATGAAACTGCACTGATGTATAAACGACCATAATAAGCAGGTTTTGTGTTGTGAATACACAAAATGCGTTAACATTTAACGAAAAATTGGTCGTTAACAATTCCCATTAAATAGTTTCTGCGCATTTATTCCTTTAATTTATGAAATATATTGATTATCACTGCCAGTGTAGTGGTTAGAGTGCTGGACTACAAATCCTATTGTTGACTATGAATCTGAGGGGCGTGAGTTCAAATCTCAGTCGAGGAATGGAAATTTTTTTTTTTCGTTTTTTCTTTTTTTTTTTGGGTGTGTTCTTTTTCCTTTTTCTTTCTTTTTCATTTTGGCAATGAATTTATTTATTTTTTTTTATTTTTTTTAATTTTCCTCATTTTTGGTTTTTCATTCCTTTTTTTTCCCTTTTTTTCACCCTTTTCTTCTTTTTGTTATACCCCATCACACGATAGTGCTGGGATATTACAATATACCCTCCGGTGTCTGTCCGTCCGTCCGTCCCCACCATTTCCGACCAATAACTGGATTAATTTGTGCTATGAATCTGAGGGGCGTGAGTTCAAACTCCCGTGGAGGAATGGAATTTTCTTTTTTTTTTTCCTTTTTTTCTCGTTTTTTCTTTTCTTTTTTTTCCGTTTATTTTTCTTTTCTTTCTTTTTGCAATGAATTTTTTTTTTTTCGTTTTTTTTTCTCATTTTTTGTTTTTCATTCCTTTTTTTTACCTTTTTTTTTTCCTTTTCTTCTTTTTGTTATACCCCATTACACGATAGTGCTGGGATATTATAATATACCCTCCGGTGTCTGTCCGTCCGTCCGTCCGTCCGTCCGTCCGTCTGTCCGTCCGTCCGTCCATCCCCACCATTTCCGACCGATAACTTGATTAATTTTTCACATTTTTTTTTCAAATTTGTACCTACATGTTTATATCGGGAATGACTTTTTTTTCTTTTCTTCTTTTTGTTATACCCCATCACACGATAGTGCTGGGGTATTATAATATACCCTCCGGTGTCTGTCCGTTCGTCCGTCCATCCACACCATTTCCGACCGATAACTTGATTAATTTCTCACAATTTTTTTTTGGAGTTTGCGATCAATAACTTAAGAATCTTTTCATGGATTTTCTTCAAATTTTAAAACACTAAAGGACACATATTATTGCCAAGGACAGTCACTCTGCTTTTCTGGTTATTGTATTATCTGCCCTTTTGATATACATGTATGTAGTTCCTTTACTATATTGAATGCCTTAGTGAAGTTTTACAGATAACTATAACACTTAAAAGTACCACTATTATGGGCAAGGCTATAACCATATTATCTTGCAGTGGTGGGGTATCATGCAGTGTTAGCGTGCTTTTATTAAAATATTATGTACCATAAACAACATCTTTTCTGGTATCTAAACTGTTTGCAATAAATTCCAGAATTCTTTTTCTATTTTCGTAAAAGTTAGTCAGTGTGACATAGTTTAAACGAGGGTGTTCTAGAGAAGTTTAGCATATGCATTACTAACCCTTTATATACCAAATGGAATCTTCCTCCTTATATATAGCAGGAGTTCATTTCAAAATTAAGGGTGTCATGTTGTGTTTTCATCAAAATTGATTTGGAAAATGACTGAACTTTTAGCAAACAGTGGAGGCCCTGATAACTAAATATTGTTTACATTTGAACATTGTAACCTAATTTTGTGAAAAACAGTCTGACCTTACGAAAGCACCCCTATACAAATTCATTGTTAACTTTACGGCCGAAAAATAAAGAAGATTGAAAGATGAAAAATTGTGATATCTTTCTTATTTCTGCTTAAAATATGGTAGGCACTCTTAAGAACAGCCTTATCGAGGCGGTTCTAACGAATACCCACAATCTATATTATAGATCGTGGGAATCTATATTATAGATTGTGGGTACGAATACCCACAATCTATATTTTAGAGCAGAAATACAAAAAAATAAGGGTTACCCCTGTTAAGCGCAGTTTTTCTATTATTATAAGTGGGGTTCAAGGGGGTCAAAATTATACAGGCGTGTTTTCGTGATGGATGCAACATGGTTGTTGCACATTAATTTTGTTTGAACTGTGGTATAAACAAGCTGAGATGTTGGCACAGCTTTGAAAACTTGCAAAATCACATTATTCATTTGATTTTAGCACGGCTTTGAAAACTGACGGTTCCAGCATAAAGTCTTACTGAGAATTAGACAGAACTAATTCAATGTAATGTTGATTGGTGCCTGATGCTCTGTCTCTGGTATGGCCCATCGGAGTCTAACCTTTGGTTTTCTTTTGCTTCAGCATTTCTGTAGTTTCTTGCTGTCGAGTCCTGTGACACCGTTGTATCATCTCTGTGGTTGTTTGATTTTTTTGTGTTCACGGAGATGTTGCACTGATGAGTTAGGCCTTCCTGCCGATTGAACAAATTATTTGCCTAAATTGCGACGGAAGTAAGGGCGAGAATTGTGGCCGTAAAATCGATTTAGGCCCCCCAGTGGAATTCGTTTCACTGACCGTTCCAAGGCAGTTCTTCTGTTTATTTTTGTTATGGTTTGTCTTTGAGTATTTGTATGGCTTATTTTATTTTGTTTTGGAAAGCCAATTGGCCATTTTGTGGGAAAGTAACTGTCCTTTTGGCTTTCCCTTGTTGATGTTTTCATTAGGGTCTGTTGTTTCATGTTTGTGTTTCTTTCCCTTTGGTGTCTCTGATGGGAGCTGTGGGTTAATTGTATCGATTCCTGATCATTGCCTTCACTTCTATTTTGCAAAATCACAGTGTTCATTTCAGCCAAATTAGTTCTGACTTGCTGTTTTGCATCTTGTTGTGGAATGGTCTGATGCTCACTGAGGCGGTTATAACGAGCCCCTGCAATTAACATTTTAGAGCAGGAAAAAAATACCTCTATATAATCCGGGTTTACAAGGGTAACTTGATGGTACTGTGTGTCCGACTGGTGCTGTTTGTAAGTTCAGCAGTTTACAGAAGTTAAGATATGAGATTGCCTTCGAAAACTTACAGCTGTCTATATTTTAAACATTTACATGTACATCACTTTGGCCTTATTTGTGAATCTAGACCAGAAATGGTCGGATGCATACACTGATGAGTTATGTAGGGTCTGCAACTTACAGAGGCTCTCTTATACAAAAAGAAAACCGGACCAACAATCGGGCCGATAGCAGTACGACGTGATTACATTATTGTATCGACGTGAGCCCGACGCAAGCCAATAAAGTTTATAATGCATTTGTATAGGTGTGTTTATCATATGACGTCTCGTCTGAGAGTGTAATAACGCCATGTAATATTTTCAATAATCCACTAGTGGATTAAATATGCAAATTAGCTAGATGCGTCCCGTAATGTTACATGTATGACGTCCTTATCGACGTTGCGTTTACAAATGGCGGAATATTGATATTTTTGTAAACAATCGTGAATAATCGTTTTAAATGTCATATGATAAATAGAATCTTGCATTCGTGCTCATGTTTTATTGAATTCATTAAACTCGTTGAGGAAAAGGAATAAAATGCTCGGCAAGCCTCGCATTTTATCCCTTTTCCTCAACTCGTTTAATAAATTTAATAATACATGAACACTCATGTAAGATCCTTTATTTTCGTGATGATTTGTTCTAGATAGAGGTGGATTGATTCACGGAGGGTTAATCATAGCGCCGTCTCAGCGGGGGTTGGGGTAAACAGAGGATGATATATAGAGGATCTTACATGGATGTTCTTGTATTATTGAATTTATTAAACGAGTTGAGGAAAAGGGATAAAATGCGAGGCTTTGCCGAGCATTTTATCCCTTTGCCTCAACGAGTTTAATAAATTCAATAATACATGAGCACGAATGCAAGATTCTTTTTATCATATGACATTTAAAACGCATTGTATTCACGACTGCTTATCAATATTCCGCCATTAGTAAACGCGACGTCGTTAAGGACGTCGTACATGTAACGTTACGGGACGTATCTAGCTAATTTGCATATTTAATCGACTAGTGGATTATCGAAAATATTACATGGCGTTATTACACTCTCAGACGCGCCGTCATATGATAAAGAGGAAATAGAGATGTATGTAAGTATATATCGGCTCATTGAAGCGATTTTAATGGTTTCATGAAACTACCCTTTGCTTTGTTGTCGCACCTGCTTTAGCAGGAAGACATAGGCGTGCAAGTTTCCGTCCGTCCGTCCGTCCGTCCGTTCGTGCGTCCGTCCGTCCGTCAACATTTTACGCTGGATGTCTTGTCATCGCAACTCCTCCTACACTTTAAGACCGATCATTTGGAAACTTTGCATGTGCTTTCGCCATGGTATGAGGATGCGCATGTGGTTTGGACTTAATCTTCGAATCAATTTTTGTCACTTTTTCCATATTGTGAACTTAGTCATTTTTAGGTATGCGATACGTACCTCTTGTCATCGCAACTCCTCTTGCAGTTTTATACCGATCATTTTGAAACTTTGCATGTGCTTTCACCATGGTATAAGGATGTGCATGTGGTTTCGACATAATTTTCAGAATATTTTTTTCCGCTTTTTGCACATTATGAACTTAGCCATTTTTAAGCTTCATTTGATATACGATAGGTACCTCTTGTCATCGCAACTCCTCCTACAGTTTCATACCGATTATTTTGAAAGTTTGTGTGTGATTTTGCCATGCTATGAGGATGCGCATGTGGTTTGGACTTTATCTTCGGATAAATTTTTGTCACTTTTTCCACATTGTGAACTTAGTCATTTTTAACCTTCGATTGATATATGATAGGTACCTCTTGTCATCGCAACTCCTCTTGCAGTTTTATACCGATCATTTTGAAACTTTGCGTGTGCTTTCGCTATGGTATGAGGATGCGCATGTGGTTTGGACTTTATCGTCGGATCATTTTTTTTCACTTTTTCCACATTGTGAACTTAGTCATTTTTAACCTTCAATTGATATATGATAGGTACCTCTTGTCATCGCAACTCCTCTTGCAGTTTTATACCGATCATTTTGAAACTTTGCGTGTGCTTTCGCCATGGTATGAGGTTGTGCATGTGATTTCGACATAATTCTCAGAATATTTTTTTTCTCTTTTGCACATTGTGAACTTAGCCAATTTTAAGCTTTAGTTGATATACAATAGGTACCTCTTGTCATCGCAACTTCTCTTACAGTTTTATATTGATCATTTTAAAACTTTGTGTGTGTTTTTACCTATGGTATGAGGATGTGCATGTGGTTTTGACTTTATCTTGGGATCAATTTTTATCACTTTTTCCACATTGTGAACTTAGTCAGTTTTTTACTTCACATATATAGGCTATGGATTCTTCTCAAAGCCCTATATTCATTTCTTCTGCCTTAAATAAACTTTTATTTTTTTGTGTGGAGCAGGTGGGGAGCAGGTGCGACATCAACTTCACCGAAGTTGAATTTCTGGTTTGAATCGAGATTTAACGTCCCCGTCAACACTGTATAGGAAATTTTGGAGACGTTGTTTTCCATTTTGTGGGACTTTTACCTGTTATTGAGATGAAATGACTTCTCAAGCCCTGTCGCTCAATGAAACCAATAAGGTTTATAAGCACGGACGGACCGACTCGCACCGCTTTGCCTGGGCAGGCTTAGATCCTCTAAGCGGTTTACCAGTACTCGTGCGCGGTCGGTTTCAGCTCTGTGTGGTAGCATCATGCCGCCTATTTATTTCTTCAAGCCCCAATGGGCATGAGCTGAACTACCCTTTGCCAGATAAAATTTATAAAACAAATGAAAATATTATTATAAAAATATTGACATCTGTAGCTGTGGGAAGATTTTCCTAGAGACCCAAGAACGCATCACGAAAACACGCCTCTATAATTTTGACCCCCTTGAACTGCACTTTTATATAGTAAAACTGGGGTTGCCGGGGGTAAACCTTATTTTTCTTATTTCTGCTCTAAAGTATAGATTGTCGGTACTCGTTAGAACCGCCTCATCGAGGCGGTTCTAACGAGTGCCACAATCTATATTTTGAGCAGAAATAAGAAAAATATCACAATTTTTCATCTTAAAATTTTATTTTTTTTCGGTGATGAAAGTGGCAATGTATTTATATAGGTGTGTTTGCGTAATAGAGCTCGAATTATCCCTGGTAAATTGTTCTTCCGTGTTCGAGTAACTGGTGTTTCTCTGTACAAAGAACATATGAGCCCCGCCAAGCAAATTTGTGTCTTCGAGCATTCCGTCATGACAAATTTTAACTGCGCATGCTCAGCCATTCAGAGGGGCCAGGGATATGACTTTCTGTCTGAAGGTTCCTCTTGATTCACTGCTTGTATGAGCGAGCAGCGAAGGTTCTGGTGAGACTGCGCGGATGCGCAGGTTCGCCTGAACCTTCGCTGCTTGCATAGGCGATAAGTACCAAAATCGCTTGGGGGGTGGGGGGGGGGGGTGGGGGGGCGGGCATATTATGTTAACACACCCGTGCGACAAAGTGCATTATTTCACATCCCCAAATTGGCTACTTTTTCAATGAAAATCCATGATATATTTCTTATGTATACTCCGAACACAGGTCGTGTGTGTTCGTTAGAACCAGTTCTTACGAGTACCCACAACCTATGTCTTGGTGCAGAAATAAGAAAAAATATGGTTATCCCCATTCTCTATATAAATTGGGGTTTAGTGGGGTGTTCATTTCACGGACTTAAATTCCGCCATTAAGACCACCTAAAATTAAGACTAAATCTACTTTTAAAAGTATATTGAAACGGTTCCAGTTATTCTTTGCATTTTCTACACCCAGTGTCTCCTAATGAGAGACCGTCTTTGGGACTTAGGTGGTCTGAATATAGGAATTTAACTGTAGTCTGTGTTACAGATATAGAATTAGGAATGTTATTATTGTTACTGGAATAAGAATCAACCAAAACACTACTTTATTTAATGTTCTTGTGTTTCTTATATAGATTTTATTTATGAAATAGATCAGCTCTAACTGTGATTTGTTGAGTAATAAATCACAGTTTGGAGGTCAGTTGTAATGTAGAAAAATCACGAGCGCGTAGCACGCGTGATTTGTCTACTTACAACTGATCGACAAACTGTGATTTATTACTCAACAAATCATAGTTAGAGCTGATCTATTTCGATTCTAACAGGCTGAAAATCGGCAATAATTCTGTTGTTTCCTTCAAAATCTTACAACTTTTCGCCATTGTCAGAAGGTTTCCCGCTAAAATTATCGACTGAAACACATGCATTTATATCCTTTTCTAACGTTTTCGATGCGAGAAAATGACGTTACACCGTCTAACGTCAAGGAAATCGACTAGTGACGTCATAAATTTGCAGTTTTTATTGAAGTCACTCGTCACGCTCTTCCTTGTCGTGATTTGTTGTAGAATAAAACACGGTTATTTTCCATTGCCTATTTAGGCGCGCTGTGTTAGAATTGTTGTTTTTGATCGCTTACGATGGCAGATATAATTCACAAGTGTTCTAAGGCTTCCGAGTAAAAAAACGAGTGATTGATAGCGAACAAGTTTTTTTACACGAAAGCCTTAGAACACGAATGAATTAATTCTCCGTAATCAATCAAAACAACAAAATCAACTGTTTATTACATTTCCATTCTTGTTTTACCTTTGAATTTTCACATTCAACCATTCTGGGGCCAGTTGTTCAAAGCATTGTTAGCTTAACGAGCTTGTTAGAGGTCAAATTGTTAACTATTCTATCAAGTTTAAATACCTAAAATTTTGTTATTTTTTTCTGCAAAAATATTAGTATTTTTGCCATATTAAATGATCAAAGTTTTAACGATATGTTAACTAACGACATCGTTAGGTTTGAACAACTGGCCCCTGATTTCTAACTAAAAAAGCTCCAGTCAGGGTATGGATTTCAGGAGGCGTGGTTTAGTTTGAAAATCAGTCGCCATCGTGTTTTCATTTCAATGCAAAAATCATCCTGTCCTTGAAATACAGATGCAAAAATGTCATGAAGTTAGAACTGTATTTTCAAGAAAATAATACTTTATCTTCGTGTTGCAGGTCTCTCCTCAAAAACGTCAAATGGACGCGAAAATTGAAGTCTGATTTTTATGGTTTTATCATATTTTCCGCCAAACGTCAACTATCGTTAATGTTGTTACCAACGACGTCAGCAACGTCGCCTAGCAATTATGACGTCAAAACGTTCCAAACGAAGAAATGAAATAATTCACTGTTGAACGATTATAAGGTTTTCTTTCACCGAGAAAAATAGATTATTCATTGTTAGAAATGTAATAAAATTGTTTATTTTTAAGAGATGGTTTCAGCAGTGCCATTCATTCTAGCTAAACAAAAACCTGACATATTAGTTCGAATTTAAAAGTAGCCGTCAATCATGTTTTGATTTCTTTGGAATATCATTGACGAAACTGAATATCAACAAATCATCTGTTAGTAGCTGGACAAAAAGAACTTCAGCCCACCAACACACAGACCAACTTAACCCATTGTATACCAGTGGACTCTTCCACTGCTATATATTTGACAAGTCCATTTGTCATATAAGGGGTGCCAGGCCTGTTTTTCGTTTTGTTCATTTTCTTTGACAGAAAACTCCGTTTGCATACAATGCAGGCCCTTATCAGATGCCGCGTTCTGCGGCGTCTGATCTGGGCCTGTACTGTTTGCCAAGGTACACATTTAGGAGTTTCGCGCATGCTTTTGTTTTGTTTTGTTTGTTTACTTTGGAGTTTAACGTCCCCGTCAACACTGTAAAGGTCATTTTGGAGACGTTGCTTCCAATTTTGTGGGACTTTAACCCGATATTGAGATGAAATGACATCTCAAGCCCTGCCGCCCAATGAAACCAATTGGGTTTATAAGCATGGACGGACCGACTCGCACCGCATTGCCTGGGCAGGCTTAGATCCTCTAAACGGCTTACGAGTACTCGTGTGCGGGTCGGTTTCATCTCTGCGTGGAAGCATCATGCAGCCCATCTTTTACTTCAAGCCCCGATGGGCGGGGGCGGAATGTATCCCGCATGAAATGGGTTAATTGATTTCATCACATATCTGATAATACGGAAACGTCATAGAGTGCTTTATTTTCGAGGCGCTTGTTGCTTTGTTTCAGGAGAATTCATTAACTTGTTTTGCTTGTATATATAGAGTGTAAAAATAAAGTTTTGACTTTCAAGCCGTTTTTTAAGACCAGAAGAATATAAGACTCCTACATGGGTGTGGGGGGTGGATGGAAAAATCCGTCCCAAGAGTCACTGTCCGGTATCACGAGGCTTGCCGATTGATTCCGGAAAGGGACCCCAAAGGGAAAGATTTTTCAATCCACCCTCACTCCCATGTGGATTCTTTTCTTTGCAGACCTTCCGTTTCTGAGCTTGGGTTTTTAATAAAGCAGTCGGTGTCCGCCATATTGTGATGACAATACAGTCATGTTTAGTGACGTCACGTAACGTGCTGTGACGTCAACCTTAACGACGGCGCATATGAAGTGCATTTATGAAACACGCGAGAACATTCGATTAGGGGTAAGAAAACCAGGGTTAGACCAGAAATTCTATCCAAAGCTAAAACTATGTATTTCCTTATCTGGTGTGCAATAATAACTTAATTACCCAGTCGAGATTATAAGAATAATTCTTGAGTTTGGCTGAGTCATTATACTGGTTTCAAGCTCGAGGGTGCTCGGACCGACTGAATATTGCCACAACGTGCATGCAACTACTTTTTGGTTCACCAGAGCCGAAGGCTCCGGGGGAGCTTATAGGATAGGCAGTTGTCCGTCGTCGTCGTCGTCTGCCTCGTCGTCTGTCGTCAACACTTTCAAACGACATCTCCTCTGAAGCCACTGGACCGATTGGGCCCAAATTTTATCTGTAGCATCCTTGGGCTGGGACATTGAAAGTTTGTGTTTTTTTTCTATCAGAATCGGCTCATTAGTGTGGTTGCTATGGCAATTTGTAGTTTCCATAGACTTATATAATGGGGAAAATTGAAAAATGGCATTTACTGCCAAGCCTCGGCAGATATTTTGACAAAACTTTCATAGAAATGTTCCATAGGCAATCTACTATCTGCCGTATTATTTTAGGCCATCTGCTCATTTTTATTGGTTGCCATGGAAACCAAAATGCAAAAAAATAGACAAAAATACTTAAAAAATCATCTTCTCAGAAACAATATGCTCTAGGAGGCTGAGACTTTAAGAAAAACTTCACCATATTTGCCTTTACAGGTTTTGTGTTTTTAGCTCACCTGTCACGTAGTGACAAGGTGAGCTTTTGGGATCACTTTTTGTCCGTCGTCCGTCGTGCGTCCGTGCGTGCGTCTGTGCGTCCGTGCGTCCGTAAACTTTTCTTCAAACGACATCTCCTCCTAAACCACTGATCGGATTTTGACCAAACTTCACAGGAATGATCCTTAGGTGGTCCCCTTTCAAAGTTGTTCAAATGGTTCCGGTCCGTTGCACATATAGGTCACAGTAGCCAAAAATAGATTTTTTTCACCGAAAACTTAAAAAATCTTCTTCTCTGAAACCGCAAGACCCAGGTCTTTGATATTTGGTATGAAGCTTCATCTAGTGGACCCCTACCAAGATTGTTCAAATTATAGTGCTGGGGCCAAAAATGCCCCCGCACGGGGGCCCTTTGGTTTTACATGGGCTTATATAGGGAAAATCTTGAAAAATCTTCTTCTCTGAAACCGCAAGGCTCAGGTCTTTGATATTTGGTATGAAGCTTCATCTAGTGGACCCCTACCAAGATTGTTCAAATTATAGTGCTGGGGCCAAAAATGCCCCCGCACGGGGGCCCTTTGGTTTTACATGGGCTTATATAGGGAAAATCTTTAAAAATCTTCTTCTCTGAAACCGCAAGGCCCAGGTCTTTGATATTAGGTATGAAGCTTTATCTAGTGGACCCCTACCAAGATTGTTCAAATTATAGTGCTGAAGCTAAAAATGCCCCCGCACGGGGGCCCTTTGGTTTTAAATGGGCTTATATTGGGAAAATCTTGAAAAATCTTCTTCTCTGAAACCGCTAGGCCCAGGTCTTTGATATTTGGTATGAAGCTTCATCAAGTGGACCCCTACCAAGATTGTTTAAATTATAGTGCTGGGGCCAAAAATGCCCCTGCACCAGGACCCTTTTGTTTTACATAGGATTATATAGGGAAAATCTTTAAAAATCTTCTTCTCTGAAACTGCAAGGCCCAGGTCTTTGATATTTGGTATGAAGCTTCATCTAGTGGACCCCTACCAAGATTGTTCAAATTATAATGCTGGAGCTAAAAATGCCCCCCCCCCCCGCACGGGGGCCCTTTGGTTTTACATGGGCTTATATAGGGAAAATCTTGAAAAATCTTCTTCTCTGAAACCTCAAGGCCCAGGTCTTTGATATTTGGTATGAAGCTTCATCTAGTAGACCCCTACCAAGATTGTTCAAATTATAGTGCTGGGTCAAAAATGCCCCCGCACCAGGGCCCATTTGTTTTACATAGGCTTATATAGGGAAAATCTTTAGTTGACCCCTACCAAGATTGTTCAAATTATAGTGCTGGAGCTAAAAATGCCCCCGCACGGGGGCCCTTTGGTTTTACATGGGCTTATATAGGGAAAATCTTTAAAAATCTTCTTCTCTGAAACTGCAAGGCCCAGGTCTTTGATATTTGGTATGAAGCTTCATCTTGTGGACCTCTACCAAGGTTGTTCAAATTATAGCCCTGGGGCCAAAAATGCCCCCGCTCCGGGGCCCTTTGGTTTTACATAGACTTATATAGGGAAAATCTTGAAAAATCTTCTTCTCTGAAACCACAAGGCTTAGGTCTTCGATATTTGTTACGACGCTTCACTAGTGGACCTCTATAAAGATTGTTCAAATTATAGCCCTGAGACCAAAAATGCCCCCGCCATGTGGCCCTTTGGTTTTACATAGACTTATATAGAGAAAATCTTTAAAAATCATCTTCTCTGAAACACAAGGCTTAGGTCTTTGATATTTGTTATGAAGCTTCAGCTAGTGGACCTCTACCAAGATTGTTCAAATTATAGCACTGGGGCCAAAAATGCCCCCGCTTCGGGGCCCTTTGGTTTAACATAGACTTATATGGGGAAAATCTTGTTTTACATAGACTTCAATATGCAGGGTAAACCTTTAAAATCTTTTTCTCTGAAACCAGAAAGCCCAGGTCTTTCATATTCGATATGAAGCTTCATCTTGTGAACCTCTACCAAGATTGTTCAAATTTTAGCCCTGGGGCCAAAATTGACCCTGCCCGGGGCCCGCTTGTTATGCTTTGGATCAGGTGAGCGAACCAGGGCTCTCTGGGCCCTCTTGTTTATGAAATTTGGCCTTTAAGTTTTGTTGCTATGGCAACTTAGAGTTTCCATTGACTTTGATGGGGAAAACTGAAAAATGGCATTTACTGCCAAGTCATTGCAGATATTTGGACAAAACTTACATATACTTGTTCCTTGAGTAAACTTCTCTAAGCCATATGCTTTTATGTCAACCTGGGGGCCCGCTAGGTTGTGCCGGGGCCATGCCCGCCCCCTCCACTTCATAAAATGCCTTATATCTCAGAAACCTTACAGATCCCAACCCCTAAACCATATATACTTTTGTTCCTTATGATAAGATGCATTAAGTAACACCAACCTGGGGGTCCCCGGGATGTGCAGGGGACATGCCCTGCCCCCTCTGTTTCATAAAATGCCATTGATCTCAGAAACCATTCAGATCCCCACCCCTATACTATATATATTCTTGTTCCTAATGCTAAGATGCATTAAGTGACACCAACCTGGGGGTCCCCCGGGATGTGCCGGGGACATGCCCCACCCCTCCACTTCATAAAATGCCTTATATCTCAGAAACCTTACAGATCCCCACCCCTAAACCATATATGTTATTGTTCCTTATAATAAGATGCATTAAGTGACACCAACCTGGGGGTCCCCCGGGATGTGCCGGGGACATGCCCCTACCCCTCCACTTCATAAAATGCCTTATATCTCAGAAACCTTACAGATCCCAACCCCTGAACCATATATGTTCTTGTTCCTTATGATAAGATGCATTAAGTGACACCAACCTGGGGGTCCCCCGGGATGTGCCGGGGACATGCCCTGCCCCTCTGTTTCATAAAATGCCATTTATCTCAGAAACCATTCAGATCCCCACCCCTAAACTATATATATTCTTGTTCCTTATGCTAAGATGCATTAAGTGACACCAACCTGGGGGTCCCCCGGGATGTGCCGGGGACATGCCCCACCCTCTCCACTTGTGACGTTATACCTTGTCGGGACAGTTTTAAACTGCAAATGGTTAAGCTAGTATGTTTTAATTCAGAAATCATTAGTGTTAACGTTTTATTAGAAAAGTATCAAAGTGTAATGTTTGTAAATGCGCAATAAAAGGTGTGTTTCCTGGAACTAGGTTAGTGACGTAAGCAAGTAATAAAGCTGTCTAACTATCTTTCTTATAGGGTGGAACCGGTCAGAAAATGATTTGTTTATTTGATGTTTTGGCACATTTAATACTTTTCCCAGACGATTTTGACACTAAATTCTAATAAATTAGATTACGGAAATCTCGGTTATACGTCATAGTTTGAATATATTTAGAAATGCCATCATTTGTGGGTGACAGGAAATTGCCTTTTATGGCCAGTTCTTCGCAGTAGCAACATCACGTAATTGTTTAATTTAGTAACAAGTAATGGTTTTTTCCTTCCTAAAAATAGAAAGTCTTAAACTTATAAAACCGGGAGTGTGGGTTGATGAGTGGTTCTTGTTTTGTTGTGCGTCTGAAGTGAAAAGCTGTACATAGTGTCTGTCATGTGAACTCTGTCGTATGATAGTTGAGAATGAAAGGGTTTTCCTGCAGTAAAGAAACCCTAATAAATAGACAGTAGCAGCACAAATGTCTTGGGTGTTATTACATACCATGAAGCCACCCGGCAGTGGACACTACGCCACACCACTGGACTTTTAATGCTGTTCGTGGCCAGCATGGACTCTACCTTATTGTAACCGATTTGTGTCTTCCTTTGGATTATACGGGACATTACGTTCGAGCTTCAGGACACTGTGGTCTGGTAAGTTAAGTCTACTTTATTCTTAAATTACAGACATGGCTGGGCCGGACGTAGGACAGGTGTTTCAAAATCTGGCTGTGGAAATGGGTAATGTTTCCACTGCTCTTGGGGCTCAAGGGGTCAGTCAGATTGTACCTCCGTTTGAGGGGGAGGCAAAACGGTTCAAAGAATGGGTAAAGTCTATAGAGAAATATGCCAGGCTTATGGAACTTGATGATGCTAGGATTAAAAGGGTGGCTTATCAATCCAGTCGGGGGCCAGTTAGTGACTTTATTAATCGATATACGGAGGGACTTCCTGCGGCAACTTGGGCACAAATGAAGGCTGAACTTAGCAGCAGGTTTTCCGAAATTACTGATGCACAACATGCATTCCTGTTACTCAGGAAGGTGCACCAGAAAGCTGGGGAGACAGTGCAGGTTTATGCCGAGAGGCTGATGGCGTTGGCCGAGGATGCATTCGACAATCAAGCAGGTCAACCGGTTCAAAGGCAGCTGATTGACACTTTTGTCGATGGGCTGGCTGAGGATCAGTTAAAACTTAAGGTGCTTAGAGATAACCCTGCAAACTTGGAGGCTGCTGTTACGGTGGCCACCAATGAACAAAACCTGCGTAGGCGTTTCAATCTGCGCACACGTCATCAATATGTCCCTGATGATAATCGGATGGAAGTTGACCATTACCGTCCCGTGCCCCGATGTTATAACTGCCATAGGAAAGGTCACAAGAGTAAAGACTGTAAAGTTAAGGCCCATGTAAACGCAGTTGAGCAAGCAACACCGTACCAGGGGGTTGATAAGAAAAAGGAAATGCTGTGCTGGTATTGTGGGAAAAAGGGACACTTTAAAAAAGAATGTAGGAAACGGCAAGCTGATTTTGGCAGGGGTAATAACTCCCCAAAGCCAAGGGGTAATCAGGTCAATCAGGAAAACTAGGGCCCTCCTTCCGTGTTGAAGCCCACGGAAGGAGAAGAAACATTACTAAAGTCATTCCAAAATTTAGCATAGCATTAACAGGGAGTCCAAATTCATGTTTGATACGAATAGGGAAACATCAGTTCAGATCACTAGTAGACTCCGGAGCCGAAGTATCTATGATGCACACACGTGTTTATCGGTCGTTAAAAATAAAACCACCGTTAATAAAGAAAGAAGCAGAGCTTCAGTCGGTTAATGGCACATGTTTAAAATTGGATGGGTACGTTACCCTTACTTTCCAAATCGGGGATACCGAAATTAAACATTCATTTTACGTGTCACCTTCTATAAATAGAAATTTTATATTAGGTCGAGACTGGCTTGTACAGAACGGTGTAAGGTTATACTTCGACTTAGGATTTCTGCGAATTGGTAGGACTCAGATTCCTCTAGAGGAGGACATACACATAGCTTCATTAGTTCGTCTTAGATCAACAACTGTCTTAAAACCACAGACGGCTACTGTCTGCCTTGGCAAAGTAAAGGATAGTCATGAGCTTCTAGTTTCTAATGTATACGCAGTTTCTGCTGTTGAAACAAAATTCCTGAACAATGAACCAGGACTGATGGTTTCGAATTCAATAGCCAAAATGAATAAGAGTCGATTCTTACCTGTCATGGTAGTCAATAACACAAACCGTACCGTAAGGCTTTCACGGGGATGTGTCCTTGCAAAAATGGAGAGAGTAAATGAGGCCAAAATAAATAGCCTTGACTCTGTTAAGAGAACGATAGCTGCTACAAAAACCAGTGATTGGAAAGCAGAAGTGGAAGTACCTGATAGGCATAGAGACTCCACGTTAGGGTTTTTAGGGCAACACCATGATTTGTTTGCAGCCAAAGACTCGGAGTTGGGTCATACTGACACTGTCAAAATGAAACTTGATACAGGCAATCATCCACCCATAAAATTAAGACCATACAGAACTCCCATTCATAACCGGGAAGTAATTGATAAAGCTGTGGACGAGATGTTGGATGCCAATATAATACAAAGGTCTAAATCTCCATGGAGTTTCCCAGTGGTGATAGTTGATAAGAAAGATGGGTCAAAACGATTCTGTGTGGACTTCAGGAAACTGAACCAGATTACTAAACCAAATTCATATCCTCTTCCTTTAATAGACGACATTTTGGCACTCCTTGGAAAAGCCAAATTCTTTACCTCTTTAGATCTGAAGTCTGGGTATTGGCAGGTGTTGATGGATGAGGCCGATAAAGAGAAGACTGCTTTTGCATGCCACAGAGGACTGTTTGAGTTTAATGTGATGCCTTTCGGTTTGTCCTCAGCCCCAGCTGTCTTTCAGCAGATGATGGCAATCGTTCTGCAAGGGCTCAGTCATTTTGCAACTGCCTATTTGGATGACATTTTGATATATAGTGAAACTTTGGAAGAGCATCTGTTTCACTTGACCACAGTCTTTGACAGGTTACGTCTGCATGGCTTGAAATTGAAGCTAAGGAAGTGTTCCTTCTTGCAAGCAGAAACTCAGTATCTTGGTTTTATCATCAATGCACAAGGTGTCAGTCCGGATCCGCAAAAGGTAGAAGCCATTAGGTCTCTTCCCACACCCACATGTGTTCGGGAGGTTCGTTCCTTCATTGGGATGTGCTCGTACTATCGCAGGTTCATTCCAAACTTCTCTGAAATAGCAGAGCCTGTTATTGCTCTCACTCGAAAGTATGCTCGGTTCAAGTGGACAGAACAATGTCAAAGTAGCTTTGATTATCTGAAGCAAAGCCTCACTGTGGTGCCCTTATTAGCCTATCCAGATCCAAACAAACCCTACACTCTGTACACAGACGCCAGTAATTCCTGTATAGGGGCATGCTTAACTCAAGAGTCTGAGGGAAATGAAAGCTTTTTGCCCAATGTCAAAAATGAAAAGCCCATTTATTACCTTTCTCACAAATTAAGCAAAACTCAATGCAAATGGTCAACAATTGAAAAGGAAGCTTTTGCCATTCACTATTCCTTGCAGAAGCTTGACTATTACCTACACAACGCGAGATTTACCATTAAAACTGATCACAAGCCTTTAAAGTATTTGCTGGAATCACCTATGCAGAATAAGAAAATTCAACTTTGGGCTCTGGGGATGGCTGGGTATAACTGTACCATAGAATACATTGCTGGCACGGAGAACACGTGCGCTGACCTACTTTCAAGAAAGCCAGATGGGGATGACACCGTGATTGAAGCGGGGTTGTTAGAACCAGATATAAACGACCACACCTATGAAGTTGGAGCCATAAACTCAAATGAAATCAATCCCAAGAACTTTGCCGGATGTGAGGTGCCAACTAAGGACCGTCCTGAAATTCCAGAAACTGATATGCCAGGTTTGGACATGAGACTAGAACAGGGTAAGGATGAGGCTGTAATGGAACTGAAGAACCTGTTAGAACATGGTGAACCCTCCAAAGCAATAAAGCATAGATATCTTGTCGAGAAGGGCATAGTGTATTATCTGTCCAATCCGGATGATAACCCTACACTAAGGCTGTATGTACCTGAACATTTAAGGCAAATGGTCATTACACAATACCATGATAAAAATGGTCATATGGGGGTACAAAAGACATTTGATACTATCAGACAGAAATATTTTTGGCCAAACTTATTTTTAGAAATTTATGATTACGTCTCAAGGTGTGTAAGCTGCCAGGCTCGGGCAAGCAAAAATGTCAAACCTTTGCTACAAAATGTGGATATACCACCGTACCCCATGGCTAAATTAAGTCTTGATTTGTCAGGACCATACCCAAAGACTTTGTCAGGAAATAAATACATCATTGCCTTTGTGGACTGGTACAGTGGTTGGCCGGAAGCTTTTGCTGTGCCGGACAAGACTGCAGAGACCGTTGCTCACCTGATAATCGAAGAAATCTATCCACGCTTCGGCTGCCCGTTGGAGCTGGTGTCAGATAACGGATCTGAGAACGTAAATAGAGTCATGAGAGAGACCCTGGGGGCGCTGAATGTACATCATGTCACTACTTCCTTCTATCACCCTGCTAGTAACAGTAAGGTGGAAAGATTCCATAGGACCCTTCATGACGTGCTAGCAAAGAGACTACAGGATGAACAAGATGTCTGGGACCTTCACCTGAACCAAGTTCTTGCAAGTATCCGTTTCAATGTCAGTGAAGCTACAGACTATACTCCATTTTATCTGCTCTATGGCCCTGATGTAGTCTTACCCATCGACACTCTCTTGAAACCTCGTAGGAAATACATGGGGGAGGACATGCATCAGATTGCCCTCCAAGAGCAGCATAAGGCATTCATGCTGGTCCATGGACGCATTAGGAAGCAACAACGGAAACATGCAAAATATGGTAATAAAAACCGAAAGGATGTGTCATACAATATCGGGGATCCAGTGTTCTATAAAAAACATGTCCGTACCAAGATAGAGGGTCGTTGGAAACCTTTCTATAGGATTATTGAACAGAAATCACCAGTGACCTATGTGTTGAAAAATCAGTTAGACAATAAGACTGTTGAAGCTCATGCTGATGACATAAAGTTTGCAAAGGTTGATACCTGGGAAATACCCAAAACGGATGCGGGACAACCAATTCGTAAGGCAGCGTATGTTGTACCGCCGGAATCTGATGACGGTTCTTCTGGTTCTGAATCCTCAGAAACGGAAGCAGAGGGACCAGAACGAAGGTTTGTAGATCTAGCGCGTCGTGAACGTGAAGATTCGGATGAAGAGGGCAATATTCCAAAAATGGAACTTGCAAAGCGCGTTCGTGACCGTGAACTCCGGGAAAATGCAGAAAATGCATATGCATCAGAGGAGATGCAAACCGCAAGCGACGCGGATTCGGAGGCTACTATTGATTATGATCCATCAGATTCTATAATGATTGAAGAAGTAAAGAAATGTCAAGCCACAGTTGGCAAAGATAAGAAAAATGATCTTCGTAGCAAAAAGAAAACCAAAAAGGGTCGAAATACTAAGGTTAAAACTCTGCTTAGTGCTATAGCTAGCCTATTCTAAGTAATGTTTAAGGCTTCTTGCACCTGGTATAAAGATTAAAATTAGATAAGTTTAATCTAATTTGGGGTGTCTGTTTCGTTGCAGGAGACAGACTTTACCGGCAGCCAAGATGCGTCTCCTTATTCTTCTGTCACTGATTGGCTATGCCGTGGGGGTAATAATTCATGAAAACGTTGCTTTTCAACATGTAAACGACGTGACATCTACCAGAGCTAAATGGTTGGTCAGTTTCGTTCATGACCTTGAGCCATTTAGAAATTTCCTTAGAAGAGTGTATTCTGATATCTTAAAGGCAACTGAGGTGGCCGATACATTGAGCAGTCATTTTACTGACCCACAACAACAGGGTTTCAGGGCTACACTGAAACAGCTGGGTAAGGAAGTAAAATCTCTGCGGGAAACACAGCATAGTATTATCACCAGCTATGTTGACTACCGCTCATTGGGGACTAGGTCCGAAAGAAGCATCCTACCCCTGGGGGGCCGTATCCTATCCTTCCTTTTTGGGACCGTTTCGGAGGCGGATCTAGATAATATAAAAAGGGCAGTAAGGGACATGTCACAAAATCAACAATCTATCCTGCACATGCTGGATGAACAAATGACTATCTTGAATGTGTCCCGAATACAAATTGCAGAAAACCGACAGGCCATTATGAGCCTTGTTGATTGCATGGATGAGTTTGAGGGACGCATACACAACTTAACACTCGCTATTCAGAAACGATTTGAGCATATTGAGATGTTTGTTAACATATATGCACAAATGGACCTAATTTTAGCGGGACTACGTGATGCTATTCAACGTGGTACCATATACTTGGACAATTTACGTTTGGAGATAAATATGTTGGCTCTTAGTCGTTTGTCTCCAAGTTCCATCACTCCTAAGAATCTGAGAAAACTTTTGACCCAAATAAATAACAAATTACCATCTACTCTCAAACTTCCAGAGGATCCACGCTCCAATATTTGGTATTTTTACCGTACACTCACTTGTTCCACTGTCATGGATGGATCCCAAATAGTTGTGGTAATAAATATACCACTGTTAGACTTTACAGGTGAATATGAGGTTTACCGCGTGTATAACATACCCTTACCCATGCCAAGCAGGCCAAATAAGGTCAGACTGACCTACGTACCTGACATGGTCGCCAAATATGACATCGAGTCGGCAGGGTTACTGATTAATAAAGATCGTAGTCGCTACACTCTTTTGTCTGAACATGAGTTGCTGGAGTGTAGTAATCAGTTCACTAAATATTGTAGCCCAAGAAGCGCCATCATGCCTGTTAATTTAAACCAGCTTTGTGTCCTCGCTTTGTTTTTCAAAGTTGCACCAAAAGTCAATAAATATTGCTGCAGACTAGTTCAACCAAATACACTGCTGCCCATGGGTACATATTTAACACAGGGTTTATGGGTAATTGGTACGAAAGAAAAAATAGACTTCTCCATTGTATGTTTGGGAATGTCGGGCAGAAAGTCGATAAAAACACACACTACACAAGCTATTGTTCCACCTTTGGGAATAATTCAATTAGAGCCAGGGTGTCACGCTGCAAATAACTTTCTGAGTCTGCCGCCCTACTATTTCTTTGAAGAACAAGTTGACATACCTGACCCCTACACGGAATTGCTAGAACTCCACAATACGACCGAATTTAAATTATGGGAACCCTTTTCACAGGCCTTACCAAATTTTAGTAAACTGGAACTGCCCACGAACCTGAGTACCATAAAGCAGATACCAATGGATGATTTGATTTTAAGGTTGCGTAGTATGCGCAGTGTAGAACTAGAAGATACCTCTTGGCCTTTATGGGCATACATCATAATTGACAGTGTTGTCTGCATCACAATTGCGGGGGCCGTATTTTTGTTCTTAAGATATTGCAAACATAAGAAACCCCTTGATTCTGAAAAGCACGATTGCTGTGCCCGGCTTGCCATGTTCTGTAGTGACAGAGTTAAGGTAGACGATGACGAACCGCATGACCACCCAACGTCGGTGTCCTACTCCAAGGAAACGGATGAAGTGGCTATACTTCAGGGCAGGGCCCAATCTGCCCCACCGAGTGAAGAGATCCTAAGGAACTCCATTCTGGGACAACTCTACCCTAAGTTACCTACGGTGGCTCAGTAAGACAGAACGGTTCATTATTAGTGTTGAACAGTATACGTGTATATAGCCTGCTACGTTTTGTGGTGTATATAAACTGCAGGACAAAAATATGTTGAATAACCCTTGTTGTACAGAAATTTTACATGTATTCTGAACTTATGGAACAACCCTCGTTTAAACAGACAGACGGACAGACGCCTGGTGAATCCACAGTTGAAGCCAAAATACTAAAGCAAAACTGTTTCTATAACTTGTTATAATTTTGTGTATTATCGAAGTTAAAATAGACAAGTACACTCGTAAATCTACCAAAAACCAGAAGATTCAATTAATTGGGGAAAAAGGAGGAACAATGCGATAAATGATGTGCAATAAATATGGGAATTGAAGACACTTGCTGGCTATTATCGAAAACGTTAATCTTTCAACTTTTCTCAGCTACACCTCCTTATTAAACAAGCCTAATTGGAGCTTATTAAAACAACAAACTTTGTCCAGGAAAATTTCAGTTGAACCAAGTTAATCCACTACGATACGTAATCAGCCAGAATTAAAAGGAATATTTATATATATATATATATCACAAATTAATTGGACTTTCAAGATGGCCGAAGGAGGACAATTTCAGTTTACACCCAGTTGCTGGCGGCTGGTCACAATGGATGACTTATTGGATAATATGTCCGCGGCGGAACGACATGCCGTGGACCAGAGAAATCCGGTTTGGCGGCAGCTGCCTGGGGAGACAGTGATGGCCAAAATTATATGGTCTCGGGAAGCCTGCGAGGCCATTCACGCAGAGGCCCATCGACAGGGGCCAGTAACTTGGCCGTCGGCGGAGATTCGGCAGGGAGAATCGTTCTCCCTAAGCACGTGGGGAAGCGATCTCACCATCATCGAGGTGGATGTCGACGAGGCGTTGGCAGGGTCAACGGAGTGGGCCCCACGTACACTATCGGAAAGGACTGGGCTCTCGGAGGGACAAACGGAGGTCACCGCCGTCCGGGGGGCCATCGCAACCGAGGACCGGGGCGGAGAATTGGATGGGCTAGAAGTGGAGTCGGACGAGGGGGAACAAGACAATGGCGAGGATGAGCCAGAGAAGTAGGCTGGAGGGGCATAATATAAATATTGTGACAATGTAGTTCTAAGTATTTCTTGTATGTACATTTAAATATACTCCAGCAGTTAAATAAATATTCAGTAGGAACACTAGTTTTGTGTTTTAGTGGACTCAGTTAGAAAATGTGCATGTGGATTATTTAATGGCTGCAGGAAAAGGGTGAGTGGCTTTATTTCAATTTTAGTTCATAATGTTAATGTTTAAAGTTAGCCATGTAGTCATGCAAAATGCATGGGATGGAATTTTAAATACTTACATATTTGTGATAGATCCAGGAACTAAATTAATCATGTAGATATTCTATTGTTTCATAATCCAATAAAATATCTCCCCCTTCGGGAGCAGTGTGACGTTATACCTTGTCGGGACAGTTTTAAACTGCAAATGGTTAAGCTAGTATGTTTTAATTCAGAAATCATTAGTGTTAACGTTTTATTAGAAAAGTATCAAAGTGTAATGTTTGTAAATGCGCAATAAAAGGTGTGTTTCCTGGAACTAGGTTAGTGACGTAAGCAAGTAATAAAGCTGTCTAACTATCTTTCTTATAGGGTGGAACCGGTCAGAAAATGATTTGTTTATTTGATGTTTTGGCACATTTAATACTTTTCCCAGACGATTTTGACACTAAATTCTAATAAATTAGATTACGGAAATCTCGGTTATACGTCATAGTTTGAATATATTTAGAAATGCCATCATTTGTGGGTGACAGGAAATTGTCTTTTATGGCCAGTTCTTCGCAGTAGCAACATCACGTAATTGTTTAATTTAGTAACAAGTAATGGTTTTTTCCTTCCTAAAAATAGAAAGTCTTAAACTTATAAAACCGGGAGTGTGGGTTGATGAGTGGTTCTTGTTTTGTTGTGCGTCTGAAGTGAAAAGCTGTACATAGTGTCTGTCATGTGAACTCTGTCGTATGATAGTTGAGAATGAAAGGGTTTTCCTGCAGTAAAGAAACCCTAATAAATAGACAGTAGCAGCACAAATGTCTTGGGTGTTATTACATACCATGAAGCCACCCGGCAGTGGACACTACGCCACACACTTCATGAAATGCCATTTATCTCAGAAACCATTGAGATCCCCACCCCTAAAACATATACATTCTTGTTCCTTATGATAAGATGGACTCAGTGACACCAACCTAGGGTTCCCCCGGGATGTGCCGGGGCCATGCCCTGCCCCTCCACTTCATAAAAGGCCCAGTATCCCAGTAACCTTACAGATCCCCACCCCTAAACCATATATATTCTAGTTCCTTATGATAAGTCGCATTCAGTGACACCAACTTGGAGGTCTCCCGGGATGTGCGGGGGCCATGCCCAACCCTCTCCACTTCATAAAAGGCTTAATATTCCAGAAACAATACAGATCCCCACCCCAAAACCATATATATCATTGTTCCTTATGATAAGACAAATTCAGTGACACCAATCTTGGGGTCACCCAGGGTGCGCCCGGGCCATATTCCACCCCTCGACTTCACAAAATACCATATATTTGAGAAACTGTTCAGAGCCCACCCCCAAACCATATATACTCTTGTTCCGTATGATAAGACGCAAACAGTGACACCAGCATGGGGGTCTCCCCGGGGTGTCACGGGCCATGTCCCACCCCTTTACTTCATAAAAATCCATATATCTCAGGAACCGTTCAGATCCCCGCCCCTAAACCATATATGTTTGTTCCTGATGATAAGACTCCACTTAATAATAGGCCATAAAGTCCCAACATAAAAAAGCGTCAAAGATTTCTTAGAAACTAGGAAAGCTTCAGTAGTCTTATTGTTGTCAAAAATCAATGGCCAGATTTCAAAATAATTTGGTAGCAAAGGTCCTTGGGTAAGAGAAGGCGACTCTACTTAGATATTTTAAGCAGCCATAGTTTATTCAAGTACATGTCTACCAGTGGGCTGGGCCCACATAAACTCTGGTTCTTTATTTAACGGTAATTTCTTCGGCGAACCTTATTCCTTCAAGTCTTCAGTGAAAAAAATCTATTTTTGGCTCCCGTGACCTAGATGTGCAACGCACCGGAAACTTTTGAGCAACTTTGAAAGGGGACCACCTAAGGATTATTCCTGTGAAGTTTGGTCAAAATCCGATCTGCGGTTTAGGAGGAGATGTCGTTTGAAGAAATTGTTTACGGACGCACACACGCATGCACGACGGACAAAACGTGATCCCAAAAGCTCACCTCGTCACTACGTGACGGTGAGCTAAAAAACAACTATACGATAATAAAGTCGTTACAGCCGGAAAGCAAATGCATACATGCAAAAACAAAACTATAACAATAATAAAACGGGCCTCCGTGGCCTAGTGGTTAAGAGCGCTGACTCTTGATCATTAGGCCTCTCACCGCTGTGGTTCGAGCCTCGCTCACGTCACATATGAGACGCCAAGTTCTGCAACGGAAGGTCAGGTGGTTTTTCTCCGGGTACTCCGGTTTCGCCCACCTCTGATTAACGATCGGCTCGATATGAGTGTAATAATCTTGAAAGGGCCGTAAAACCAAAACAACAACAACAAAAAAAAAAAAAATAAAAAAAATAAATAAAGAATCAAAGCACTCAGAGTACTGGTGGGTCGATCGTCTCTGAGTGTAGGTTAGGAAAGTAGTCCAGAGCTGAGAATCGAATTGTTCGTTTAATTTTAAGCAAGCGCAGCAGAGCTGATCAGACATCGCGTTATGTGGCGTCTGATTATGTAGATTCTGTTTGCCAATGCCCCAGTGTACGAGCACAGTACACCCTCTCCCGCCCATCGGGGCTTGAATAAATAGATGGGCTGCATGATGCTTCCACGCAGAGCTGAAAGTCCCGTATCATTGGAGGTAACGTCTCCAAATGATCTATACAGTGTTGACGGGGACGTTAAACCTTAAATCAAACAAACGAGCACAGTCCAGAATTTTCTTCTTACGCTGCGCTCTGACGTCTTAGGGTAGTACTTGGATTTTGTTCAACAGAGTGGGGAGGGTGCAAACGCAGCTCCCTCCCATCTTTTGGAAATTATTTCTGATTCATTCAGTTTTTCACCCTCTGCAAATTACCTGAAATTCGCATCCTCAACCCGCCCCTTTTCAGAGTCTGCGTACGGCCCTGAATCATGTTCAAAACTGTTGTTGCATACATATGGCGAACAATGCCGACCTGATAAGAAGCAATGTACTCTATATCCGATCTTGGTCTACGCTGTATGTCTAATAACGGTACCACCTATAAAGTCTGAGCTGCTCATTTTAGCACTTAAACATTTCAGGGTTCTAAAATTAAGTTCTTAGCAGGAGTGCAAAAAGTCTATTTTTACTCGATTTGGCATACATCTGTGTAACAGTTTTATAAATAGAATGTTCGAAAGACGTCACGTGACATCGTGGCTTGGATTAAGATATTGTTTTTCTTTCTTTACGTGAGCAACCTGGCATTCTTATACTATTTCGTTTAACCCTCAAATGCCACTATTTAAGCAAACAGTGAAGTTCATATGCAACCTGCTGATCAGAGGCCACGTTCCCCGGCGTCTGATCTGGGTATTTTCCAGCACACTATTCCCGTCAGATGTTGTTGCATCGATAAAAATAGCGCAACGTTTCAAGTTCTATTAATAAAACCTAATATTGGTTTTCCCAAATCAGTGATGGTCACGTGGACAACTGCATGAATTCCGTTTGGCCATTTGGTAAATTTGGGTCGATCGTAAACCGATCGACCCAAAAACAATAACAGAAGAACCGCCTTGGATGTTCGAGGGCTCGACAGCATGAAATAACTGAAATGCTGGAGCAAAAGAAACCCAACAGTTGGGCTCCAGAGACAGTTGCCCGTCAGACACAGAGGATCTGCTTTGGGCAACAAACTTGGGCATTTTATATTTTATTACATTGTGGTCAACTTCTCTTTTCTTTTTACAAGAGCTACATTAATTTTTCAGAGTAGCCATTTGAATGGAAACAACTCTTCATGTTTCCCAAAGTACGCGTTTTTGTTTTAATGTTAGCAGATTTATCATATATGTTTTTTTTATAAAAGGTGCATGCGCATACATGTTTATTCGGACACCTGCAAATTCATCTGCAGCAAACTTGTAAGTGGACATTTCACTTGTAATCAGTACAATTTGACAAGTCGGTAAAGTCAGGTAAAAATAATTCCTCAGCTCTAAGACAGAGGCAACATAACCTTGTCCTTGTTGATTACTGCTGATTGGTTTGTTAAACACCACATCACGTGAACAAGTCCGTGAAATGAACACCCCTCTAAACCACACTTTATATAGGGAGAACTGGGTTTTCGGGGATATACATTATTTCTCTTATTAATGCTCCAAGACATAGGTTGTGGGTACTCGTTAGAACCGCCTCAATGAGGCGGTTCTAACGAGCATCCACAACCTTTGTTTGCAATATAAATAATAACAATATCACGGATTTTCATCAGAAAAGTAGCCAGTTTGAAGATGTGAAAATTGCACTATGTCGCACGTGTGTGTTACCGTAATGAAAAAAAAAAAAAAAAAAAACAGCAACAAACTGACAAAGCATATGATAAGTAGTAAACTTATTATATGCTTTGTATGTACAAAAGAAAAAAGAACTAAGCTTCTGAATGAGTAGATTATACATATATTTCGCAGACCCCGCCCATAGGGGCTTGAAGAAATATATGGGCTGCATGATGCTTCCACGCAGAGCTGAATCCGGCCCGCACACTAGTACTGGTAAACCGCTTAGAGGATCTAAGCCTGTCCAGGAACCGCGGTGTGAGGCGGACCGTCCATGCTAATAAACCCTATTGGTTTCATTGGGCGACATGGCTTGAGATGTCATTTCATCTCAATGTCGGGTAAAATTCCCACGAAATTGGAAGCAACGTCTCCAAAATGACCTTTACAGTGTTGACGGGGACGTTAAACCTCAAATCAAATCAAACAAATCAACAAGTAGTAAAGTTATCATATGCTTCATATGAACAGAAGATCTAAGCTTCTGAATGAGTAAATTATACGTGTATTTCTAATTATCAAGTATCAAGATAATAATCAGGCAGATTCAGTTGCTTACAACTGGTATTTATTCTTGTCTGTAAAATGGTTACTACATAATCAATATCACGTGATTACATACGTTTTTTATGTCTATCGACAAAGTTTTCTTTCGCTGTGGAGTATAAGCAAGGTACGTATGTAAGTCTGTTTGTTTAATTTGAGGTTTAACGTCCCCGTCAACACTGTAAACGTCATTTTGGAGACGTTTGTTACAACGCATAATGAAGAAATGTAGTAATTTCTTCATATTGAAATTTTTACTTCATTATGCGTTGGCATAGTCGATGCGAAATGAAATAAAATGTAGATTTTACTTCATTATGCGTCGATACTAAGAGGTTTGCGCAAAATGAAAGAATTATTATGCCCCCAACTTTGAAAAAGTTGGAGGGGCATATTGCTTCTGGTCCGTTCGTCCGTTCGTCTGTTCGTCCGTTCGTCCGTTCGTCCGTCCGTTACGCTTTTGATGCATAGCATAACTATAGAACCATGTATGCTAGGGTTTTGAAATTTCATATATGGATTCCTCATGGAAAATTAGCTGACGCATATTTTTTTTCTCGTCCGGATTATGCCCCCTTCAAGAGTTATTGCCCTTTGAAATTTTTTTAATAAAATCTTGTCAGCAAGATATCTCAAAAACTATTGGAGCTAGAGCCTTGAAAGTTGGTGATTATATTGGTGGTGATGAGTAGATGAACTGATTAAGTTTTGACAAAATTCCGAAAAATACTTTGTGAGTTATGGCCCTTTGTCATTTTGGTAATTTGTGCCCATTGTAATGTATGCTAAAAGTGGCAGGTACTTCATACTGCGTGTCCTGAAATCTCACTTGGGCAACTGTGCTTGTAAATCAGTGCTTTAAAAATTGATGCTTGCAAATGTTTCTATCTAAATTTATAGGTCTAAGATTTCAGGACACGGAGTATGAAGTACATAGTACAAGGGCTTTCATATAAACACCCTTATAGGCATGAGATTCAGGACACGTTACACAGAATAAAATTCAGGCTTACAGAGGTTCCGGGGTGTCCTGGAGTCTCTGATTTCACTGTTAAATGAATTCTACTCATTTTACTTACGTTACTGATCTTCATATCAACACTATAAGTAAAATAAGCAAGTTTACAGTATTCTACTTAGGTTACTCAGTTTACTTACCTGGCACTACAGCAGTATAAGTAAACTAAGTAGATGTAAAAAAATCTATGCCCCTCGATCAAAAAAACATGCTACATAAAATTAAGTGCAATAAGCTAATTAATTGATAAAAAAGAACGATTTTACATAGTTTTAAGAGAAATATCTACAATTTGCTGACCAGAACACTGAAGCATGATACTATAATACGGAAATGAGCTAAGTAGGATGAGTAACATAAGTAGGCGTATGGCTAGCCAAGGATGGTATATGCATCAACCTCACTCTTTAGATAAGCTAAGTAACGTAAGTAATGTAAGTTGACTAATCAAACCACTGAAAGTCAATCTTGATATAACAGGATAAGTACAAGAATAAGCGTAAGTAACCTAAGTAACATAAGTAAACTAAGTAACCTTGCATGTCTCTTATGACAAAAGCTACTACCATACCAACAATGCTTAGAGTAAGCTAAGTAAGATAAGTAACCTAAGTTGAGGTTATATATTTCATCTATGACTATGAGCAGTGTAAGTAGGATAAGTAAGTTAAGTAAGGTAAGTAACATAAGTATTGTAAGTAACTGATATACCAGTAACACCAGCCACACCAGAGTAAGTTAAGTAAGCTAAGTAAAGTAAGTAAGTATTGTGGTTTCGTTCTCAGCGCATGAGTAAGCTGAGTAGGGTAAGTGAACTAAGTAACCTGAGTAGAATTCTAAGTAACATAAGTAAATGTCCTGCCAGTTACAACAGCCGTACCAGAGTAAGTTAAGTAAGCTAAGTAAACTAAGTAGGCGTCCTGGTCACTTGAAAAAGGATGCGCAGGGTAAGTAGGATAAGTAAAGTAAGTAACCTAAGTAGACTTATAAGTAATATAAGTAATGTAGGTAACCTCTCCACCAGCTACACCTACCATACCAGAGTAAGTTAAGTAAGCTAAGTAAACTAAGTAGGCATGATGGTCACTCCGAACGGGGTTGAGAAGGGTAAGTAGGATAAGTAAACTAAGTAACCTAAGTTGAATTCTAAGTAACATAAGTAAGATAAGTAACTACTCCACCAGCTACGCTACCCATACCATGGTAAGTTAAGTAAGCTAAGTAAACTAAGTAAGCGGCGAAGTCTGTCCCAACGATGATAAGCAGGGTAAGTAGGATAAGTAAACTAAGTAACCTAAGTAGAATTATAAGTAAGGTAAGTAACTACTCCATTAGCCACTCTACCATGACCAGAGTAAGTTAGGTAAGCTAAGTAAATTAAGTAAGCGCCGAAGTCTGTACTGAGGATGATGAGTAGGGTAAGTAGGATAAGTAAACTAAGTAACCTGAGTAGAATTCTAAGTAACATAAGTAAGGTAAGTTACTGCTCTACCAGCAACGCTACAAATACCAAACTAAGTTGAGTAAACTAAGTTGGCGACCTTGTCATCCCGAACAATGATGAGCCGGGTAAGTAGGATAAGTAAACTAAGTAACCTAAGTAGAATTCTAAGTAACGTAAGTAAGGTAAGTAACTGTCCTACTACCTATTCCACCCTTACCACAGTAAGTTAAGTAAGCTAAGTAAACTAAGTAAGCGGCAAAGTCTGTCCCAACGAGGATCAGTAGGGTAAGTAGATAAGTAAACTAAGTAACCTAAGTAGAATTATAAGTTAGGTAAGTAACTACTCCATTAGCCACTCCATCCATACCAGAGTAAGTTAAGTAAGTTAAGTAAACTAAGTAAGCAGCAAAGTCTGTACTAAAGATGATGAGCCGGGTAAGTAGGATAAGTAAACTAAGTAACCTAAGTAGAATTCTAAGTAACGTAAGTAAGGTAAGTAACTGTCCTACTATCTTTTCCATCCTCACCACAGTAAGTTAAGTAAGCTAAGTAAACTAAGTAAGCGTCAAAGTCTGTCCCAACGAGGATCAGTAGGGTGAGTAGGATGAGTAAACTAAGTAACCTGAGTAGAATTCTAAGTAACATAAGTAAGGTAAGTTACTGCTCTACCAGCAACGCTACCAATACCAAAGTAAGTTGAGTAAAGTAAGTAAACTAAGTTGGCGACCTTGTCATCCCGAACAATGATGAGCCGGGTAAGTAAGATAAGTAAACTAAGTAACCTAAGTAGAATTTTAAGTAACGTAAGTAAGGTAAGTAACTGTCCAACAACCTATTCCACCCTTACCACAGTAAGTTAAGTAAGCTAAGTAAACTAAGTAAGCGGCAAAGTCTGTCCCAACGTGGATCAGTAGGGTAAGTAGGATAAGTCAACTAAGTAACCTGAGTAGAATTCTAAGTAACACAAGTAAGGTAAGTTACTGCTCTACCAGCAACGCTACCAATACCAAAGTAAGTTGAGTAAACTAAGTAAACTAAGTTGGCGACCTTGTCATCCCGAACAATGATGAGCCGGGTAAGTAGGATAAATTAACTAAGTAACCTAAGTAGAATTCTAAGTAACGTAAGTAAGGTAAGTAACTGTCCTACTACCTATTCCACCCTTACCACAGTAAGTTAAGTAAGCTAAGTAAACTAAGTAAGCGGCAAAGTCTGTCCCAACGAGGATCAGTAGGGTAAGTAGGATAAGTAAACTAAGTAACCTAAGTAGAATTATATGTTAGGTAAGTAACTACTCCATTAGCCACTCCACCCTTACCAGAGTAAGTTAAGTAAGTTAAGTAAACTAAGTAAGCAGCGAAGTCTGTACTAAAGATGATGAGCCGGGTAAGTAGGATAAGTAAACTAAGTAACCTAAGTAGAATTCTAAGTACAGTAAGTAAGGTAAGTAACTGTCCTACTATCTTTTCCATCCTCACCACAGTAAGTTAAGTAAGCTAAGTAAACTAAGTAAGCGTCAAAGTCTGTCCCAACGAGGATCAGTAGGGTAAGTAGGATAAGTAAACCCAAGTAACCTGAGTAGAATTCTAAGTAACATAAGTTACTGCTCTACCAGCAACGCTACCAATACCAAAGTAAGTTGAGTAAACTAAGTAAACTAAGTTGGCGACCTTGTTATCCCGAACAATGATGAGCCGGGTAAGTAGGATAAGTAAACTAAGTAACCTAAGTAGAATTCTAAGTAACGTAAGTAAGGTAAGTAACTGTCCAACAACCTACTCCACCCTTACCACAGTAAGTTAAGTAAGCTAAGTAAACTAAGTAAGCGGCAAAGTCTGTTCCAACGAGGATCAGTAGGGTAAGTAGGATAAGTAAACTAAGTAACCTGAGTAGAATTCTAAGTAACATAAGTAAGGTAAGTTACTGCTCTACCAGCAACGCTACCAATACCAAAGTAAGTTGAGTAAAGTAAGTAAACTAAGTTGGCGACCTTGTCATCCCGAACAATGATGAGCCGGGTAAGTAGGATAAGTAAACTAAGTAACCTAAGTAAAATTCTAAGTAACGTAAGTAAGGTAAGTAACTGTCCTACTACATATTCCACCCTTACCACAGTAAGTTAAGTAAGCTAAGTAAACTAAGTAAGCGGCAAAGTCTGTTCCAACGAGGATCAGTAGGGTAAGTAGGATAAGTAAACTAAGAAACCTAAGTAGAGTTATAAGTAACATAAGTAACTACTCCACTAGCCACTCTGCCCATACCAGAGTAAGTTGAGTAAGCTAAGTAAACTAAGGAAGCAGCGAAGCCTGTACCGAAAGGATGAGTAGGGTAAGTAGGATAAGTAAACTAAGTAACCTAAGTAGAATTCTAAGTAACATAACTAAGTTAAGTTACTGCTCTACCTGCAACGCTACCAATACCAAAGTAAGTTGAGTAAGCTAAGAAAACTAAGTTATCGAGCTTGTCATCCCAAACAATGATGAGCAGGGTAAGAAGGATAAGTAAACTAAGTAACCTAAGTAGAATTCTAAGTAAGGTAAGTAACTACTCCATTAGCCACTCCACCCATACCAGAGTAAGTTTAGTAAGTTAAGTAAACTAAGTAAGCGGCAAAGTCTGTATTGTAGAGGATGAGTAGGGTAAGTAGGATAAGCAAACTAAGTAACCTGAGTAGAAATCTAAGTAACATAAGTAAGGTAAGTTACTGCTCTACCAGCAACGCTACCAATACCAAAGTAAGTTGAGTAAACTAAGTATACTAAGTTGGCGACCTTGTCATCCCGAACAATGATGAGCCGGGTAAGTAGGATAAGTAAACTAAGTAACCTAAGTAGAATTCTAAGTAACGTAAGTAAGGTAGGTAACTGTCCAACAACCTATTCCACCCTTACCACAGTAAGTTAAGTAAGCTAAGTAAACTAAGTAAGCGGCAAAGTCTGTCCCAACGAGGATCAGTAGGGTAAGTAGGATAAGTAAACTAAGTAACCTGAGAAGAATTCTAAGTAACATAAGTAAGGTAAGTTACTGCTCTACCAGCAATGCTACCAATACCTAAGTAAGTTGAGTAAAGTAAGTAAACTAAGTTGGCGACCTTGTCATCCCGAACAATAATGAGCCGGGTAAGTAGGATAAGTAAAATAAGTAACCTAAGTAAAATTCTAAGTAACGTAAGTAAGGTAAGGAACTGTCCTACTACATATTCCACCCTTACCACAGTAAGTTAAGTAAGCTAAGTAAACTAAGTAGGCGGCAAAGTCTGTCCCAACGAGGATCAGTAGGGTAAGTAGGATAAGTAAACTAAGTAACCTAAGTAGAGTTATAAGTAACATAAGTAACTACTCCACTAGCCACTCTGCCCATACCAGAGTAAGTTAAGTAAGCTAAGTAAACTAAGGAAGCAGCGAAGCCTGTACCGAAGAGGATGAGTAGAGTAAGTAGGATAAGTAAACTAAGTAACCTAAGTACAATTCTAAGTAACATAACTAAGTTAAGTTACTGCTCTACCTGCAACGCTACCAATACCAAAGTAAGTTGAGTAAGCTAAGTAAACTAAGTTATCGAGCTTGTCATCCCAAACAATGATGAGCAGGGTAAGTAGGATAAGTAAACTAAGTAACCTAAGTAGAATTCTAAGTAACGTAAGTAAGGTAAGTAACTGTCCTACTACCTATACAACCCTTGCCAAAGTAAGTTAAGTAAGCTTATGAAAACTAAGTAAGCGGCAAAGTTTGTCCCAACGAGGATCAGTAGGGTAAGTAGGATAAGTAAACTAAGTAACCTAAGTAGAATTCTACGTAACAAAAAATTACTACTCCACTAGCCACTGTACCCATACCAGAGTAAGTTAAGTAAGCTAAGTAAACTAAATAAGCAGCGAAGTCTGTACTGAAGAAGATGAATAGGGCAAGTACGATAAGTAAACTAAGTAACCTGAGTAGAATTCTAAGTAACATAAGTAAGGTCTGTTACTGCTCCTCCAGCAACGCTACCAATACCAAAGTAAGTTGAGTAAGCTAAGTAAACTTAGTTGGCGAATTTGTCACTCCGAACAATGATGAGTAGGGTAAGTACGATAAGTAAACTAAGTAACCTAAGTAGAATTCTAAGTAACGTAAGTAAGGTAAGTAACTGTCCTACTACCTATACCACTTACTTAATTTACTTAGCTTACTTAACTTATTCTTGTCCGGGTAGAGTGGCTAGGTGAGTAGTTACTTACCTTACATAGAATTCTACTCAGGTTACTTAGTTTACTTATCCTAATGACCCTACTCATTCTCTTCGGTACAGACTTCGCTGCTTACTTAGTTTACTTAGCTTACTTAAGTTACTCTGGTATGGGTAGACTGGCTAGCGGAGTAGTTACTTACCCTACTAAGAATTCTACTTAGGTTACTTAGTTTACTTATCCTACTTACCCTACTCATCCTCGTTGGGACAGACTTTGCCGCTTACTTAGTTTACTTAGATTACTTAACATACCGTGGTAAGGGTGGTATAGCTCGTATGACTGTTACTTACCTTACTTACGTTACTTAGAATTCTACATAGGTTACTTAGTTTACTTATCCTACTCACCCTACTCATCATTGTTCGGGGTGACAAGGTCGCCAACTTAGTTTACTTAGCTTACTCAACTTACGTTGGTATTGGCAGCGTTCCTGGTAGAGCAGTAACTTACCTTACTTATGTTACTTAGAATTCTACTCAGGATACTTAGTTTACTTATCCTACTTACCCTACGCATCCTCTTCAGTACAGACTTCGCCGTTTACTTAGTTTACTTAGCTTACTTAACTTACTGTGGTAAGGGTGGTATCGCTAGTATGTCAGTTACTTACCTTACTTACGTTACTTAGAATTCTACTTAGGTTACTTAGTTTACTTATCCTACTGACCATAGTCTACATTGTTTGGAGTCACAAGGTCGCCAACTTAGTTTACTTAGCTTACTCAACGTTCTTTGGTGTTGGTAGCGTTCCTGGTAGAGTAGTAACTTACCTTACTTATGTTACTTAGAATTCTACTTAGGTTACTTAGTTTACTTATCCTACTGACCATAGCCTACACGAGGAGCAAATTCTTTCCTTTAAGAGTAGACCCCTTTTTCAGTGGGGCAAGGCTTATAGAAAAGCGAACAGGAAGTCACGAAAGTTGTCTCCCTTTGACAAAAATGTAGAAAAATGTGCCAGTTGTTCCCATTCCCCTTAACTGCTAGTCGGACAGTCCCTTGAAACCAAGCAGGCATGTGGCATTACTTAGCTTACTCACTTTACTTTGGTATAGGTAGCGTTGCAGGTAGAGCAGTTGCTTACCTTACTTATGTTACTTAGAATTCTACTCAGGTTACTTAGTTTACTTAACCTACTTAGCCTACTCATCCTCTTCAGTACAGACTTCGCCGCTTACTTAGTGTTCTTAGCTTACTTAACTTACTCTGGTCTGGGTACAGTGACTAGTTGAGTAGTTACATATGTTACATAGAATTCTACTTAGATTACTTAGTTTGCTTATCCTACTTACCCTACTGATCCTCGTTGGGACAGACTTGGCCGCCTACTTAGTTCACCTTGCTTACTTAACATACTCTGGTATGGGTAGAGTGGCTGGTGGAGTAGTTACTTACCTTACTTATGTTACTTAGAATTCTTCTCAGGTTACTTAGTTTACTTATCCTACTTACCCTACTCAGCTTCTTCGGTGCAGACTTCGCTGCTTACTTAGTTTACTTAGCTTACTTAACTTACTCGGGTATGGGTAGAGTGGTTAATGGAGTAGTTACTTACCTTACTTATAATTCTACTTAGGTTACTTAGTTTACTTATCCTACGTACCCTACTGATCCTCGTTGGGACAGACTTTGCCGCTTACTTAGTTTACTTAGCTTACTTAACTTACTGTGGTAAGGAAAAGCCTGCGTGGTGTAGTGGTTACGCTACTCGCCTTGTAAACCAGGGATCGCTGGATCGATCCCGGGCTTCTCCAGACTTTCGGATGAGTCTTTAAACCGAGGTCCCGTCTCCTTATGACCTTAGCTGTTGGTGGGACGTAAAACTCAAACACTCACTCACTCACTCACTGTGGTAAGGGTGGTATAGGTTGTTGGACAGTTACTTACCTTACTTACTTTACTTAGAATTCTACTTAGGTTACTTAGTTTACTTATCCTACTTACCCTACTCATCCTCTACAATACAGACTTCTCCGCTTAATTAGTTTACTTAGCTAACTTAACTTACTCTGGTATGGGTAGTGTGGCGAATGGAGTAGTTACTTACCATACTTATGTTACTTAGAATTCTACTCAGGTTACTTAGTTTACTTATCCTAATTACCCTACTCATTCTTTTCGGTACAGACTTCGCTGCTTACTTAGTTTTCTTAGCTTACTTAAGTTACTCTGGTATGGGTAGACTGGCTAGTGGAGTAGTTACTTACCCTACTTAGAATTCTACTTAGGTTACTTAGTTTACTTATCCTACTTATCCTACTCATCCTCGTTGGGACAGACTTTGCTGCTTACTTAGTTTACTTAGATTACTTAACTTACCGTGGTAAGGGTGATATAGCTCGTATGACAGTTACTTACCTTACTTACGTTACTTAGAATTCTACTTAGGTTACTTAGTTTACTTATCCTACTTACCCTACTCATCATTGTTCGGGGTGACAAGGTCGCCAACTTAGTTTACTTAGCTTCGCAACTTACTTTGGTATTGGTAGCGTTCCTGGTACAGCAGTAACTTACCTTACTTATGTTACTTAGAATTCTACTCAGGTTACTTAGTTTACTTATCCTACTTACCCTACTCATCCTCTTCAGTACAGACTTCGCCGTTTACTTAGCTTACTTAAGTTACTGAGGTAAGGGTGGAATCGCTAGTATGACAGTTACTTACCTTACTTACATTACTTAGAATTCTACTTAGGTTACTTAGTTTACTTATCCTACTGACCATAGTCTACATTGTTCGGGATGACAAGGTTGCCAACTTAGTTTACTTAGCTTACTCAACTTACTTTGGTATTGGTAGCGTTCCTGGTAGAGCAGTAACTTACCTTACTTATATTACTTAGAATTCTACTTAGGTTACTTAGTTTACTTATCCTACTTACCCGGCTCATCATTGTTCGGGAAGACAAGGTCGCCAACTTAGTTTACTTAGTTTACTCAACTTACTTTGGTATTGGTAGCGTTCCTGGTACAGCAGTAACTTACCCTACCTATGTTACTTAGAATTCTACTCAGGTTACTTAGTTTACTTATCCTACTTACCCTACTCATCCTCTTCAGTACAGACTTCGCCGTTTACTTAGTTTACTTAGCTTACTTAAGTTACTGAGGTAAGGGTGGAATCGCTAGTATGACAGTTACTTACCTTACTTACGTTACTTAGAATTCTACTTAGGTTACTTAGTTTACTTATCCTACTGACCATAGTCTACATTGTTCGGGATGACAAGGTTGCCAACTGAGTTTACTTAGCTTACTCAACTTACTTTGGTATTGGTAGCGTTGCTAGTAGAGCAGTAACTTACCTTACTTATGTTACTTAGAATTCTACTCAGGCTTCTTAGTTTACTTATCCTACTTACCCTACTGATCCACGTTGGGACAGACTTTGACGCTTACTTAGTTTTCTTAGCTTACTTAAGTTACTCTGGTATGGGTAGACTGGCTAGTGGAGTAGTTACCCTACTTAGAATTCTACTTAGGTTACTTAGTTTACTTATCCTACTTACTTAGTTTACTTAGCTTACTTAAGTTACTGAGGTAAGGATGGAATCGCTAGTATGACAGTTAATAACCTTACTTACGTTACTTAGAATTCTACTTAGGTTACTTAGTTTACTTATCCTACTTACTTAGTTTACTTAGCCTACTTAAGTTACTGAGGTAAGGATGGAATCGCTAGTATGACAGTTACTTACCTTACTTACGTTACTTAGAATTCTACTTAGGTTACTTAGTTTACTTATCCTACTGACCATAGTCTACATTGTTCGGGATGACAAGGTTGCCAACTTAGTTTACTTAGCTTACTCAACTTACTTTGGTATTGGTAGCGTTCCTGGTAGAGCAGTTACTTACCTTACTTACGTTACTTAGAATTCTACTTAGGTTACTTAGTTTACTTATCCTACTTACCCGGCTCATCATTGTTCGGGATGAAAAGGTCACCAACTTAGTTTACTTAGTTTACTCAACTTACTTTGGTATTGGTAGCGTTGCTGGTAGAGCAGTAACTTACCTTACTTATGTTACTTAGAATTCTACTCAGGTTACTTAGTTTACTTATCCTACTTACCCTACTGATCCTCGTTTGGACAGACTTTGCCGCTTACTTAGTTTACTTAGCTTACTTAACTTACTGTGGTGAGGATGGAAAAGATAGTAGGACAGTTACTTACCTTACTTACGTTACTTAGAATTCTACTTAGGTTACTTAGTTTACTTATCCTACTTACCCGGCTCATCATCTTTAGTACAGACTTCGCTGCTTACTTAGTTTACTTAACTTACTCTGGTATGGGTGGAGTGGCTAATGGAGTAGTTACTTACCTTACTTATAATTCTACTTAGGTTACTTAGTTTACTTATCCTACTTACCCTACTGATCCTCGTTTGGACAGACTTTGCCGCTTACTTAGTTTACTTAGCTTACTGAACTTACTGTGGTAAGGGTGGAATAGGTAGTAGGACAGTTACTTACCTTACTTACGTTACTTAGAATTCTACTTAGGTAACTTAGTTTACTTATCCTACTGACCATAGTCTACATTGTTCGGAGTGACAAGGTCGCCAACTTAGTTTACTTAGCTTACTTAACTTAGTTTGGTATTGGTAGCTTTGCTGGTAGAGTAGTAACTTACCTTACTTATGATACTTAGAATTCTACTCAGGTTACTTAGTTTACTTATCCTACTTACCCTGCTTATCATCGTTGGGACAGACTTCGCCGCTTACTTAGTTTACTTAGCTTACTTAACTTACTCTGGTATGGGTAGCGTAGCTGGTGGAGTAGTTACTTTCCTTACTTATGTTGCTTATAATTCAACTTAGGTTACTTATTTTACTTATCCTACTTACCCTACTCAACCCTGTTCGGAGTGACCACCATGCCTACTTAGTATACTTAGCTTAATTAACTTACTCTGGTATTGTTGTTGTAGCTGGTGGAGAGAATACTTACATTACTTATGTTACTTATAAGTCTACTTAGGTTACTTACTTTACTTATCCTACTAATCCTGCGCATCCTTTTACCAAGTGACCAGGACGCCTACTTAGTTTACTTAGCTTACTTAACGTACTCTGGTACGGCTGTTGTAGCTGGTAGGACATTTACTTATGTTACTTAGAGTTCTACTCAGGTTACTTAGTTTACTTACCCTACTCAGCTTACTCATGCGCTGAAATCGAAACCACAATACTTACTTACTTTACTTAGCTTACTTAACTTACTCTGGTGTCGCTGGTGTTACTGGTATATCAATTACTTACAATATTTATGTTACTTACCTTACTCAACTTACTTATCCTACTTACACTGCTCATAGTCATGGATGAAATATATAACCTCAACTTAGGTTACTTATCTTACTTAGCTTACTCTTAGCATTGCTTGTATGGTAGTAGCTTTTGTCATAAGAGACATGCAATGTTACTTAGTTTACTTAGGTTACTTAGGTTACTTACGCTTATTCTTGTACTTATCCTGTTATATCAAGATTGACTTTCGGTGGTTTGATTAGTCAACTTACATTACTTACGTTACTTAGCTTATCTTAAGAGTGAGGTTGATGCATGTACCATCCTTGGCTAGCTATACGCCTACTTATGTTACTCATCCTACTCAGCTCATTTCCTTAGTATAACATCATGCTTCAGTGTTCTGGTCAGCACATTTTAGATAGTTCTCTTAAAACTATGTAAAGCCGTTCTTTTTATATCAGTTAATTAGCTTATTGCACTTACTTTTATGTAGTATGTTTTTTGATCGAAGGACATAAATTTTTTGACATCTACTTAGTTTACTTAGTTTACTTATACTGCTGTAGTTCCAGGTAAGTAAACTGAGTAACCTAAGTAGAATACTGTAAACTTGCTTATTTTACTTATAGTGGTGATGTGAAGATCAGTAACGTAAGTAAAATGAGTAGAATTCAATTAACAGTGAAATCAGAGACTCCAGGACACCAGGTCAGCCTCAGCTCAGCTTACTTACTTTACTTATCTGACAATGATGACTGATAAGTAATCTAGGTAAAGTAAGTAAATACCGCAAGACTGCTTATTTCGCTCATTTCTGGACAAAAATTGGATAAGTTGTGTAAGTAACGACACAGAAGGCATGGATAGCGCATTTTGATGAATTTCAGGACTCGGAGTATGAAGTATAAGCCCTAAAAGTGATGCACAGCACAACTTTAGAACCGTGTATGCTAGGGTTTTGAAATTTCATATATGGATTCCTTATGGAAAATTAGCTGACGCGTATTTTTTTCTCGTCCGGATTATGCCCCTTTTAAGAGTTATTGCCCTTTGAAATTTTTTTAATAAAATCTTGTCAGCAAGATATCTCAAAAACTATTGGAGCTAGAGCCTTGAAAGTTGGTGAATATATTGGTGGTGATGAGTAGATGAACTGATTAACTTTTGACAAAATTCCGAAAAATACTTTGTGAGTTATGGCCCTTTGTCATTTTGGTAATTTGTGCCCATTGTAATGTATGCTAAAAGTGATGCACAGCACAACTTTAGAACCGTGTATGCTAGGGTTTTGAAATTTCATATATGGATTCCTTATGGAAAATTAGCTGACGCGTACTTTTTTTCTTGTCCGGATTATGCCCCTTTTAAGAGTTATTGCCCTTTGAAATTTTTTTAATAAAATTTTGTCAGCAAGATATCTCAAAAACTATTGGAGCCAGAGCCTTGAAAGTTGGCGAATATATTGATGGTGATGAGTAGATGAACTGATTAACTTATGACAAAATTCCGAAAAATACTTTGTGAGTTATGGCCCTTTGTCATTTTGGTAATTTGTGCCCATTGTAATGTATGCTAAAAGTGATGCATAGCATATCTTTAGAACCGTGTATGCTAGGGTTTTGAAATTTCATATATGGATTCCTCATGGAAAATTAGCTGACGCGTATTTTTTTTCTCGTCTGGATTATGCCCCTTTTAAGAGTTATTGCCCTTTGAATTTTTTTTTTATAAAATCTTGTCAGCAAGATATCTCAAAAACTATTGGAGCTAGAGCCTTGAAAGTTGGTAAATAGATTGGTGGTGATGAGTAGATGAACTGATTAACTTATGACAAAATTCCGAAAAATACTTTGTGAGTAATGGCCCTTTGTCATTTTGGTAATTTGTGAAAAACTTTGTCATCGTTCTAGCCCCTACATTTCTTCACCAATTTCAATATAACTTTACACAAATGTTCCTTATAAAAAAATCTCGAGCCAGTTCGACTTTCAAGGTCATGACCTCAAGGTCAAGGTCACTGTGGCTATTTTTAGAAAAACTTTGTCATCGCTCTGGCGCCTACATTTCTTCACCAATTTCAATATAAATTCACACAAATGTTCCTTATAAAAAAATCTCGAGCGAGTTCTACTTCAAGGTCATGACCTCAAGGTCAAGGTCACTGTGGCTATTTTTAGAAAAACTTTGTCATCGCTCTAGCGCCTACATTTCTTCACCAATTTCAATATAACTTCACACAAATGTTTCTTATGACAATATCTCAGCGAGTTCGACTTTCAAGGTCATGACCTCAAGGTCAAGGTCACTGTGGCTATTTTAAGAAAAACTATGTCATCACTCTAGCGCCTACATTTCTTCACTGATTTCAATATAACTTCACATAAATGTGCCTTATGACAATATCTTGAGCGAGGTCGACTTTCAAGGTCATGACATCAAGGTCAAGGTCACTGTGGCTATTTTTAGAAAAACTTTGTCATTGCTCTAGCGCCTACATTTCTTCACTGATTTCAATATAACTTCACACAAATGTTCTTTATGACAATATCTCGAGTGTGTTCGACTTTCAGGGTCATGACCTCAAGGTCAAGGTCACTGTAGCTATTTTTAGAAAAATTTTGTCATCGCTCTAGCGCCTACATTTCTTCACCGATTTCAATATAACTTCACACAAATGTTCCTTATGACAATATCTCTTGAGTTCCACTTTCAAGGTCAAGGTCACTGTGGCTATTTTTAGAAAAACTTTGTCAATGCTCTAGCGCTTACATTTCTTCACCGATTTCAATATAACTTCACACAAATGTTCCTTATGACAATATCTCAAGCCATTTGAACTTTCAAGGTCAAGGTCACAATGGCTATTTTTAGAAAAACTTTGTCATCGCTCCAGCGCCTACATTTCTTCACCGATTTTAATATAACTTCACACAAATGATCCTTATGACAATACCTCGAAAGAGTTCGACTTTCAAGGTCAAGGTCACTGTGCCTATTTTTTAGAAAAACTTTTTCATTGCTCTAGCGCTTACATTTTTTCACCAATTTCAAAATCGATTCACACAAATGTTCCTTATGACAATATCTGTAGCGAGTTCCACTTTCAAGGTCAAGGTCATTGTGGCTATTTTTAGAAAAACTTTGTCAATGCTCTAGCGCTTACATTTCTTCACCAATTTCAATATAACTTCACACAAATGTTCCTTAAGACAATATCTCGAGCGATTTAGACTTTCAAGGTCAAGGTCACTGTGGCTATTTTTAGAAAAACTTTGTCATCGCCCTAGTGACTACATTTCTTCACTGATTTCAATATAACTTCACACAAATGTTCCTTATGACAATACATGTACCTCGAGTGAGTTTGACTTTCAAGGTCAAGGTCACTGTGGCTATTTTTAGAAAAACTTTGACATGGCTCTAGCGCTTACATTTCTTCACCGATTTCAGTATAACTTCACACAAATGTTCCTTATGACAATCTCTCGAACTATTTCGACTTTCAAGGTCAAGGTCACTGTGGCTATTTTTAGAAAATCTTTGTCATCGCTCTAGTGCCTACATTTATTGATGGATGTTAATAGAACTTCACACAAATGTTTCTTATGGTAATATCTCTAGTTGCTTTGACTTTCAAGGTCATGACCTCAAGGTCAAGGTCACTATGGCTATTTTTAGAAAAACTTTGTCATTGCTCTACCGCCTACATTTATGATTTTAATCTAACTTCACACAAAAGATGCTTATGATAATATCTTGAGCAAGATCTACTTCGCGGCCATGGCCTCAAGTCAAGGTCCCTATGATATTTTTTTTAGAGAAATATTGTCATCACTCTAGAATATACATTTATGGATGGATTTTTAAACAAACTTTACACAAATGTTGCATATGATAATATCTCAAGCAAGTTGGACTTTTGCCATTTCAGTGTTTTCCACACACGAAGTTGTCTTGTGCGAGGGGATTTGTATCGCATGTGATGCCTTGTTTTTTTTAATAAAATCTTGTCAGCAAGTCCATATCTTGAGAACTATTAGAGCTTCATTAATCATTCTTGGTACAAACTTGCATCCAGGGATTGCAACTTCAACACAAGCATTCATATCTGACCTTGACCTATATTTCATGGTTCACTGACTTCGTGAATTATTGCGACCACCCTGACTTTCATCATTTCTCGAAAACTATTAAAGCTTTTTAAATTATAATTGGTACAAACTTGCATTTAGGAATTGCAACTGCAACGCAAGCATCCATATTTGACTTTTACCCATATTTCATGGTTCACTGACTTTGTGAATTATTGCGACCACCCTGACTTTCTATCTAATGTAAGAGTCCATTTCTCAAGATCTATTAGAGCTTCATTAATTGTATTTGGTACAAGCTTGCATTTAGGAATTGAAACTTCAATGCAAGTATCCATTTCTGACCTTGACCTACATTTTATGGTTCACTGACTTTGTAAAATAGTGTGACAACCCTAACTTTCACCCTGATGTAAGAGTCTGTTTTTAAGAGTTTCATTGATGATACTTGGTACATGCTTGCAACTAGGAGTGAAATTTTTATGCAGGCATCCATGTTTGACCTTGATCTAGATTTCATGGTTTGGTGACTTTACACACCCACAGGCGCGACATAGCCGTCGGGGGAATTCTTGTTGTATGTTTTTGAGTCTTTAACAATATTTGTTGAATATTTTGCCATCTAAGGACAAGCAAAGGTTGGGGGCATTGTGTTTTACAAACACCATTTCTAGTTTCATTTTGCGGTGATAGGTGGCATACTTAATTTTACTTCATTTTGCGTCGACAGTTTGTTTGTTTGATTTGAGGTTTAACGTCACCGTCAACACTATTTAGGTCATTTTGGAGACGTTGCTCCAATTTTGTTAGACTTTTACCCGACATTGAGCTTAAATGACGTCTCAATCCCTGCCATCCAATTAAACCCAAAAGGGTTTATAAGCATAGATGGGCCGACTTGCAGCAGTTCTCCTTGGCAGGCTTAGACCTTCTAAGCAGATAACCAGTACTCATGTGCGTTCGGTATCAGCTCTGCGTGGAAGCATCGTGCAGCCCATCTATTTCTTCAAGCCCCGATGGGCGGGGGCGAATATGCGTCGACAGTATGAGGTCGGTTCTAAATGAAAAAAAAATGCACATGTATTTTGCTTTGAGAGATGGCACACTTTTTCAAACATCACAGAAACAAAAGTAACCCAAATATTTAAGGCTAAAACATGCATGTGGTGACTTTTATAAGTAGAATGACGGTACATTATCAACAGAAAAGGAGCGAGGAAGGTCGAAAACATGTGGTGAGAAGTTTATATAAAAGTATGCAGTTCCAGAAGCCAGTCGTTATGACGTAGGCCAAGAGCTCATGTGATGAGCTCTTGCGACATTCAGTGTGCTCTTGTGGAAGACCATCTTTGGGATTGTTCAAATGTGGTCTTAAAGACCATTTTTGAACTGTCTCAAATGTGGTCTTTATATTGGAATTTACCTGTATTGCTTCGTAAGTCTTTGGTCTCCTTTCGTAGACAGCTATGTTCTTCCATCATTACTTCATTTTGCGTCGATATGGTGCTTATCAACGCGAAATGAAATAATTTTTTTACTTCATTTCGCGTCGACTACGCCAACGCATAATGAAAAAAAAATCAAAATGAAGAAATTACTACATTACTTCATTATGCGTTGTAACAGACGTTGCTTCCAATTTTGTGGGACTTTTACCCGTCATTGAGATGAAATGACATCTCAAGCCCTGTCGCCCAATGAAACCAATAGGGTTTATAAGCATGGGCACTTACACCACTTTGCCTGGGCAGGCTTAGATCCTCTAAGCGGTTTACCAGTACTGGTGTGTGGGTCGGATTCAGCCCTGCGTGGAAGCATCATGCAGCCCATATATTTCTTCAAGCCCGATCATTTAATTTTGTACCTCTCTGACGCGTGAATAACTGACTTTTCTGGCCAACTTTAACCATAAGCCCTAGTTCACGTGAACGAGTAACGAGCACATTATTTCATCAGTATCTGATGACGCCTCTTCATGAAACAGTAGAAAAGACATATGAGCCAGCGCATGACAAAACCTAAAATAAGAAATGTGCGCCCAACGAAGACTCAGATCAGCCTGCGCATCCGCGCAGTCTGATCAGAGTCTTCATTGTGCGTTCTAAGGATAGCTAAGTGCCCAATGCCCCTTCAGTCAGCAAGAGAAGTCCCTGGTTAGACTATATGGATGCGCAGGCTGATCTGAGTCTTCGATGGGCGCACATGTGTTATTGTAGGTTTTGTCGTGCGCCGGCTCATATTTTAATTTGAGTACGATACTGTAGTTATAACTGGATTGATTGCGCCCCCGCCTATAGGGGCTTGAAGAAATATATGGGCTGCATGATGCTTCCACGCAGAGCTGAATCCGGCCCGCACACTAGTACTGGTAAACCGCTTAGAGGATCTAAGCCTGTCCAGGAACCGTGGTGCGAGGCGGACCGTCCATGCTAATAAACCCTATTGGTTTCATTTGGCGACAGGGCTTGAGATGTCATTTCATCTCATTGTCGGGTAAAAGTCCCTCAAAATTGGAAGCAACGTCTCCAAAATGACCTTTACAGTGTTGACGGGGACGTTAAACCTCAAATAAAAAAAACAAAACAAAACAAAAACTGGATTGATTGTACTGTGTCTGAATCTAAACGGAGTACACATCACGTGAACAAGTCCGTGAAATGAACACCCCCTAAACCCCACTTTATATAGGGAAAACTGGGGTTTACGGGGGTATACATTATGTTTCTTATTTCTGCTTCAAGACATAGGTTGTGGGTACCCGTTAGAACCGCCTCAATGAGGCGGGTCTAACGAGTACCCACAATCTATGTTTGAAGTAAAAATAACAAAAAGATCACAGATTTTCATCAGATAAGTAGCCATAGATAAGTGTGAAAAATACACTATGTCGCACGGATGTGTTACCGTAATGGTACATTTCCTTCAGAGGTTCAGTGCTCTCTACTTCATTCTGCTGTCACAATGAGGAGGACTCCAAGTTCCCACGTAAAATTCAATAAAAGCCCCGTTGTACAATTTCAGTGACTGTTCCAAGACGGTGCTTCTGTTGTGGTTAAGTACTGCCTTTGCCTTTGCGTGTGTGTGTTTCTAAACATCTCTTTTGTTTTGGATAGCCGGTGGTCCTTTTATGGAGAAGAAACCGTCTGTTTGTCGTTCAGTCTGGGATATTTTAATTACAGTAAAACTTCAACTACTGGTCACCTCTGTTTAGAAGCCACCTCTCTTCAGTAGCCACAATTATTCCCCCCATAGCATTTTAATATATATTTAACCTCTGCACAGCAGTCATCTCACTCCTTCAGCTAGCAGCTACTTTACCAAATCTAAATTAAACAGCCAGAGTTAACTCAATAGAAAACATTGGATGTAAAACTTCTGGTGTATTTAATTATTTCAAAATTTATTTTTCGAAAACTACCAATGTGATATATGCATAAATACAATATAAGCAAGTGAAAAGAAACATAAATGATGGAGAGGTGTCAGATGACACCTCTCCATCATTAATGTTTCTTGTAACGGGCCTCCGTGGCCTTGTGGTTAAGAGCGCTGTCTCTTGACCGTTAGGTCTCTCACCGCTGTGGTTCGAGCCTCGCTCGGGTCACATGTGAGACGCCAAGTTCTCCAACGGAAGGTCAGGTGTTTTTTCTCCGGGTACTCCGGTTTTCGTCCGCCTCTGATTAACGATCGGATCGATATGAGTGAAATAATCTTGAAAGGGCCGTAAAACCAACACCCCGAAAAAAAATGTTTCTTGTAGTACATCCATATTGAGCTGTCTTCATTTATCACCATTTTTCGTCTGTCGATAATAAGCCATACATCATCTCAGACATTTCCCTCTGTTCAACAGCCACCTCCCTTAAGCAGCCAGTTTTGGAGTTTTCCCAGGATGGCTGTTTAATGGAGGTTACACTGCACGATTAAAATAGAAGTGACGGCAATGATCAGGAATCGATAAAATCATCACAGACCACCCAACAGAGACGCCAAAGGGAAAGCAACACGAACATGAAATTACTAGACCGTCGTGAAAACATCACACGCGGAAAGCCAAAAGGAGAGTTACTTTACATGTACCACAAAATGGCTACACGGCTATCAAAAAAAAAAAATAAATAAATAAAAAATAAATAAATAAAAAAAATAAATAAATAAAAATAAGCATAACATACATACAGACGACCTTTTACCAGTAATAAACCACAAGAACCGCCTTGGAACGGTCAGCATTAAAGAATGTCACTGGGCGGGTAGGGCTTTCTTTTGCTTTAGCATTTCAGTGATTGGTTTGTTGCTGTCGAGTCCTCACTATTGTTGTAGTTCTGTGGTTGTTTGATTTTCGTATTCTCGGAGATGTTGCACTGACGAGTTAGGAAGCCTTCATGCTGATTTGTCTATATCGCGACAGAATCAAGGACGAGGATTGCGGCTGCATAAATTCACTTTTTAGCCACCCCCACCCCCAGTCAGTGAAATTCTTTTCACTGGCCGTTTTCACTGACTGTTCCAAGATCGTTCTTCTGTAGCGGTTTATTATTGTTAAGGTTTGTCTTTGAGTGTGTGTATCGCTTATATCGGTTTATTTTTTGGATAGCCAATTGCCACTTTTGTTGTGAAGTAACTGTCCTTTTGGCTTTCCGCTATTGATGTTTCGCTCAACTGTAGGTAATGCACCGAAATAGGAAATACCTTATATTGCCCAATCAATGGATTGTTATTATGTATCATTAACTGACTAACCTTTATTGTTTGGATGTCATCCGTAGCAACACTGAGGTCAAATATCAATAATCATATTTTAATGGTGTCAATTAATAAGATTGTCATTAATCAAGTAATTCCGTATTGTCCCAGTTACAGGTCCTCGGTCAGCTGTATTGGCCTCGGTCTTCGGCCTAAGGCCAATACAGCAGATCTCGGACCTGTTACTGGGCCAATACGAAATTACTTGATTAATAACATTATAACATTGTTTTCTAGGAATTTATATTTTGAAATAATCTTCTTTAAGTTTAAAATAAATTGAAATCCAGACGTTTTCGTGCTTCAAGTCTGTCTACTTATGATTTTTCCATCCTTTACACTACACTTAAGAAATAGATCAGCTCTAACTGTGATTTGTTGAGTAATAAATCACAGTTTGGAGGTCAGTTGTAAAGTAGACAAATCACAAGCGCGTAGCGCGCGTGATTTGTCTACTTACAACTGACCGACAAACTGTGATTTATTACTCAACAAATCACAAACTAGAGCTGATCTATTTCGATTCGAACAGGCTGAAAATCGGCAATAATGCTGTTGTTTCCTTCAAAATCTCACAACTGTTCGCCATTGTTAGAAGAAATCCCGCTAAAATTATCGACTGAAACACATGCTTTTATATCCTATTCTAACGTTTTCGATGCGAGAAAATGACGTTACACCGTCTAACGTCAAGGAAATCGACTAGTGACGTCATAAATTTGCAGTTTTTAATGACGTCACTCGTCACGCTCTCCCTTGCTGTGATTTGTTGTAGAATAAAACACAGTTGTTTTCCATTGCCTATATAGGCGCGCTGTGTTAGAATTCCTCACAATCTTATAAAAGAAAAACTTAATGATTTAATTGAATGAACATTTCATAGGGAAGTCTCCCTCTCTATCTTGTGTGTACTGTAAGAAATGCTTTTATCACTTCTGAAGTGCATTAAATTATACTTTATGATCATGTCAGAGAGTGTGTGAAGCTTGACAATATTTACATAAGATTTAGTACTACGTTATTTAGACAAGTTGTGGGTATTCCGATGGGTACAAATTGCGCACCCCTTGTGGCCGATCTGTTCTTGTTTTGTTATGAAACAGACTTCATGATGTCCCTTTCTGTTGAAAACCAATCTGAAATCATTGAAACCTTTAGCTTGACTGCTAGGTATTTGGATGATTTATTAAATATTGACAATACCTATTTCGATGGTTTGATCAGTCAAATTTACCCCCCCCCCCTCCAGAAAGTTAAATAAAGCAAATTCCTCTGATACCGAGGCCCCATGTTTGGATTTACATCTGTCTATTGTAGATGGGCTTATTTCTTGCAAAATTTATGATAAACGCGATGATTTTGATTTTGAGATTGTTAATTTGCCTTTCTAGGATAGTGATGTCCCTCGTGCGGCATCCTATATTTTATATTTCGCAACTTAATCGATTTGCCAGAGTCTTGTCATGTAACTGACTTAAACACTCGTAATAAATTGTTAACTGCTAAACTTCTTAATCAGGGTTATCGGTATCATAAACTACGCAAAGCCTTTTCAAAGTTTTATAGCCGTCATTCCGATTTAATTTCAAAATTCAATGTTGGACTTAAATCTCTTCTGCAGCAAGGTCTATCGGAACCCGAATTTTATGGTGACTTAGTATATAAATTCAGACAAATTTATAAGTGCAATAACTTCAGCAACCAATTTCATAAAATCATTCTCCGATATAAAAAGGTAGGGTATAACATAATGTTATACGACTAACTGCGTACATGGTAGTTAACCCAATCATGGTTGACAACTTTGCTCCCCTCTTTAATTGCACGCCCGTGGGTCAGGCCTCAGATTCTATGACGGTTCCAACGTAAAGGCTTACTGAGAATTATAGAGGGTATCTTATTTTCTGTAATGTTGGTTGGTGTCTGATGTTCTGTCTCTGGTCGGGCCCATCGGAGTCTAACTGTTGGTCTTCTTTTGCTCTAGCATTTCTGTGGTTTCTTGCTGTCGAGTCCTCACCGTTGTTTCATCTCTGTGGTTGTTTGATTTTTGTGTTCACGGAGATGTTGCACTGATGAGTTAGAAGGCCTTCATGCGGACTGAACAAAATCGCGACGGAAACAAGGGCGAGGATTGTGGCCACGTAGAATCGATTTCAGCCCCCCCCACCCAACACACAGTGGAATTCGTTTCACTGACCGTTCCAAGGCGGTTCTTCTGTCGCGTTTTTTTTTGTTATGGTTTGTCGTTGAGTGTTTGCGTCGCTTATATTGTCTTGTTTTTGATTGCCAATTGGCCATTTTGTGGGAAAGTGACTGTTCTTTTGGCTTTCCGCTATTGGTGTTTCCATTAGGGTCTAGTTGTTTCACGTTCTTTCCCTTTGGTGTCTCTGATGGGAGCTGTGGGTTAATTGAATCGATTCCTGGTCATTGCCTTCACTTCTATTGTTCAATGATTTCAGATTGGTTTTCAACGGAAAGGGACATCACGAAATCTCTTTCACGAGAAAACAAGAACAGATCAGCCACAAGGGGTGCGCAATTTGTACCCATCGGAGTACCCAAAACTTGTCTAAATAACTTAGTTCCAACTTAGTACTAAATATGTTCTAGAAAGGGGTATCCTTTGGAAGCAGGGAACACACCACAGAACTGGAAAATATGGAGTGTACATATTTTCTGGACCAGACTAGGTAGTTTCGACCATTTAGGCCTTATCAGTGGCCCTCGAATAGTTTCAAAATTCCACAATGGACTCAATGATCCCAAAGGACAAGAAAATATAAACTACACTAAGATGTAGGACACTAAGCCTGCCCAGGCAAATCGGTGCAACTCGGACCGTCCATGCAAGGGCGAGGATTGTGGCCACGTAGAATCGATTTCAGCCCCCCCCCCCCCAACACACAGTAGGTATCAGTACCTGAACTAAACCTGTACTACAAGTAGGTACCTGTTGTTTGTTAATATATGTTTGCCCATCTTTCTCTGATTCTATCAGTACCTGAACTAAACCTGTACTAAACCCTATTGGTTTCATTGGGCGACAAGGCTTGAGATGTCTTTTCATCTCAATGTCGGATAAAAGTCCCACAAAAGTGGAAGCAACGTATCCAAAATGACGTATTCATTGTTGACAGGGACGTTAAACCTCAAATCAATCAAACAAACACAACCCGAGGCAGTACTTTCGTTTCGGTTGCACTTGTATTTTGTTGTTCAGTTTTTAAATGTTTTCATTGTAACACTTTTGTGTGTCAGGATTATTTAATTCAGGAAAGGTAGTTCAGTTGCCATAGGTTGTGAAAAGATCTGCTTAATCGCAATGTTGACTGTGATTTTGTTGTTTGTTAATATATGTTTGCCCATCTTTCTCTGATTCTATCAGTACCTGAATTAGGGGATAACTGTACTGAAAATTGTCATTTGGGGAGGTAAATCGGAGGTTTTACGGTCGGAAATTTCGTTTTACGGCGACGCGCTAGCGGAGCCGTAAAACGTAATTTGCGACCGTAAAACCGACGATTTACCTCCCCAAATGACAATTTTCAATACAGTTATCCCCATTCTAATGCACTTATCCAGTTGTTAAGTTAAAAACTGTACTGTTTTGCACAAGGCGGCAAGCGCGGTGAGCTGCGTAAAACCAAATGACAACCAATGGAAAGCGACGTAACATGATGACGTCGGATTTCCGACAGTATATCGCAGAATATACTGTCGCAAATTTTTGACGTTATCCAATCAGACGTCGCGTTACATACGCAACTGCATTAGAAGTACATGTATCTGTTCTCATTTAATTTTATTAGTAAGATTGGTGAACGTTTTGAAATCAACGAAGGTCCTAGTCACTGCACCGTTTGCCAATATACAGTTTCGGGATTTCCTTTCTTAAATGAGTTAGGAGTTAGGAGGCCTTCATGCGGACTGAACAAATTATTTGTCTAAATCGCGACGGAAGTAAGGGCGAGGATTGTGGCCACGTAAAATCGATTTAAGCCCCCCAGTGGAAATCTTCCACTGACCGTTCCAAGGCGGCTCTTCTGTGGCGATTTATTTATGTTGTTGTTTGTTACTTACTGTGTGTATCACTTGTGTCTTTTGGTTTTGGATGACCATATGGCCATTTTGTGGGAAAGTAACTGTCCTTATGGCCTTCCTTTGTTTGGGTTTCCATTATGGTCTGGTCGCTTAATGTTTGTATTTCTTTCCCTTTGGTGTCTTTTATGGGTGGAGTAAGTTAATTGTATCAATTCCTGATCTTTGTTTTACTTCTACTTTGACTAATAAATTTATACGAGTATATATTTTTCATGAACAGCGTTTCTCTATTGTTGACCACAAGCATGAAGTTGGCTAGTTTACTGTTGTTGTGTTATTGTTGCCTAGCAACAGTTGGTTTCTCTATGCCATTGGTTGCGGATCCTCAAACAGAACAAAGAAATGCTAAACAAGAAGCTTATACCCAACGTGAGTAGTTTAATTATTTTTGAGTAGTGAGTAGTTTAATTATTTACATTTAGTTGTCTAAAACAAACATAAAATGGTATTAACACAGAGTTGAAATGTCTCTTTAAAATGCATTTCTTCCTCTTAAGATATGCTCGGCTTGCAGTCTCGCCTTCAACCAACCTCCCCAGGACCGACAACTGTATATCCATGGACAATAAAACACAGCTGACCTCTATATGTTTACTCTGTTTCCATGAATAGAAGCGTATAATAATTTAATGACCGAATGAAATAAAACGCTAAATTTTGAGTAATACTTCGATATCAGACTTTCAAGAGCAGATCCAGAATGTATCCGAGGCCTTAGGGCTTCGGTGACTCATGTCCGCATATGGATTAACACGTAGTCCTAACAACCTTATTTCTAACTTGCCTATGTAATTTTGTTTTCATGGACCAATAACGTTAAATCTCGGCGGGATTTCACGAGACATCCGTCTAAGACTGATTAACGTGTTCTTCCTACACTGAAAATGTCTGCCTTTGCACAGGTCGATAACCAGTCGATAACATCATTGCTGTTAGATGTTCGTTTTTGTTGTTAATGCTCAGAAAGTTGTCTTGACATTCTGTATCTCTAATGCTTTAATAACAAACAAAGATACAAACTGAATTAATGGTAAAAGTCCTCACTGTGACCATGGGGACAGCCTCTAAATTTTCCATCCAAGTCACGGAGGCCCTTAAAAGAACTTCTGGTACCGCACCGAACTTTGGGCCAACGACATACCGGAGCATTTACCGGCACTGCTCGTTTGGTGGAAACGACTTATAAATCTATCAACAGCTTAAACGGCAGCAAATAGTTAACAATGCACAAGATCGCATCTACGCGGGTAGGCTGAAAAGTTCTGAGCCTGACCAAGAAGCAGGCATCTAACAGCCATGAAATTTTGTATTCATTAAATCCAAACCTTTATTACTTGATTTGACTCAAATGAGTTGTAGTTTACCTGCAATAACGTAGAAATTCTAGACTTTGAAAATTGATACTAGCACGTTTTTGAGAAAATGGACCAAATCTGGCATCGTAGTGTCATCAAGTACCTCCATAAAAAGAGGTTAGCTCCTAAGCCTAAGGACATTCATGCCGATATGGTTGCTACATAAGGGGATGGTGCTCATTCGTATGCAACCATGAAAAGGTGGGCAGCATATTTGAAGATGGGCAAGGACAGCCTTGAAGATGATGACCGGTGTGGACGACCAACAACGGCAACAACTGAGGAAACCATCTGCCAAGTGCACAGGGCCGTGATAGATGACAGGCGTTTATCTGTGAATCAGTTAGCTAACACTGTGAACATTTCCCTTGAACGAGTAGAGAACATTCTACACAGTGAATTAGGAATGTCTAAGGTTTCCGCCAGATGGGTGCCACGGCTTTTGACGCCTGACCAAAAGTTGACCAAACTGAACCTGTCACAAGCCAACTTGGCTATTTTTGAAGCAGACCAAGATGGTTTTCTTGACCGTTTTGTCACTCATGATGAGTGTTGGGTTCATCACTTTGAGCCAGAGACCAAAAGACAATCCATGCAATGGAAGCACCCTGGTTCGGCCCCTCCAAAGAAGGCAAAGGTCGTCTCCTCTGCAGGGAAGGTGATGGCATCAGTGTTCTGGGATGCCAAGGGTATAATATTTATAGATTACCTTCAAAATAACAGAACAATTAATTGGGAGTATAATGCAGATCTGCTAAAACAATTGCGAAAAGCAATTAAGGCTAAACGACCCGGAAAATTGACAAAAGGGGTCTTGTTCCATCAGGACAATGCGCCTGCTCATAAATCGGTTGTCGCAATGGCTGCTGTGCATGACTGTGGCTTCACACTTGTCGATCACCCTCCGTATTCACCTGATCTAGCTCCATCAGATTATTTCCTGTTTCCAAACATGAAAAAGCATTTGGCTGGGCAGCATTATCGGTCAGACGAGGAGGTGATAGCTGCTGTGGAGGAGTTTTTCAGGGACCAAGATGAGACCTTCTATACCACTGGGATCCAAGGACGCCAGCATCGCTGGAGGAAGTGTGTGGACAGGAAGAAAGACTATGTTGAAAAATAAGGCACTTTCAGCATGGACAAACCATTGGATCTTGGTCAGGGTCAGAACGTTTCAGCCTACCCTCGTAGGTTGTGTCAAAGTTCATATGGGCCTCGACAAGCGAGTAAGGGTCTTAGAGAATGTAAGCCCAGTGAATACCCCAATCAGCTTGCCTGAAGCGCTTCATGCGGACTGAACATAGTACAAACATGGTTAGTGTCTTAATATTTTTTTGGGGTTTTGGTTTTACGGCCCTTTCAAGATTATTTCACTCATATCGAGCCGATCGTTAATCAGAGGTGGGCGAAAACCGGAGTACCCGAGAAAAACCACCTGACCTTCCGTTGTAGAACTTTGCGTCTCACATATGACCCGAGCGAGGCTCGAACCACAGCGATGAGAGACCTAATGATCAAGAGTCAGCGCTCTTAACCACTAGGCCACGGTGGCCCGTGTGTTTTTAATAATAAAGTATCATTGGTTCGCCTTGACAAAGCGAGACTCTATTATATTTTATTATTAAAGACACTAATCATGTACATGTATTTACTTTATACCGCAATCAAAACTTCTTACGGTTTTAGATTAATTTAGAAAATTTCACCACAAAAGACTGCATACATCGTGGCTTGTTAAACGGCATTGAATGATTTGGCGCGCGCACGTAGCATAACGTGACGTCAACGAGTGCAACGCTTCTGACATCATCACGCCACATAGGCGCCAGAACCATAATGGCCGCTAGAATGGAAGTTTCTTGACACTTTAAATTATGCATGAAAATCTGCACAAATTGTTTATTTCAGCTTTGAAAACTATTTTCTAGCTTTAGTCGCAACCGCATTTAGCAGTGCACAATTATTCCAACGGGCAATTCAAACATGGAAAACCCGAGAAGGCAAGAATCTAGCTGAAATTTCTAAAAATATATTTAAGGAAGTGTCTGCTGACAGCCGGCTGGCACCAGACTTTTAGGTCTAGTGACAGCCGGCTGTCACCAGACCTAAAGGTCTGCTGACAGCCAGCTATAATATTTACTCAATAATCAGCATATTCTTTTTAACTAATAAACTTATCCTGTTTCATGACATACCATACCGCTTACAGAACTTTGATGAACAGTGAAGGATGCAATAATTTCTAATGGGGACTTGTATTTTTGTTCAAACCTTGTGTAACAATGCTGGTATTATTGCAGCTTAATTCTAAATCATGAATCATAAGGTTATTTCTAGGCATACCATCAGCAGAATTTACATGTACAAACTTGAGAACAGTGTGTGGGCACACACTACATCTGGGTTTGAACAGCACTGACAGAACTAGAAATGTGTCAATATGACACAGATGCCCCCGCCTAGGGGCTCACCTCACCCCGAAAAACTCATGTAACAAGAGCTGTCATCAGACAGCATATCTCTCCTGGAATGGTGTCTTTGAGGCTATTGGCATAGGTGTGTGTGTGGTGGTGGTCAGGTGTATTGCTGATTGAACTTTATAAAAATAACTATGATCATTCCAAATATGGACCTGCCCCCGCCCATCGGGGCTTGGAGAAATAGATTGGGCTGCATGGTACTTCCACTCAGAGCTGAAACTGACCACTCATGCGTACTGCTAAACCGCTTCGAAGGACTTAACCTGCCAAGGTAAAGTGGAATGAGTCAGACTGTCCAATGAATATAAGCCTTTTGGTTTCATTGGGCGGCAGGGCTTGAGATGTCATTTCATTTCATTGTCAGGTAAAAGTCCCACAAAATTGGAAGCAACGTCTCCAAAATGACCTAAATAAGTGTTGACGGGGGTGTTAAACCGCAATTCAAACAAACAAATTCCAAATATGGACCCAATCCATCAAATGGTTTGGAAAATATGAGTGTTTATAAACTAGAGAAAGCGACCATTGGGTCACGTATACCCCCGGCTAGCGCCACCCTTTGATATATCTTTCGAGCTTGTATGTAATATGAATGAAGAAGTCAAGAAGTTATAAGAATCTACAAATGTGCTTGTAAAAGCTAAACTAAACATAAAATTTCTAAATGGACCAAGGGAGGGAGGGCATCAAAGTTACTGAAGGGGTGGGGGCATCAATGTTACAGAAGCAGCAGGGTGGGTTATGCATCAATGAAATCTTCGGACTGGTATGCAACATCGGTGCAAGTATCAATTGAATTTGTCTTAGAGTTTAGAACATACAGGCATCTATAAACTTTGTCATAAAACTTTAACCAAATGTAAACTTTCTAAGTCTGTGACCTTGAGAACTAAGAAGATACAATCTCTTAGAAAGTAGAAACTTTGGCGCTAAACTTTAACCAAGTGCCCACGCCCATTGGGGCCTGGAGAAATAGATTGGGCTGCACAGCGCTTCCGCACAGAGCTGAAACCAACCGAACTTGAATACTTTAAACAGCTTAGGTCCAAGTCTGCCCAAGAAAAGTGATGCAAATCAGACCACTCCTTAAACCCTTACGGTTTCTATGGGCGGTAGGGGCCGTAGGGCTTGAGATGTCATTTCAGTGTCGGGTAAAAATCCCACAAAATCGGATGCAATGTCTCCAAAATGACCTTAATAGTGTTGATGGGGATGTAAAACCTCAACTCAAACAAAACAAAACCTATAACAAAAATGTTACCGGACGGACAGACAGACTGTCACATGAACAGATGAATGGACGAATGGCAGGCTAAAACTATATAATCCTACTTTAAATAAAATCCGAGAACCAACTGGCTTGAATATACAGTTGAACTTCAATGGCTCGAACACCTTTGGGACCTCGAAAATCTGTTCGGGACAGGGGTAGTTCGAGCCACTGAGAGTTACTGTCAGGAGGCATAACGAGATACTTTTAGACATCTTTTCGTTGTTCTATAATGAAAATGTATGCTGTGTGTACTCATTAGAATCGCCTCATCGATGCGATTCTAATGAGTACACACAGCATACATTTGCAAGATAAAGGACTAAAATCTCCCTTATTATCCCCACTGTTTCTTATGAAGAGGATTTCGCTAGAGACTCAAGAATGGGTTCGACACATCCATGGTAAACGAGCCATCGGTGTTCGAGCCATCGAAGTTCTACTGTTATGTCAATGTAGGTAGAATGTCAGTGTAGGTAGAATGTCAGTGTAGGTAGAATGTCAGTGTAGGTAGAGTCTGGTAAAAGTCACACAAAATTAGAAGCAATGTCTACAAAATGACCTTTGCAGTGTTGACGGGGACGTTAAACCTCTAATCGAACAAACAAACAGTGTACATCATGTAGGTAGAATCAATGCTTTGTTATGTTGTCATGATAAACTGTAGCAAGTATGACCAGAATTATGTCCCCCAACAAATAAACTTCATGGCCTAGTGGGTAAAAGCACTGACTGTTAATCATTAGGAGGTTCTGCAAGGGATGGTCTTGTGGTTTTTATCCGGGAACTCGGGTTTTTGCCTCTGATTAACAACCAGCTGGAAATAAGTGAAAATCTTGAAAGGGCCGTAAAACCAAAACAAAAACAAGAGGTCCATAGGCCACTTTGCTCACCAGATCTCAGGTGGGCACTGTTCACTGGCAGCAATATATTTTAACATATGATTTTAATATACCTTTTATAAAGTCCCCCAAACGTAACCCCATACCCTGGAGCACACGTCGACACTGTATCTGAAATATTTGTTATTTTATGAAGTGGCGGGGATGGGGCATGGACACAGTGAAGCCATGGTTGGTATCACTGAATGTGCCATATCAAAAGGAACAAGAATACTGGTATTATATGGATTAATGGTGGGGATCTGTACGGTTCTTGAGATACAAGGCCTTTTCGGCATTGGAGGGTTTGGGGCATGGCCCTGCTGGACACCACAAAATCCCTAGATTGTGTTGTCTCTGAATGTGTCTTATCATAGGGACCAAGTTAAGGGTGGGGATTTGAACAGTTTTTAAGATATGAGGCCCTTTTGTGAAATGGAGGGGAGAGAACCCCACAAGTTGGTGTGACTGAATATGTCTAATTATAAGGAATAAGAATACATATGATTATGGGTCTGAGACCTGAATGGCTTCTATGATATATGGCATTTTATGAAGTGGAGGGGCGGGGCATGACCCCAGCACATTGCTACAGGACAAAGAGACCCCCAGGTTGGTGTGACTGATTGAGTCTTACCATAAGGAATAAGAAAATATATGGTTAAGGGTGGGGGATCTTAATGGTTTCAGAGATATATGGCTTTTTATGAAGTGGCGGGTCGGGGCATGACCTGGGACACCCCCTGGGCCCACATGGTGGTATCACTGAATGCATCTTATCATAAGGAAAAACTTTAATGTTGTTTAGGGATGGGGTTCTGAACAGCTTCTCAGAAATTTCACCTTTTTTTAAGTGGAGGGTTGGGACATGGCACTCAGGCACAGCCCTGGAGACCCCTAGGTTGGTATCACTGAATGTGATTTATAAAGAACAAGAATATATATGGTTTATGAGGTGCGGATCCGAAGCGTTTCTGAGATATTGTGCCTTTAACTAAGTGCAGTTGGAGGGCATGGTCCCAGCACACCCAGGGAATCCCCAGGTTGGTGTCACTGAGTGTGTCTTATCACAAAGAACAAGAATATATATATAGGGTTGGGAGATGGGGATCTGAATGGTTTCCAAGATACATGGCCTTTTATGTAATGGAGGGGATGGGACATGGTCTCACACACCCTGGGTGACCCCCAGATTGGCATAAAGGTGTATGACTGAAAGAAATTTACTCAAGGAACATTTCTATAAAACTTTTGTCAAAATATCTGCAAAGGCTTGACAGTAAATGACATTTTTCTGTTTTCCCAATGGAAACTCCAAGTTGCCAAAGCAACCAAACTATTGAGCCCATTTTCATAAATAACACAAACTTTCAATCCCCTAGCCCAAGAATGCTGCTGATTAAGTTTGGGCTGAATCGGCCGAGTGGCTTCAGAGGAGTTGTCATTTAAAAGTGTTGACGTCAGAAGCCTATCCTTTAAGCTCCCCTGGAGCCTTCGGCTCTGGTGAGCTAAAAACAATAACAGGGGGAGAAGGATATGTTGTTTTAGGTGCAGATCCTGTTTGCATCAGCGACAGTGGCTCAGCACATCCTGTTTTATGCACTATATCTCCTGAACCTATGGATGGATTGTGGATTTGTGACCAATCTTACATGGTTAATATATCACTAGGATGGAGAAATCAGTCATGTTTTGATGGCCTTTACCTTGTTTTAAAAGGCACAGGCCCCTAAAAATGGCTTGTTTGCACCCTATCTCATGAACAAATCAATGGATTTTGGTCAAACTTTCTAATATACCACCAACTGAAAATTTAATTAGACTTTGGTGACCTTGTCCTAATTTTTTAGGTCATAGGCTCCAGAAAACTTGATTTTCAGCTAACAATTGCTTGTCTGCACCCTAGCTCATGCCAAATTGATGATTTTTGATCTAATTTGGTGTTATAATTGGATCCAGACATATGGTGAAGATAAGAATACGAAAATGTTCTTCGTATTGAAGAAATATTATTGCTGGCTGTCAGCAGACTTTTAGGTCTGGTGACAGCCGGCTGTCACTAGACCTAAAAGTCTGGTGCCAGCCGGCTGTCAGCAGACCTCGCCTATATTTAAATAAATGTAGAGAAGATAATAATATTTTATCGGGTATAAGTGTTGCATGTTTAAGAAATAGATCAGCTCTAGCTGTGATTTGTTGAGTAATAAATCACAGTTTGGAGGTCAGTTGTAAAGTAGACAAATCACGAGCGCGTAGCGCGCGTGATTTGTCTACTTACAACTGACCGACAAACTGTGATTTATTACCCAACAAATCACTGGCTAGAGCTGATCTATTTCGATTCTAACACGCTGAAAATCGGCATTAATGTTGTTGTTTCCTTCAAAATCTCACAACTTTTCGCCATTGTTAGAAGAAATCCCGCTAAAATTATAGACTGAAACACATGCATTTATATCCTTTTCTAACGTTTTCGATGCGAGAAAATGGCGTTACACCGTCTAACGTCAAGTAAATCGACTAGTGACGTCATAAATTTGCAGTTTTAATAACGTCACACGTCACGCTCCCACGAACTGTGATTTGTTGCAGAATAAAACACAGTTATTTCGCATTGCCTATATAGGCGCGCTGTGTTAGAATATTGCTTACACTTCCAAATTAGGCACCTGAAAAGTAGGTGCAGTCTAGAAACGGTCACTAGACGTATTATAGGCCGGTAGAGGTCATTATAGGTCAATATAGATAATACCGTCAGTGTTTAAAAACAAGAACAAAAAAACAACAATAACAACAACACGCACGCACGCACGCACGCACGCACAAACACACACACACACACACACACACACACACACACACACACACACACACACACACACACACACACACACACACACACACACACACACACACACACACACACACACACACACACACACAAAAGAAGAAGAAGAAAAAGAAACAAGAGGCCAATGGGCTATTATGCTCACCAGAGCTCAGGTGGGCACTGCCCAATTGCAGCCATGTATTTTAACATATCATTTTAATCTGCCCAATGAACCCCCATTTCCAAATGAGCACCCATGTGGACTCAGTATATGAAACATTAGGCCTTTTATAAAGTAGAGGTTCGTGAGGCTTGGACCCAATGGAGCCCTGGTTGGTATCACTAAATGTGTCTTATCACAAAGAACAAGAATATAATATGGTTTAGCAGTTGGGAGCTGCATGGCTGGAGATATAAGGCCTCTTAAACAGTGGTGGGGTTGGAGCATGCCCTGTCGATCCCAGGAAAGCCCAAGATTGTTGTCCCCAAATGTGTCTCATCATAAGGACCAAGTATATATATGGTTTAGTGGTGGGAATCTGAATGGTTTCCAAGATATGAAGCCCTTTCATGAAGTGGAAAGGAGAGGACTGGCCCCTACGGACACCCCTACAGTAGGTGTGCTAATAATAAGGAACGAGAACATTTATGAATATGGAGTGGGGATTTGAATGGTTTCTGAAATATATGGCCTTTTATGAAGTGGAAGGGCGGGGCACATTGCCTCAGCACAAAGAGACCCCCAAGTTGGTGTGACTGAACGAGTCTTATCATAAGGAACATGAATATATATGGTTTAGAGGTGGGGATCTGAACTATTTCTGAGATATATGGGTTTTAATGAAGTCAAGCGGTGGGGCAAGGCCTGGGCATGCCCCGGGGACTCACAAGCTGGTGCCAATGAATGCGTCTTATCATAAGGAAGATGAATATTTCTTGCACACCAGACAAGGAAATCCGCAATTTTACCCTGGGATAGAAATGTGTGTTCTGACCCTGGTGTTCCGACCCCAAATCGAATATAATCGCGTATTTGATAAATGCACTGGTTGAATACGACCTTGTGTGCGACGTCGTTAAGGTTGCCGTCATGCACGTTACGTGTCGTCACTAAACATTCCTTTAGTGTCATCACAATATGGCGGACGTTGGTAACCGAAGTGACTGCAGCATTAAAAATCTGCTCTAAAAATGGAAGGTACGCAAGAAAAAGAATCCTATATGGGTGTTAGGGGTGGATGGAAAAACCCGTCCCTCGGGATCACTGTCCTGCATCACTCGGCAAGCCTTGTGATGCCGGACAGTGACCCTCGGGACGGATTTTTCCATCCACCCCTCACACCCGTATAAGATTCTTATTATATGCTTTAGGGGTGGGGCTCTGAACATTTTCTGAGATATAAGGCCTTTTGTGTAATGCAGGGGTTGGGCAAGGCCCCGGGAGACCCCCAGGTTGGTGTCAATGAATGTGCCTTATCATAAGGAACAAGAATATAAATGGTTTAGGGGTGGGGATCTGTATGGTTTCCGAGATATTGTGATATTATGAAATGGAGGGGTAGGGCATGACCCCAGCACATCCCTGGGGACCCCCCAGGTTTGTGTCTGTCACTGAATGTGTCTTATCATAATGAACAAGAACATATATGGTTTAGGGGTGGGGATCTGAACAGTTTTTGAGATATATGGCCTTTTGTGAAGTGAATGGGGTTGGACATGGTTCCGGTGCACCCCCGGAAGACCCCCGATTTGGTGACAATGAATGTGTGTTATCATAAGGAGCAAGAATATATATGGTTTAGGGGTGGGGATCTGTAAGGTTTCCGAGATATTGGGCCTTTTATGAAATGGCGGGGTGGGACATGGCCCCTGCGCATCCCGGGGTCCCCCAGTTTGATGTCACTGAATGGGTCTTATCACAAGGAACAAGAGTATATATGGTTCAGGGGTGGGGATCTAAATGGTTTCCGAGATATTGGGCCTTTTATGAAGCGGAGGGGGTGGGGGTGCATCCCGGAGGACCCCTAGGTTGGTGTCACTGAATGCGTCTTATCAATAGGAACAAGAATATATATGGTTTAGGTGTCGGGATCTGAATAGTTTCTGATGTATATGGCCTTTTATGGAGTGGTGGGGGTGGGGTAAGGTCCTGTCACAACCTGGGGGGCCCTCGGGTTGGCATAAAAGCATATGGCTGAGAAAAGTTTACTCAAGAAACATTTCTATAAAAGTTTTGTCAAAATATCTGCAATGACTTGGCAGTAAATGCCATTTTTCAATTTTCCCCATTATACGTCTATGGAAACTCTAAGTTGCCATAGCAACCAAACTAAGCAGCCGATTTTCGTAAAAACACCAAAACTTTCAATCCCCCAGCCCAAGAATGCTACAGATAAAATTTGGGCTCAATCGGCCCAGTGGCTTCGGAGGTGAAGATGTTTATAAGTGTTGACACCAGACATACGACGACGACGACGACGACGACGACGGACAACTGCCTGTCCTATAAGCTGCCCCGGAGCCTTCGGCTCTGGTGAGCTAAAAAAACTGCAACACAACAACAACAAACACTGTGCTTTAGGCGTTGTACCTGTCATGTTTAAATTCAGTTGATAATGTTTTTTGTGCTGCTTTCCCTTTGGTGGTTTGTTTGGAAGGGGTATGGTTATTGTATCGATTTCTGACCATTGCCTCCACATTTGATTCGATTCAAAATAAACCATAATGATAACACAAACGAAAGGCACTGCTTTATTTGATGGATAGGATACGCAAGATGATGGTCTGTTATTCAAATAAAATGAATTGCTAAATATATTGAGCATCGAGAACCATTTAGGAAATAAATGTGATCATTGAAACAGCATCCAGCGACATACATGAAACATGGAACATGTTGCATATGTTTGGTCCTAGCTCGCTCAACTGTAGATTATGCACCGGAATAGGAAATGCCTTATATTGACCAATCAATTGATTGTTATTATGTAATATTGTTTTCTAGGAATTTATATTCTGAAATAACCTTCTGGAGTGCGGTTTGATGTGACTAGTTGGTAAATAGGTTAGTTATAAGAAAATGTATTCATTCATTACGATAACACATCCGTGCGACATAGAGCATATTTCTCATCTCCAAAATGGCTACTTTTCTGATGAAAATCCATGATATTTTTCTTATAAATGCTGCAAACATAGGTCGTGGGTGCTTGTTAGAGCCGCCTCATTGAGGCGGTTCTAACGAGTACCCACAACCTATGCCTTGGAGTAAAAATAGGAAAAATAATGTACACCCCCGTAAACCCCCATTTTCTCAATATAAAGTGGGGTATAGGGGGGTCTTCATTTCACGGACTAGTTCACGTGATGTTTACAATAACACATCCGTGTGATATAGTGCATTTTTTCATACCTCCAAAAAGATATTTTTTTCTGATACAAATTTGTGATATTTTTCTTATTTATACTCAGAACATAGGTTTTGGGTGCTTACAAGAACCGCCTCATTGAGGCGGTTCTAACGAGTAACATAGGTTTTGGGTGCTTGGTGGAACCGCCTCATTGAGGCGGTTCTAACGAGTACCCACAACCTATGTATTTGAGCAGGAATAAGGATAATAATGTTTACCACCGTAAACCCCAGTTTTCTCTGTATAAGGTGGGGTTAGGGGGGTCTTTATTTCACGGAGATATTGCACTGATGAGTTAGGAGGCCTTCATGCGGACTGCACAAATTATTTGTCTAAATCACGACGGAAGTAAGGGCGAGGACTGTGGCCACGTAAAATTGATGTAAGCCCCCCAGTGGAATTCGTTTCCGCTGACCGTTCCAAGGCGGTTCTTCTGTCGCGGTTTATTTTTGTTATGGTTTGTCTTTGGGTGTTTGTGTCGCATATATTATTTAATTTTGGATAGCCTATTGACCATTTTGTGGGAAAGTAACTGCCCTTTTGGCTTTCCGCTGTTGATGTTTCCATTGGGGTCTGTTGTTTCATGTTTGTGCTTCTTTCCCTTTTGTGTCTCTGATGTGAGATGTGGGTTGATTGTATCGATTTCTGATCATTGCCTCCACTTCTATTTTGTTCACGTGATGTAAGAAAGAACCGAACTTTGTTAGACCAATTTTAAACAAATTATTTCTAGTGACTTCACAGCCGAAAATGCTAGCAAATACTTTCTCTAGTACCTTACATAAATCTACAAAAAGGAATGGATTTATTTTATTTTCAGGGTTTTGGTCTTTTGAGAAACTTTCATTCTAAGTTCAGCGTTACCTTACTTTAAGATAACTATTCATTCTTAGTTCAGTGTTAGATTACTTTAAGATAACCTTTCATTCTTAGTTCAGTGTTAGATTACTTTAAAATAACCTTTCTTTCTTAGTTCAGTGTTGGATTACTTTAAAATAACCTTTCATTCTCAGTTCATTGTTAGATTACTTTAAGATAACCCTTCATTCTTCTTTCAGTGTTAGATTACGTTATGATAAACTTTCATTCTTAGTTCAGTGTTGGATTACTTTAAGATAACCCTTCATTCTTCTTTCAGTGTTAGATTACTTTATGATAAACTTTCATTCTTAGTTCATTATTAGATTACTTTAAGATAACCCTTCATTCTTCTTTCAGTGTTAGATTACTTTATGATAAACTTTCATTCTTAGTTCATTGTTAGATTACTTTAAGATAACCCTTCATTCTTCTTTCAGTGTTAGATTACGTTATGATAAACTTTCATTCTTAGTTCATTGTTGGATTACTTTAAGATTACCATTCGTTTCGGACTTAGTGCTCATTCTGTGGGGATCCTACATTAGAACTTAAATGTCAGAGCTAAGTAGTAGACTGTAACCTCCATTAAACAGTCATCCTTGAAAAACTCCAAAACTGGCTGTTTAAGGGAGGTAGCTGTTCAACAGAGGGAGATGTCTGAGATGATGTATGGCTTGTTATCGACATACGACAAAAATGGTGATAAATGAAGACAGCTCAACATGGATGTACTAAAAGAAACATTAATGATGGAGAGGTGTCATCCGACACCTCTCCATCATTTATGTTTCTTTTTACTTGCTTATATTGTATTTATGCATTTATCACAATGGTAGTTTTGAGAAAAATAAATTTTGAAATAAATAAATACACCAGAAGAGAACTTCCTATTTTAACATCCGATTTTTTGTTATTGATTTAACTCTGCCTGTTTAATAGAGGGAATTTAAATTTGGTAAAGTGGCTGCTGGCTGGAGGAGAGTGGTGGCTGCTGAGTAGAGGTTAAGTATATAGTGAAATTCTATGGGGGAATTATTGCGGCTGCTGAAGAGAGGTGGCTGCTAAACAGGAGTGACCATTAGTGGAGGTTTTACTCTATATGTTTATTTCTTTATTCATTACGTTAATGAATATTTTGTATAGAAGGGTTTTCCTTTGGAAGCAAATGTCTAGTTTTTGGTACCGTAACTCCATGTTTCGACTTCTTTCCCTTGTTATATTGTTCGGCAGTGTGGGAGAGTGGATTGGGTATATAATTTTATCAGTTCCTGATCGTTTCCGACTTTTCAGCTTGCAATGCATTCTTGTCGAATTGTGTAAAATCAGTCTTCGATATAAAACGGTTTGGTACAACACAGATATTATAAAACAGAATTGGCCTACCGGAGTCCAACTGTTGGTTTTCTTTTTGCTCTAGCATTTCAGTAATGTCAGGCTTGGTGTACTAATCTTTGTTTAATCTCTGTATTTGATTGTTTTTATATTGTCGTAGATAATGTACTGATCACGGTTGACAGCTTTGCTACCCTTTTTTAATTGCAAGCTCGTTGGTTGGGCCCCAGACTCTATGACGACCCCGGCTCATGATGAACTTAAACTTTTTTTAAGGAATGTTGGTTGGTGCCTTATGCTCCGGGTCTGGTCGGGCCTACAGGAGTCCAACTGTTGGTTTCCTTTTGATCCAGCATTTCGAGTATATTATCCTTGTTTCATCTCTGTATTAGTTTGGTTTTATATTCTCGGAGATGTTTCACTGATGATTACAAAATAGAAAAACAAAGCAATGATCAGGAAATTGAGCTAATTGTGTCAATTCCCGATGACTGTCAGCAGTTCTATTGTTTATCATTTTCATAATTTCCTCGAATGTTTCTAATGTTTAATAGATGTCATTAAGATTTTGTTTCTAAATGCATTGTTGGACTTAACTCTCTTCAGCAACAAGGCCTGTATTAACTTTAATGTTATGGTGATTTCGGAGTCTAACTGTTGGTTTCCTTTGCTCTAACATTACAGTGGTTTCTTGCTTTCGAGTTCTCACCGTTGTTTCATCTCTGTGGTTGTTTGATTTTTGTGTTCACGGAGATGTTGTACTGATGAATTAGGAGGCCTTCATCCGGATTGAACAAATTATTTGCCTTAATCACGACGGAAGTAAGGGCGAGGATTTTGGATTGTGGAATTCGTTTCCGCTGACCGATCCAAGGCGGTTCATCTGTCGCGGTTTATTTTTGTTATGGTTTGTCTTTGGGTGTTTGTGTCGCTTAATATTTTATTTTATTTTGGATAGCCTATTGGCCATTTTGTGGGAAAGTAACTGTCCTTTTGGCTTTCCGCTAATGATGTTTCCATTAGGGTCTGTTATTTCATGTTTGTGTTTCTTTCCTTTTGGTGTCTCTGATGGGAGCTGTGGGTTAATTGTATCGATTCCTGATCATTGCCCCCTCTTTTATCTTACAGTACCATTAATACCATTCTTGACACCTAGTTCACTACAAGTCAAGTACATACAGACATGGAGGTAACTACTATGTATCACTTTTGTTAACTAGAAGTCTTAATAGTCTAAGTGCAGGAAACTGTTAATTCCAAGGCAATAGTACAGAGAGTTAATATGTTACTTAATTTGTTACCATTTACGGGTTTTTTACATGCTGATCAATGCAAATCGCATTTATGGGCAGAAATGAAGACAGACATGTAAAATTCCATAATTTTAACTCTTATCATGCTGTTCACGACAACCTTTATCTTTGGAAACAGTGTATATCCAGATCAGATGGAAGCCATCTGATCAGGATCTACACTGTTTGACATTCAATTTATGAATTTGTAGGAATAAATTAAATCAAGTAATCTGATTGGTTCAAAGTCAGAAATGGGTGTGGCTAAACTGAATATTCAGCAAAAAAAGGGTTACATGATATTTTTTAACCCTTATCCTATTGAATAGGTAACGAAGCCACTCCCATTTCTGACAATCAATCTATCAAATAACTTGGATCAATGTATTCATTCAATTCAAAAACATCATGAAAAACAGTGTAGATCATGATCAGCGGATCTACACTGTTTGAAATTATAGGAATTGTCGTGCTTAACAGGATTAGGGTTAATGAATTTCAGGTTGGTACACTATTGAGCTGGCATGAACCAACAAATCTTTTTACAATAGATATGTATTTATATTGATTTAAATTGTGCAGTCCTTCTAAACCATCTTATGGTTTATAGAAACTGAAGTAAAGGTACTGATCTGGAACTAGCAAATATAAAGATTGTAATTCAAGTAAATAAGTACACGTACTTCCATTGGGACCCCGCGTGGCTAAAAGAAATAGATTGGGCTGCATGGTTCTTCAACACAGAGTTTAAACTAACCGCACACGAGCACTTGAAGCGACAAAAGTAAGGGCGAGGATTGTGGCCGCGTAAAATCTATTTAAGTCCCCCCCCCCCACCCAATGGAATTCGATTCACTGACCGCTCCAAGGCGGGTTTTCTGTCGCGGTTTATTTTTTATGGTTTGTCTTTGAGTGTTTGTAACGCTTATATTGCTTTGTTTTGCATAGCCAATTGGCCATTTTTGGGGAAAGTAACTGTCATTTTGGCTTTCCGCTATTGATGTTTCCATTAGGGTCTGTGGTTTCATGTTTGTATTATTTCCCTTTGGTATCTCTGATGGGAGCTGTTGGATGGCTCAGCGAGTTTTACTATCGAGTCCTCATTCTTGTGTCAACTAGGCTTTAATGATGATTTCTTTGTTTAGCGAGTTGATACATTGATGAGATAGAAAACCGTCACGCAGACCAAACAGATACTTGTTTAAACCACATTGAATGTGAGGGTGAGGATTTGGATCCCGTAAAGTTTTTACTTAAACGCACCGGTAATTTAACTGACCGTTCCATGTCGGTGCTTTTGCTGTGGTTCCTTCATGTTTTGTTTTGGAAGTTCTGATTCTTTCCCTAATTATATATGTTATTACTTTGATGATTCTGGCTCTGCACTCTTTTTTGTTGTTCATTTTAGTTGCGGTTGTCCTTCTAGTTTAATGTTTGTCATGTTGGTGATTCTGATCCTTTCCTCAATTATGTATATTGCTCCTTTTTAGTTAAATTTGGATATTTTGAGTCACCACCTGTTTGGGAAAGAGCTGCTCACTCGGTTTACCTGTTGTCCGTTTTGTTTCCTGTCGTCACTCCATGTTTCGACTTCTTTCCCTAGTGACATTGTGGGAAGAATTTGGGATCTGACTGATTCCGTTCCTGGTCGTTTCTCTTTTCAGTTGCTATCTATATAGAAACCATTACGATAACACACCCGTGCGACATAGTGCATTTTTTTCACATCTCCGAAATGGCCATTTTTCGGATGAAAATCCGTGATATTTTTCTTATTTTTACTCCAAATATAGGTTTCGGATGCTCGTTAGCACCGCCTTATTGAGGTGGTTCTAACGAATACCCACAACCTATGTTTTGGAGAAGAAATAAGGAAAAAATATTTGCCCCAGTAAAACCCAGTTTCCTCTATATAAAGTGGGGTTTAGTGGGGTCTTGATTTCAAGGACTTGTTCAAGTGATGCTCTTTTCAGTTGCTATCTAAAATACATATATATAAACGAAACATTCAAAGATGAACTATAACAAAAATAAACCATGACAAAAGAACCGTCTCGGAACGGTCACTGAAAAGTATTTCCCTCGGCGGGGGTGGAGGTGGGGTGGGGGGGGGGGTGGGGCTTAAATCCAGTTGACGCTTTTACAGATCCGAACAGCTAAGAAGCAGCAGTAGTTGTTTTAACAGTAGTAAATGTAACAGTAACATTTATTTATTTATTTATTTATTTATTTATTTATTTATCTATTTATTTATTTTAATGGAGTACAATTCTATAATTATGTTTATTATTATTAGTAGTAGTAAAGGTCGATGAATGTTTACTGAACATTACGTCACAGGGGCCGGTTCATCTGATACCGTTATCTAGGGATGACAATGTCATCAGTGAATGCAAACTTCTTAAATTAAAGCTGAAACTCATTCCCATGCGCAACAATAGAACACATTGTTTGAATTATAAAAGATAGAAAATAAAAATATGACAAAAATTGACGAGAAAAACTAAAAACTTAAAAACAAATACCGTATTCGCCCTAATTACCACACATGCTCCTATAAGCGCACACCAAAACTATTTTTGAAATAACATGCATAAGCGCACACCTAACAGTAACCTCCTATTGAAGCTTTCACAGGAAATCTATAAAAACTTACCGTTATTTCTTCAACAGTGAAGGCAAAGCAACTGCATTTCTGTCAAATTCATTTGACAGATCTAATACACACTTTAATTGCTCGTTTAGATGTGGTTCCCAAACCTTTTGATACATATGAAATCCACAGATACCCGACAGGAATCAGACGAGGGGGGCGATTCGGGCGACTTCTCCGCCCGAAGTTCAAGAACTTCGCCTTACCAGACTAGAAAACAGAAGTTGACTTCGCCGTGTTTTTTACCGAACATTTCTGACTCCGTCTCCAGGATCGAAGTATTAAATATTCATCGATAAAGGAAACAAGTTGATTACAAAACCACAAATTGATAATCCGGTAATTATAATCCAGCTGAATGTGTTTATTATCCGTGTCAGAAACTGACCACCTGTAGTGTGGAACGCCTTGAGTACGAGTTGTCAGATCAGTTGATTATGTAAATAGGTGAATCGGATTAGTCCACATCGGCATCTTTGATCTTATCGCAGGGTCACTTGAACCATGTGTCAAAATTGAGTAATTCGATTTGTTTATGCAAAATGTACACCTGCGGTAATGGTCAAATGTTACCAACGCAGTATCAGTTGAAAGAACGGACGATCAGTCTTTGCAGGCTGTTAATTTTGGCAGTATAATTGACGCATGAAAAACGTGCGTCTCGAGTTACATGGTCGCACAGACCCAAACTCCCACCAGACTGCATAAGGTGACTCAAAATGTAGTCGGAAAAGGAGCCCCGAGAGGCATCTTGAATATTCATGAGGCCCATCGTGTCTATTTCGGAAATGATCGGGAAAACATGTTATGGTGTACGGATGTAACAAGTTGGCTTCTTTCAAAAGAAGCCAATGTGAGGGCTGCAGCATAACTGCAATAATGGGCATGTGGGTTTTTAAGAAAGTATCGATTTTTTTTTCCTGACGAAATTTGCAAAGCGGGAAACAAGACAGTTCAACTGCCAAGACAGTTACCAGAAATGATTTGTGTGCGCTTAATAGGTCGATTTTTCACCACGATTTTTAATACAGTTTTGAAAAAAATAAGCGCACGGTGCGGTAATTAGGGCGAATACGGTACCTTACGTAATAATTTGATCGTAGGCATGGTTTTGAATGTAGGTTTACTGCACGCAAAGATACTCTTGAATAACAAATAGCCGAGCGGTTACAGTTACAGGTCAGAATCATTGAAGTTCTCCGTGTGATGAGGGCGAGGGATGGAAGAGACACTCGCTCAGTGAAATTATGTTTAAACTTTTTCTCTTTTTTTTTCTGTATTTAATTTATATATTTCCTTTGTTGTTTTTTCAATATTAGTATGTAATTCTTTATTTTCAAATTTCAGCGATTCACATTAACTTGAATTTCATAATTTCAGAATTTCATATTTCGAAATTGCATTACAAAAACAGTTTTGATTCTTCGGCAGTGTCGGTAGATTCATCACCCTCAGAAGCAGTCTCTGTACCTTTTCTCTAACGTCACTGTCAGAGTCCATGTATTTAATGATTCGCTCTATTTCAGCCTCAACAGCGATGTCAGTTTTACAATAGTCCTGTTCAGGCCCCCGCATAGACGCCTTCGTGGTGTAGTGGTTACGCTACTCGCCTTGAAACCAGGGATCGCAGGATCGATCCCGGGCTTCTCCAGACTTTCGGATGAGTCTTTAAACCGAGGTCCCGTCTCAGTATGACCTTAGCTGTCGGTGGGACGTAAAACGGAAACATTCACTCACTCAGGCACCCGCCAATTTGGGCTTGAAGAAATAGGTGGGCTGCACGATGCTTCCACCTCGAGCTGAAACCGACCGCACACGAGTACTGGTAAACCGCTTAGAGGATCTAAGCCTGCCCAGGCAAAGCGGTGCAAGTCGGACCGTCCATGCTTATAAACCCTATTGGTTTCATTGGGCGACAGGGCTTGAGTTGTCATTTCATCTCAATATCGGGTAAAAGTCCCACAGAATTGGAAGAAAGGTCTCCAAAATGACCAATCCAGTGTTGACGGGGACGTTAAACCTCAAATCAAACAAAATAATAGTCCTGTTCAGCCTTTTCGACATGTGTTAAGCACACAGGCCATTCTTTTTCAACAATGCTTCCAATGTCTTCTTCGATCAGAGCCTTTATTTATACATCTATATATCTGTCATGCGAAGCTGAAAATTTCCTTGGCCAATATAAAAATTTCCCCATATCATCATTTTGGCATTCAGATCAAGATAGTATGGTGAAAGCCGCAGAACTGTGTGCCCGTGTCTCTTCAAAGCTGGTCAACTCGATAAGGAGGAGCTGGTTTATTTCGTTTGCAAAGTTCCAAAAGCTCAGGCTTGAACATTTCTTGCCACAGGCTGCATAAAACTGTATATTAAAGGAAACAAAAAGAACGAAAAATTAAAATGTTATTCAAAATTTGTGATTCGAACTTACGACTTTAGGGTGACTTAGTCGTTAAAGTTTATGCGTCTAACCAATACCGCCACATCGTATTCCGGCAACGCTGTCATATCAGAATAATATAGAGCAAATATTTTGTGAATTAAGCGAGGAAAAAGTTGGTAACCCCCACATAACGGTTTCCGATGGAATGGTCCGTATGACGTAGTGTTCAGTAAACAGTCGTCGATCTATAGTATTGGTAGTAGTAGAAGTGGCCTTGACATTTATTTATTTATTCATTTTTGACAAATCTTCCAATACCAAAACATACAGTGTTAATTTTTTCAAGGAGAGATGACAAAATTCACACACAATTAAACAAAAGTGTTGTGGAGTATAATTATTAACATACCTTGTTTGAATTAATTATCCTAATAATTAAAGATGATATAAGTGAATGAATACGGTTGCCTTGACAATCTATGTGCCACTTATTGGTTTATTGGTAGCTAATAAAAGAATTAGTATAATATTAAGATCACCTGGCTTACACAGAGTATTTAGAAGCCTCCGTGGTGCAGTGGTTATGCTACTCGCCTTGTAAACAAAGGGTCGCAAGATCGATCCCGGGCTTCTCCAGACTTTCGGATGAGTCTTAAAACCGAGGCCCCGTCTCTGTATGACCTTAGCTGTTGATGAGACGTAAAACTCAAACACTCACTCCCTCACACAGAGTATTTAAATACTGACTGAGCCCTAGCAAAACCTGACCCATTAAGTAAACGAGTACCAGTCTGCTTTTCTTATTTCAACTTCAAAAATAAGAAGTCAGAGCTTATTAGAATAACCTCATTGAGACAGGACTAAACAGTACCCACAAACTGTCCATGGCTTTACAATGGCAACAAATTATTATAAGTGACTTATGTTTTTCTTAATTCGGCTCCATAAATCGGAAGTTGGAACTTGCTAAAATCGACTCATTTAGACAGTTCTAACGAGTATCCGCTACTTGTAAATGGTTTGAAATTCGCTATTATCAGGTGCTTGGGTATGCTGTTCTTATTTCGGCAACAAAAATTGTTTTAATCCCCTCATTCACCTTATTTGCATTATCTGCTGGTTCCTAGTCTGAAGGTTGTTCAGTTAAATAAAGCAAATTCTTCTGATACCGAGGCCCCGTTTTTGGATTTACATCTATCTATTGTAGATGGATTTGTTTCGTGCAAAATTTATGATAAACGCGATGACTTTGATTTTGAGATTGTAAATTTTCCTTTTTTGGATGGTGATGTTCCTCGTGCGCCATCCTATGGCGTTTATATTTCGCAATTAATTCGATTTGCTAGAGTGTGTAGTCATGTAACTGACTTCAACACTCGTAATAAATTATTAACGGCTAAACTTCTTAATCAGGGTTATCGGTACCATAAACTGCGCAAAGCCTTTTCAAAATTTTATAGACGCCATTCTGATTTAATTTCAAAATTCAATATTGGACTTAAATCTCTTCTGCAACAAGGTCTATCGGAACCCGAATTTTATGGTGACTTAGTATATAAATTCAGAAAAATATATAACCGCAATGACTTCAGCACCCAATTTCGCAAAATCATTCTTCGATATAAAAAGATTGGGTACAACATGGATATTATACGACAGACTGCATGCATGGTAGTTAACCCAATCACGGTTGGCAACTTTGCTTCCCTCTTTAATTGCACGCCGGTGGGTCAGGCCTCAGATTCTATGACGGCTCCAACGTAAAGGCTTATTGAAAATTAAAGAGATAATGTTGGTTGGTGCCTGATGCTCTGTCTCTGGTCGGGCTCATCGGAGTCTAACTGTTGGTTTTCTTTTGCTCCAGCATTTCAGTGGTTTCTTGCTGTCGAGTCCTCACCGTTGTCTCACCTCTGTGGTTCTTTGATTTCTGTGTTCACGGAGATGTTGCACTGATGAGTTAGGAGGCCTTCATGCGGACTGAACAAATTATTTGTTTAAATCGCGACGGAAGTAAGGGCGAGGATTGTGGCCACGTAAAATCGATTTAAGCCCCCCAGTGGAAATCTTCCACTGACCGTTCCAAGGCGGCTCTTCTGTGGCGATTTATTTATGTTGTTGTTTGTTACTTACTGTGTGTATCACTTGTGTCTTTTAATTTTGGATGGCCATATGGCCATTTTGTGGGAAAGTAACTGTCCATATGGCCTTCCTTTGTTTAGGTTTCCATTATGGTCTGGCCGCTTAATGTTTGTATTTCTTTCCCTTTGGTGTCTTTTATGGATGGAGTAAGTTAATTGTATCAATTCCTGATCTTTGTTTTACTTTTACTTGGAAAAACAGGTAACAAGACCCCCTGACCTTGAAAGGTCAGGGGGGTCTGGTTACCTGTTTTTCCAATATTGACAATGTGCAAGCTGGGAGCCAGCCAATAATGCAAATATGGTGAATTGAAATGCCAACCTGTTTCGCTAACGTGAACAAGTCCGTGAAATGAAGACCCCATAAACCCCACTTTATATTGAGAAAACTGGGGTTAAAGGGGGTAAACATTATTTTTTTTACTTCGGGTCCAATGCATAGGTTGTGGGTACTCGTTTCAATGAGGCCAATTAGAAAAGTAGCCAATTTTTGAGATGTGAAAAATGCACTATGACACACGGTTGTGTTATCGTAATGTGACCATAATTTATGGCAAGCCAATTGCACAATAAATCACCAAACTGTAGTGTGAACTTGAAACCCGGGTTAGAAATTTTCAAACTAGTCATTAAAAAGCTTCAAACTATCGTTTCAAAGCAAAACTGCACAATAATATTTTAAACTAAGTTTTCAACTTTCGAACGGAGGTTTCAATATATGTAAGAAACATGTAACATCAAACCGCAGTTTAAAAACTTCAAACCATAGTTACATCGCTTAATGCACAACAAACTTTCAAACCTTGGTTTGAAGTGTAAAACGCAACTTAAGGCACTATTTGCTTAATTGCACGACCCGCAGAAAAAGCGACCGACTGAAGTCGGTTGATTTTCTGAGAGTGCCCTAAAATCACCGTGTCATTCTGTCATTCTGTCAGTCTGTCTGTGACTTAACCGCTTGGAATATTTAAACAATTTTTGGCATACTGATAGATATCAATGAGATCTAACCAATACCCTTGCGAAATATTACATTCCATTTAGTATAGCCTCGCCGAGGCGAAAAATGTGAAAATTTTCGAACTGCTTCTCCTCGGAAACCGTTGGGCCGATTGAAGTCAAATTTTATATGGAGCCTCTATGTGATGGGGGAAACCAAAATTTACTCATGGGGTCCAGGTCACATGACCAAAATGGCCGCCAAGCAATATATGGCATGTCTGTCTGTCCGTCCGTAACCCGTTTGTGAAAATTGGTGATAGTGACTTAACCGCTTGGAATATTTAAACAATTTTTGGCATACTGATAGATATAAATGAGATCTAACCAATGAATATGCGAAATATTACAGTCCATTTAGTATAGCCTCGCCGAGGCGAAAAATGTGAAAATTTTCGAACTGCTTCTCCTCGGAAACCGTTGGGCCGATTGAAGTCAAATTTCATATGGAGCCTCTATGTGATGGGGGGAAACCAAAATTTTTTCTCATGGGGTCCAGGTCACATGACCAAAATGGCCGCCAAGCCATATATGGTAAAAACCCTGCAAAAATAGTCTTCTCCAGAACCACTAGGCAGATTTCCACGAAACTTGATAAATAGCATCTGGGACGTAGGTCCATCATAAATTGCTAAAATGGTGACCCTGGGTTGACCTTGACCTTCTTTGTGCCTAGGTCAAACTTTGACACATATGCTTTTGTATTGGAAAAGTGAGAATGCATTTTATCCTGCAAACGATTCAGAATACAGTACTAAAGTATAAGATATATTTTTGCTCCTTACGTTAAGGCACATTTATTGGGGGAACCGTTTTAGGTCCAGGTCACATGACCAAAATGGCCGCCATACCCATATATGGTAACACTCATAAAGCTAAAAGCATCCGGCGGGTCGTGCACTTCAGCTGAAGCACCGGTTATTATTTCATAATCGCTTTTCTTTGGAAACCAAGTGCACTATAAATCTTAAAACCACGTTTTGAACTTTAAACACTAGTTTGATATTTTCAAATTAGGGTTTGGAAACTTTAAACCATAGTTTCAATTATTCAAACGAATATTTGAAGTTGTTAAATATTCTTCAAAGTAAGGTTTCAACCTTTAAACCACGGTTTGAAAGTTTAACATCTATTGTGCATTCAGCGTTATAACAGATGTTTGAAAATTGAAGTAAGGTATTAGAAAATAAATTTAAAATAGAAGTGAATACAATGATCAGGAATCGATACAATTAACCCACAGCTCCCATCAGAGACACCGCGGGAAAGAAACACAAACATGAAACAACTAGACCTTAATGGAAACGACACTAGCGAATAGCCAAAAGGACAGCTACTTTCCCAATATGCTATCCAAAGCAAAATATAAGCGATATACACACTCAAAGACAACCTATAACAAAAATAAACCACGACAGAAGAACCGCCTTGGAACGGTCAGTGAAACGAATTCTACTTCGGGGCTTAAATCGATCTTACGTGGTTACAATTCTCGCCATTACTTCCGTCGCGATTTAGAAAACTTATTTGTTCAGTCCGCTTGAAGCCCAGTTTGAAAGTTGAAACCGTGGTTTAAACAATTATTGTGCAGTTTTTTCTTTGAAAGTATGGTTTGAAAACTTCAAAGTGGGGTTTCAAGTTCGAACCCTGATTTAAAGATTAAGTTGGCTCCCCATAATAATTAGGCTCGATTACATTACGATAACACACCAGAGCGACAAAGTGCATTTTTTCACATCTCCAAAATGGCTACTGTTCGGATGAAAATCCATGATATTGTTCTTATCAATACTGCAAACATAGGTTATGGGTGCTCGTTAGAACCGCCTCATTGAGGCGGTTTTAACGAGTACCCGCAACCTATGTTTTGGAATAAAAATAAGAAAAAGCTAGAGCGAGCAGTAGATGGCAAGCCATCGCAAATCCCCACGCTTTTGCCACATAGCAGACCTGACCTTTTGACCCCTTAAGATGGCCCCTTCGGGCGGACCCAACTATAACATCCCTCTTGCATGCCCCTCACCATGTAAGGAAGTCATGTAACAAATATGGTTGCATTCCGGCCAATGGTTAAGGAGGAGATAGCGTTACGGACGGACAGATGGACAGACGGAGGCGTTCACAATATCCCCCAACGCTTTCTTTAAAAGCGTGGGGATAATAATGCCCCGTAAACCCCAGTTTTCTCTATACAAAGTTGGGTGTAAGCGGGTGTTAATTTCACGGAATTGTTCACCTGGTGAGATGATCTAAGCTAGCATTAATGAAAGGACATTGAAAACCACTGCTTCGGACCCAATATATATAATTTGAAGCAATAAAAATATGTGTACGAGGGTAGGCTGAAAAGTTCTGAGCCTGACCAAGAAGCAGGCATCGAACAGCCATGAAATTTTGTATTCATTAAATCCAAGCCTTAATTACTTGTTCTGACTCAAATGAGTTCAAGTTTACCTGCAATAAAGTAGAAATTCTAGACTTTGAAAATTGATACTAGCACATTTTTGAGAAAATGGACAAAATCTGGTATCGTGGTGTCATCAAGTACCTCCATAAAAAGGGGTTAGCTCCTAAGGAAATTCATGCTGATATGGTTGCTACATTAGGGGATAATGCTCCTTCGTATGCAACCGTGAAAAGGTGGGCAGCAAATTTTAAGATGGGCAAGGACAGCCTTGAAGATGATGACCGGTGTGGACGACCCACAACGGCAACAACTGAGGAAACCATCAGCCAAGTGCACAGGGCCGTGATGGATGACAGGCGTTTAACTGTGAATCAGTTAGCTAACACTGTTGGGATCTCCCGTGAAAGAGTAGAGAACATTCTACACAGTGAATTAGGAATGTCGAAGGTTTCCGCCAGATGGGTGCCACGGCTTTTGACGCCTGACCAGACTGAACCTGTCACAAGCCAACTTGGCTATTTTTGAAGCAGACCAAGATGGTTTTCTTGACCGTTTTGTCACTCAGGATGAGTGTTGGATTCATCACTTTGAGCCAGCGACCAAAAGACAATCCATGCAATGGAAGCACCCCGGCTCACCCCTCCAAAGAAGGCAAAGGTCGTCTCCTCTGCAGGGAAGGTGATGGCATCAGTGTTCTGGGATGCCAAGGGTATAATATTCATAGATTACCTTCAAAAGGGCGGAACAATTAATGGGGAGTATTATGCAGATCTGATAAAACAATTGCGAAAAGCAATTAAGGCTAAACGACCCGGAAAATTGACAAAAGGGGTCTTGTTCCATCAGGACAATGCGCCTGCTGTGAAATCGGTTGTCGCAATGGCTGCTGTGCATGACTGTGGCTTCACAATTGTCGATCACCCTCCGTATTCACCTGATCTAGCTCCATCAGATGATTTCCTGTTTCCAAACATGAAAAAGCACTTGGCTGGGCAGCATTATCGGTCAGACGAGGAGGTGATAGCTGCTGTGGAGGAGTTTTTCAGGGACCAAGTTGAGACCTTCTATACCACAGGGATCCGAGGACTCCAGTATCGCTGGAGGAAGTGTGTGGATAGGAAGGGAGACTATGTTGAAAAATAAGGCACTTTCAGCATGGACAAACCATTGGATCTTGGTCAGGCTCAGAATTTTTCAGCCTACCCTCGTATATTGGGCCCGTGTCACTGTTTAATTTAAACAATGCATGTGTATTATCATGTTTAACCTTGCTAGTTTTGTGTAACTGAACAGGGTGGTTTGTATTTTAGCTGCAGGTTGTCTAAACCCCAAATTACGAAAAAAAGCCTATACAAATACAGTGTAAATTTTACCACGGGAAAAACGAAAATTCTAGGATGAAAAATTGCGTTATTTTTCTTATTTCTGCTTAAAATATAGATTGCGGATACTCGTCAGAACCGCCTCATCGAGGCGGTTCTAACGAGTACCCACAAACTATATTTTAGAGCACAAATAAGAAAATTAAGGCTTACCAGTTTTACTGTTCAAAAGTGGGGTCCAAAGGGGTCAAAATTATACGGCAACACGGGCTCGATGTGGGCGTGCGTTGTCCTTTTGGAATTTTGTCTACGTAACGCTGACCAGTCAAGTTATCATGATCGTTCAAGGTAACTTGACTGGCCAGCGTTACGTAGACCAAATTTTACGCCCAGTGGTTGCCCCATTCGCCTGGCGCATTGGTGGGAACTTCGAGTTCCAAGATGATAACGCACGCCCACATCGCACCCATGTTTAGACAACAAGGTGTAAGGACACTGCCGTGGCCAGCCAATTGAGCACATTTTGGATGTCTTGGGTCGCCGCGTGTGCAACAGACCGCAGCGTTGTAACAATTTGCAACAGCTTGGCCGAGCATTGCAAGAAGAATGGCGACGGTACCAAGGGAGATAATCCGTCGCACAATCGCTAGCTCAGAAGGTGTCGTGCATGCATCAATTCTCGTGGTGCATGGATCAGATACTGATCCCCTTTGCATATAAACCTACCGTGTGACATTGAAGTTTCGCTTCTTTCTATTTGAATTTGGGGGTTCCCTTATTTTTTGTCCCTAGTATTATATATTTATGCTTTCGTGATGAGAAGACAGTCTCAGAGGAGTGATTTCTCCTCTTCTCTAAAAGACTGCAGACAAGAAGCCAATAATTGTTGCTTTTATTTCTCATTGTCATTTAAAACCCGGCCCCAATATACATGTACGGTCCGAGTTTAAAGGTGATATTGAATATCACAAGCCGGGGCACTCCATTTCATGATGCCCCTTTCAGTTGAAAACCAATTTGAAATCATTGAAACCTTTAGCTCGACTTCTAGATATTTGGATGATTTAAAAAATATTGACAATACCTATTTCAATGGTTTGATAAGTCAAATGTACTCCCCCACCGCAGAACTTCAGTTACATAAAGCAAATTCTGCTGATACCGAGGCCCGTTTTTTATTTTTAATTTACATCTATCTATTGTAGACGGGTTTGTGTCCTGCAAAATTTATGATAAACGCGATGACTTTGAATTTGTTATTGTAAAGTTTCCTTTCTTGGATGGTGATGTTCCTCGTGCAGCATCCTATGGTATATATATTTCGCAATTCATTTGATTTGACAGACCATCTAGTCTTGTAACTTACTTCAACACTTTTAATAAATTGTTAACTGCTAAACTCCTTAATCAGGGTTATCGGTTCCATAAATTACGCAGAGCCTTTTCTAAATTTTAAAGGCCCCCGCCAATCGGGGCTTGAACAAATATATTGGCTGCATTAAGCTTTCACGCAGAGCTGAATCCGATCCGCACACGAGTACTGGTAAACCGATTATAGGATCTAAGTCTGCCCAGGCAAAGGTGTGTGAGTTGGACCGGCCATGCTAACCCTACTGGTTTCATTGGGCGACAGGGCTTGAGATGTCATTTCATCTCAATGTCGGTAGAAGTCACACAAAATTGGAAGCAACGTCTCCAAAATGACATTTACAGAGTTGACGGGGACGGTAAACCTTAAATCAAACAAAACAAATTTCTAAATTTTAAAGCCGTCTTTCCGATTTAATTTAAAAATTCAATGTTGGACTTAAATCTCTTCTGCACCAAGGTCTATCGGAACCCGAATTTTATGGTGACTTAGTGTATAAATTTAGAAAAATATATACTTGGAACGATTTCAGTACCAAATTTCGTAAAATCACTATTCGATACAAAAAAATGGGGTAAAACATAAATATTATTTTTGTTTGTTTGATTTGAGGTTCAACGTCCCCGTCAACACTGTATAGGTCATTTTGGAGACGTTGCTTCCAATTTTGTGGGACTTTTACGCGACATAGAGCTGAAATGACATTTCAATCCTAATGAAACCAATAGGGTTTATATGCATGTTCGGTCCGACTCGCACCGCTTTGCCGTGGCAGGTTTAGATCCTCTACTCCAGTACTCGTGTGCGGGTCGGTTTCGTGTCTGCGTGAAAGCATCATGCAGCCCATCTATGTCGTCAAACCCCTATGGGCGGGGGCCTGAATATTATATTATACGACAGACTGCATACATGATAGTTAACCCAATCACGGTTGATATTTAATTGCACGCAGGTGGTTGGTTAGTACCTGATGCTCTGTCTCTGGTCGGGCCCATCGGAGTCTAACGGTTGGTTTTCTTTTGCTCCAGCATTTCAGTGGTTTCTTGCTGTTGAGTCCTCACCGTTGTACTCTCGGAGATGCTGCACGCATGAGTTAGGACTGATTAAATTGTTTGTCTAAATCGCGACGGAAGTAAGGGCGAGGGTTGCGGCCGCGTAAAACCGATTTAAGCCCTCACTCCCCCGTAAAATTCTTTTGTTCCAGGGCGGTTCTTCTGTCGCGGTTTAATTTTGTGATGGTTTGTCTTTGAATGTGTGTTTGTTTGTTTGTATTGGAGTTTAACGGCTCAGACAAGACTATTTTAGGTCATTTTTGAGCCGGTCAATTTACCTATCCACACTTTTCCTGGACAGGCTTATACGTAAGCGGTTAGCCAGTACAGTGCACATTCTTTCGCCAGAAACTGACAACTGCCATCCAAGTTAAAATGGCATGGTTAGCAATAAGAGTTGGGATCGCACAGATTATGAACAGCCACGACGCTTAGTGCCAATGTGAACACTAAGCATTGCGAATGCATCTGCAATTTATTACACATGAACAATGAGCTTTGCTGCAACCGTTATTGTCAAACAAGTGAACATTAAGCTTTGCAACCGTTAGTGTCCACACGTTATCAATAAGCTTTACATTGTGACCGGCGTTCATTTGATGTCAACTATCGGGTCATACTGAATCACAATACTGAGGTGTGGTGTTCATATATCAAAAAATCTTCTGGATTAAGACAAAATCACTGGACCATGAAATATATAGGTCACGTGACCCACATTTATTTTATGGTCAAATATTTGGCCATACTGACTCACTATACCAAGGTATGGTGTTCATAGATCGAAAAGTATTCTGGATATCAACAAAATCACTTAACCATAAAATAAAGGTTATGATGACCTACACTTATTTTGAGATCAAATATCGGGCCACGCTGACTCATAATACCAAGATATGGTTTCCATACATCAAAAAGTCTTCAGGATATAAGGCAAAATCACTGGAATATTTAATGTAGCACATAGTGACCTACAATTATTTTGAGGTAAAATATCGAGTCATACTGACTTATAATACCAAAGTATGGTGTTTCCGAGTATATAGAGGATATTTACCTTTTTGAGATGAATTTCAAAAATATTTCATCGAGTGTGTTGAGAATATATATATATCAGAATTTTTACGAGTGCGAAGCACGAGTGGAAATTCTAATATTTTCAACACACGAGATGAAATATTTTTTAATATTTATCGAAAAAAGGTAAATTTTCTTTTTATTTTATAATATTTTAGGACACTTACTGTAATTGATCAATCGGATCTTACGGCACAATTTTCGACTTGACTATGACGTCATAACTGTCAGTTGCAAAACAGAAACAGACCGCCATTTTTTAATACAGCATTTTCAAAGTTCAAAAAATGCTTTTTCAAGGTATTTTAAAGAATTATTTCATCGATTACTTATGACTTAGGCGAAAAAAGTAGAGCCAAAAGTAGACCGGGCTGCTACTGTGAAAATAACATTCACACTGAAAATATCACTTATATTTTCACACTGATAATATCACTTTTATTTGTTTCAGATATGCATTGATTTCACTCATATGTATAAAATAAATCAAATGACTTCATGGTACAAGCAAACAACTGACCATGAATATAGGCAATGGTGACCATAACCTGTCAATCCCAAAACCCAACGATGCTACAGATGAAAGTTGGTCCCAATCAGCACAGTGGCTTTTGGGGAGCAGTAAATGCGATTTATCATTTTTCCTCATTAAAACTAAATGGGTAATCTGAGTTGCCATAGCAACCAAACAAAAGAGTCGACTTTCATAAAAAAGAGAAAAAAACCCTGTTGAGGCAAATATGGTGAAAATTTTCATACAGTCTCAGCCACATACAGCAAATGCTTTATGAGGAGATGATTCGAAAGTATTTTTTTTTTCTAGATTTGGCTTCTTGATTTCCATGGCAACCATAACATGAGCAGTAGACCTAAAACCATATGGCAGGCAGTAGATTGCTTAAGGAACGGTTCTACAAAAGTTTTGTTATAATATCTGCAAAGGCCTGACAGTAAATGTCATTTTCCTAATATTATTGAAAATCTAAGTTGCCATAGCAAGAAAACTAATGAGCGAAATTTAATAAGGAAAACAAAACAAAACACAAAATTCCAATCCCCCAGCCCAAGGATGCTACAGATAAAATATGGGTCCTATCGGCCCAGCGGCTTCGGTGAAGATGTCGTTTGAAAGTGTTGACGACACACGAAAGACGACGAAGACGCAGAGGACGACGACGACGTGAGCTAAACATTACGCAAACACACCTATACAAATACATCGAAACCTTTATTGCCGAAAAAAATGCAAAGTTTGAGATGACAATTTGTGATATTTTTCTTATTTCTGCGCAAAATATAGACTGTGGGTATTCGTCCGAACCGCCGCATCGGGACGGTTCTAAAGAGTAGCCACAATCTATATTTTAGAGCAAAAATAGGAAAAATAAGGTTTGTCCCTGTAAATCCCATTTTTACTATAAAATGTGGGATTCGAGGGGTCAAAATTATGCAGGCGTGTTTTCGTGATGAATCGCCGTTTTATGGCGCCACTCGTAGATTCTTTGACGCAACGTCACTTTCTCGCAACGAAAACGTATAAAAGGACAGAAATACATGTTACAGTCAATACTTTTGGCGGGATTTCTTCTAACAAGCGAAGGGTCAGGAGAATTTGAAGAACACGCCTATACAAATACATTGTAAATTTTACCACCTAAATATGAAAATCTTCAGATGAAAAATTTCGATATTTTTCATATTTCTGCTCACAACATGGATTGTGGGTACACGACAGAACCACCTGATCGAGGCGGTTCTAACGAGTACCCACAATCTATATTTTAGAGTAGAAATAAGAAAAATAAGGTTTACCCCTGTAAACACCAGTTTTACTATATAAAAGGGGGAATTATACAGGTGTGCATCTTCCAATACTGATTGGACCAGAGACGGTTACGCCAAAGGCGGAACGCTGTGGTTGCGGTTCATTTGCTTTGCACTTTTGAGATCCCGTCGAGGCAACACACCGGTGCACGTGAAGGGCATGATGCTGCTACGCAGAGTTGAAACCGACCGCACACCACTACTGGTAGAGGATCTTAGCTTACCGGAGCTCATACCGGAACGTACTACGAGTATAATCTGGACAGCTAGAAGAATAAGTTGATTGTTTTCATACACAGATGGGACTCAAAACCTATCTAAAGAGATGCTTACAAAACACAAACTTCTATCTGAAATTTTTCGAGGTGAAGCCGAGGCAAATATATAAAGATATGAAACTGGTCATGGCATTATTTTTGAACTGTCAGATATAGTGCGGACACTGGCCAAACTGCTCCTAGAGGAGCCTATACGCCTATATAACTTTGACCCCCTTAATCCTCACTGTTATATAGTAAAACTGGGGTTTAAAGTGGTATACATTATTTTTCTTATTTCTGCTCACAAACATAGATTGTGGGTACATATTTTCATTAGGACCGCCTCGTTGTTCGCCTGTGAAGTCATAACATCACAATTAAGGCTGACACGATTAATCGTATAATCGATTAATCGCTCGATAAATTGCACAAAAATGATTATCATTGCTGATTTGTATTTAATCGATTACTTGATAGGTACAATTTATTACCCAAAGTTATGCCTAAAATAGCGGGATGAGTGACAAACAGTGCAGACCCTGATGAGACGCCGCATTCTGCGGCGTCTCATCTGGGTAAACACTGTTTGCTCAGGCCTGTCCGTTCAAATATACATATGGTAATGGGCAACCTATGGTAAGAGCCATTCTCAGACAGAAAGCCAGACAGATAAAATTATGACATTAACCTTAGCGATTAATAATCGATTATTGATCGCAATGACAGGACTGATAATCGATTATCTTTTCAGCTCCGATTAGCCAGCCCTAATCACAATAACAAGTCTGTGAAACCCACTTTATGTAGAGAAAATTGGGGTTGGGTATACATTTTCTGCCTCATTTTTGCTCAAAAAACATAGACTGTGGGTACTTGTTAGAACGGTTCTAACAAGCACCCACAATCTATGTTGAAAGCATAAATCACAAAGATGTTATAATTTTATCTAACATTTGTCATTTCTGACACCATGTTGGGCGCCATTATTTCACAGGGACATGTTGTCCTAATGCGCTGACTCAATTAGGTACCAATTTCTTTACAGCTTCTAGCATTTGTGAGCTGGACACGAGAATAGAAAGTTGCACCGCGGACTATCCTCGGCGCTGGTACTGGGACAATGTCAAGTGTAAATGTAGGAGGTTCAGGAGAAGACGTTGTGGCGGCGGTGGCAACAGTTTCAGTTCCAAAAACCAATGCAGGGTTCAATGCGGTTGGACTTGCTAATGGACAATTGTACTCGTAACATGAAGCCAAATGGCAATAAAGTCATGGTTAAATGAACTTTTTGGTCTGTTTTTTTTTTTCCACTGTAACTGAACTACTCCACAAGGAAACGAAACAGTTCATTGTACATGTAACAACGCTTAGTGTCCACAAGACGCTTAGTGTCTATATGAACAATAGGCCTTGTAACGCTTAGTGTCCACAAGACGCTTAGTCATCACGTGAACAAGTCCGTGAAATGAAGACCCCCCCCACTAAACCCCACTTTATATAGAGAAAACCGAGATTTACGGGGGTAAACATTATTTTCCTTATTTCTGCTCCAAGACATAGGTTGTGGGTACTCGTTAGAACCGCCTCAATGAGGCGGTTCTAACGAGCACCAAAACCTATGTTTGGAGTATAAAATAGAAAAATATCACAAATTTTCATAAAAAAAATTACCTTTTTTGAGGTTTGAAAAACGCACTGTATCACACGGGTGTGTTATCATAATGGTACATATGAACAATCGCAACGCTTAGTGTTCATATGGACACAAAGCGTCGTGACTGCCGATACTATGTGCGATCTCAACGCTTATTGTTCACCATGTCATTTTATTTAAAAATATTTAACTTCAAGGCACTATTTTTTTTCTTCAAAATTTTCGTACATGTAACAACGCTTAGTGTCCACAAGACGCTTAGTGTCTATATGAACAATAGGTCTTGTAACGCTTAGTGTCAATGTTGGACACTAAGCGTTACAATCGCAACGCTTAATGTTCATATGGACACAAAGCGTCGTGACTGCCGATACTATGTGCGATCTCAACGCTTATTGTTCACCATGTCATTTTATTTAAAAAATATTTAACTTCAAGGCACTATTTTTTTTCTTCAAAATTTTCGTATGTCGACTGCTACTCTTCAGAAGGCAATCGTTTTTGGGACCGGCTTTCATGCCATGACGGCTAAACATCAAAATCCTCTTGATTTTTTTTATATATGAACAACATACTTTAGGTTTATGGGCCATTATGACACAGCATTCTGCCTGAAATTATTGCAGGTCGCTGTGACCTATATTTCATGGTCCAGTGATTTTCGCCTTATATCGTGAGAATAATTTGGTGTATGAACACCATACTTCAATATTATAAGTTAGTGTGACCCGACACATGACCTAAAAATAACTGTGGGACAGTGTTACCTATATATATATATACTGAGCCAAACACACAACGCAACACATATATGGTTAAATTTTCGTGGTAATTTCTGGTGCAGGATAGTCTGGGGGATATATGTCGCTGAACAATCACCAATGAATGATTTGGTTTCATTGATTTCGTGTTCCAGACCATGGTTTATGGAGGTCGAACCCGATTGGTCAAAACAGTAATTTTGATTCCATGCGTTTCCGAAGACATCTGGAATGCCTTTTTTTTCAAGATTTCCTTTTTAAAGGATCCCCATTAAGGAAAGATTATGTGATTTAAAAATGTCTTTCGTATTGTCTCAAAATTTAACGAGAAAGTTCTAACGACTGACCTGTTAACGTTTTTACTGAACATTCCATAGACAACAATAGAAAATTAAAGTGGTGACAAATTCCAACAATGGGATTTTCAAATGAAAGCCTTGTGAACCCCGTTTACTTTTATTGTTGTTGGGCGTTTGAAAACAAAATTCTGTGGAATTATTGCATCAGGACACAGAAATGTCATCATGACCTCCAAAGCGAAATCTACAAACAATCTTAGGTCCACGTCTCCTTTAACTAGTCAAAAGCTATGAAACATCTTTGACTCAGGTGAGCGATACAAGGACAACATGACCTTTTGTTTACGATATGGTTTTCCTGACTAAGTTGTTCAAAACTCCGTTTGTCGTTAGTAAACGTTGCCATTAAATAGAGGATCTTACATGAGTGTTCATGTATTATTGAATTTATTAAACGAGTTGAGGAAAAGCGATAAAATGCGAGGCTTTGCCGAGCATTTTATCCTTTTTCCTCGACGTGTTTAATAAATTCAATAATGCATGGACACGAATGCAAGATTCTATTTATCATATGACATTTAAAACGCTTTTTATTCACGATTGTTTCACAAAAATGTCAATATTCCGTCATTAGTAAACGCGACGTCGTTAAGGGCGTCGTACATGTAAAGTTACGGGACGTATCTAGCTAATTTGCATATTTAATCCACTAGTGGATTATCGAAAATATTACATGGCGTTATTACACTCTCAGACGCGACGTCATATGATAAACCTATTTATGACAATGGAATCTACCACCTCACAAGTTTGGAGTGGTCCATTTTCAATCATAGAGGTGGCAGGTATAAATTGTGTGATGTAAGTTGTACAAAATGTTCTTTGAGCAAACAGTGTAATCCCAGATCAGAGGCCACGATCTGTGGCGTCTGATCTGGTTCTACATCGTTTGCGAATATCCCCAAAAAGGGCCGCTAAGCATATATGGGTTCAACATTTTATCATTTATTCCGGCACATTTGCTAATTTGCTACCAATTCTGCAAATCCAAAAAGCTACTTATATTTCTTTCCAGCGCAAATACTGCAATTTATTAATTGATTATCCTGTATTACGCCAGGTCAACCAATATTCAAAAATCATAAATCATATTTTTAATTGCGTCAATTAATAAAATTGTCATTAATCAAGTAATTTCGTATTGGCCAAGTTACAGGTCCTCGGTCAGCTGTATTGGCCTCGGCCTTCGGCCTCGTGCCAATACAGCAGACCTCGGACCTGTAACTTGGCCAATATGAAATAATTTGATTAATAACATAATAATAATAATAATAATAGTTTATCTGTCATTACTGACAATGACCAATATTAATCACATTTGAGAAATGTTACTGTTTGTGTGTTCTAAGATGGCTTATTACGTTAACACAGCCATGAAACACAGTGCATTCTTTTCACATCTCCAAAATGGCTACTTTTCGGACGAAAATCCATGGTATTTGTCTTATGTATACTGCAAACTTAGGTTGTGGGTGTTCGTTAGGCGGTTCTAACGAGTACCCACAACCTACGTCTTGGAGCTGAAATAAGAAAAATCATGTATACCCCCGTAAGCCCAGGTTTTCTCTATATAAAGTGGGGTTTATGGGGGTATTCATTTCACGGACATTTTTGCGCGAGTGATGAAACGAATTCTTGCTCTGAACTTCTCTTGCAAACAAAGCAGAGGCTAGAGGGAGACACTCTGACAGTTCTGTTGGTGGGGCCTTTACTCTGGTTGTGCCCTGTGCGCGTTTCTGTTCAATTTCACTGCATTACGATAACACACCCGTGCGTAATAGTGCATTTTTACATCCCCCGAAACGGTCAATTTTCTGAAGAAAATTTGTGATATTTTTCTTATTTATACTCAAAACATAGGTTCATTGAGGCGGTTCTAACGAGTACCCACAACCTATGTCTATGAGTAGAAATAAGGAAAATCATGTATACCCCCGTAAACCCAAGTTTTCTCTATATTAAGTGGGTTTAGGAGGTATACATTTCACGGACCTTTTCGCGTGATGTGATGAAACCAATTCTAGCTCTGAACTTCTGCTGCAGACAAAGCAGAGGCTAGAGGGAGACACTCTGACAGCTCTGTTGGTGAGGCCTTTACTCTGGTTGTGCCCTGTGTGCGTTTCTGTTCAATTTATCTAGGCATTCGTTTAGTTCTTCCGACCCATTAACAGATGGTAGGATAGAAGTGACCCAAAGGAATTAATGTATTATTTAGTGCTTTTCTTTAAGAAGCAAGGAGTGAGCATACACTGTTAAGATATGGATCAACCGTGGTTTTTCATGCATTAACATTCGCCGGGTCCCGAGGAAGCTGTTTGAACATGAGGCCGCCAGGCCGAATGTTCAAATATCTCCCGAGTCATCCGGCAAATGTTAATGCAATGAAATAACCATGGTTGATCGTTGTTCTTGCATAACTTACGATTCCGACAACAAATTTTGACGAAAACGCCCAAAAGCGTCATATAAACTCCATTTATACCGCAATCAGGCATTCTAGAAACCTAATAAAGGGGTCGAATGAATACTGCAAGCTATAATCGGTAGTGACCTATAATACCATTCTAATGACCTATAATACGTCTAGTGACCGTTTATATACCAGAACTACTTTTCAGATCACTAATTTACAAGTGTCATCAATAACATGCATGTTACGAGATGGAATAGGAAACCTCTCTGGTGCTAATGCACATCTAAATTATTTTAGTAGGTAATTGCAAGGCGGTGCGAGTGAAATATTTTAGGTGAAATACGGTAGGCAAAATATGCTGCTCTATGGCTGATTTCTATAAAATATGCCTAAAAAGTCGCCAACCGCCAAATTGTGCCATATATAATTTTCATACCAGTGGAGTTATACCATTGATTTATAGGGAAGTTTCATCATTTTTTCCCTAGGGGAAATACTATTTTAAGGTAAATCAATTATCTACTCGCTTTTGCTGTATGGATATGATTGTGGATGGTATCTTCACTTTGCCACGCTAGCACGAGTATGCATGGTTTTCCGGTAGTATTCATAGTTCTAACACAGCGCGCCTATATAGGCAATGGAAAACAACTGTGTTTTATTCTTCAACAAATCACGGCTAGGAAGAGCGTGACGAGTGACGTCATTAAAAACTGCCAATTGATGACGTCACTAGTCGATTTCCTTGACGTTAGACGGTGTAACGTCATTTTCTCGCATCGAAAACGTTAGAAAAGGATGTAAATGCATGTGTTTCAGTCGTTAATTTTAGCGGGATTTCTTTTAACAATGGCGAAAAGTTGTGAGATTTTGAAGGAAACAACAACATTATTGCCTATTTTCAGCGTGTTAGAATCGAAATAGATCAGCTCTAGTCTGTGATTTATTGAGTAATAAATCACAGTTTGTCGGTCAGTTGTAAGTAGACAAATCACGCGCGCTACGCGCTCGTGATTTGTCTACTTTACAACTGACCTCCAAACTGTGATTTATTACCCAACAAATCACAGTTAGAGCTGATCTATTTCGTAAATATAAAAACCCTAAAAACATTATCCAGCAGCAGGTCAAGTACGAACAAGTGAACGCAACATAGTGACGGGACAGAGAATGAATATAGAACGGTATGTTAAATCTATGTTTAGTATTATTTTTTGTATGAACATGCTTGTAGGTTTTGGAGGGGTTTACTTATAGTATACTCCAACTTTCTAGAGCCTATTCTGGATTCACTTTTGAAGCCTCTGTGGTGTAGTAATTAGGCTACTAGCTTTGCCAGCTAGATGTCGCAGGATCGATCCCAGGCTTCTCCAGAATGAGAATGATTCTTTTAAGCCAGGTCCTGTCTCATTCTGACATATGTTGTTGAGACGTAAAGTTTGGACACCCGCTCATTCTAGATTCATTTAGGCTTTTATAGACCCCTTTTGTAGAATATAATTAATAAACGTCGGGTTACTTGTTCGATCCATGACTTTTGACTAGCAGTGGTTAGAAAATCGTGGTCCCGTCTCTGTATGATATTAGGTGTAGAGGGGACGTAAATTAAGACGGGTTTAACCATATATTCATCATCAGGGCAAACTCTTACAAGAGCCTGTCGGATTATCCGTGATATCGAACCGTGATAAATTTGATTTCACAGGCATGTTCATGTTGAGTAGAATAATTTTGTTCAAGAAGAATTACGAGTTCCTTTTGTAATGATGGTGTTTTTGTTTGAGAACTCGGTTTGTACATGTATGTATATAAAAAGAACGTGATGATGGCAAGTGAAAGTATTTGGTCGCCACGCGTTATAACGGCCTGAGCGACGTGGATGACGTCAGCTGCGTCATCAGCGTCACGAAGATGGTTGTGGCGTGGTGCCTACCAAATACGGAAAGACTTTACGGCAAACGGTGTTGATCCTTATGAGACACAAACAATTGTTGTGGAGAATAGATGAAAATCTTCCTGATTTTTGAGTTTCTAGCTGTTGTTAATGTAATGATTTTGTGAATAGCTATATTTGTGAGCCGTGTCGCGGAGAAGGATATGAAATAGAGTTTGATTTGTTATGTTTCCTGTAATTGGCGGGTGACACGGTAGCGCGAAGGCGTGGTCTGTTCAGTTGCCTCTTACTTGTGATAATGTAGTGAGCACGAATTTGATAAGTATTATGCTCAGTAGTAGTGAGCCTTTATTGATTTCTGTAGTGCTCAGTAAGGAAACATAAACTTTGAGTATTCTTGTGTCAAGCGCTGGGTGCTGATAATTTGATGCACAGTCAAGTTGAGTTCTGCTGGGCAGTTATTTGTTGCAGGCACTGATCAGCCTGTGGGTCTGGTCGGCGCATGCGCAATTACGGTATGTGCATGAACATATTCTTACTTCTCCGGGAGGGGGATCATGATATAGCATGTACGTTTCGTGAACTGTATCTTAGTCGATTATCGTAATTTGCAGGCACAACGATGTGTGGTGACCTGCTGCTCCCTGCAAGATAGGAGCTGGTACTGGTACGACGCCGTCGGTTTCGTGTCCAGCAAGGGCAGACAAAACCTAAACAGACCGTCCATGCCATATTAAACAGGTCGTGGGAAACAACCTGGAGTCGATTGAAACGAAGAAGTTACCGGGACTTCAAGTTCGAATTATTCAATCACTAATAATATAAAATCAACTTGTGGCCGACAATAAGGTCGACAAACTAGTCGACAGCAGCGCGCGAGTGAACTTATAATCTGTCCAGTCGCGTTTTCGTGTTGTTTCTTTTTCTTATTTTGTTGTTCTTTTTTATTATTTGCTTCTGTAGACATTCACGCAACACCGTTCCGAGCACAGGACATTGTTTTGCCTTCGGGGCGGACGTCGTGAATGGGCTATAGAAGCGATGTTTTGTGTTGGTATTGTTGTATAAAGATACTGTAAATAATTCATGTCATTCATATGATATCTTTCTTGTGCCTTACCCCACAGCTGACCGTACACCTGTCAGAGATCACGCTCGGTTGTCTTGTCAGCATGGGGGTTTGCGGGACGCCGTAAACATACATGTAACAATACAACCTTATATACATGGGAAAACAGCGAAACTGCAAGTTAACATATTTGCAATATTTATTTGAAGAGCGTTTCAGAAAATTCAGCTAAATTCTTACCTTCTCGGTCTTTCCTGGTTCGAATGGCCAGTTGGAATAACTGCGCACTGCTACTACAGTTCCATTTCAACCTCGAAAATAATTTCTAAAGCTAGAATAAACTTTTTATTTGCAGATTTGCATACAGAATGTAAAACGCTGAGAAACTATTATTCGAGCGTCCATGTTGTTTCCTACGTCATTGTGGCGCCGTGACGTCAAAAACTTTGCACTCGTTGACGTTACGTTACGTTCACCGAATGTCGTTTAATATGCCACACTGCCTGCTGTCTTTTTTGCTTAAATTTGCTAAATTATTGCAAAACCCCTTGGTTGTTTTGAATTGCGGTATAAACTAAATAGTACAAAATTACATGATAAGTGTCTTTATTAATAAAATATAATCGGTGAGCCTTAGACATTTTAAAGGGGCGAGCTTTAGCGATATGACGATAACGTTATGTCGCTGATATACATGTATATAAGTACGCTCTATAACTTTGACTTGTGATCGTATAGTTAAAAATATAAAATAGACTATAACTTGAGTCATATTTAGCCGGCCTCAGTGGCTCAGTCGGATGCGCGTCTGACTGGTGATCAGGAGGACGCGGGTTCGACTCTCGCCGGGGTCGGCAACATTCTTTCGTGGAGATTGATCATGAAATCTTTTCTACGGTCATTCTCTCTCTTCCGCTGATTCAAGAAGGGCAGTTGTCAGTTTCTGGCGAAAGAATGTGCACTGTACTGGTTAACCGCTTACGTATAAGCCTGCCCAGGAAAGTGTTGATAGGTAAACTGACCGGCTCAAAAATGACCTAAATAGTGTTGACTGGGCCGTAAAACTCCAATACAAACAAACAAACAAAGTCATATTTCAGTTTTAACAGCTTTATTAGGCAGGCACCTTATACGAGTGCACAACTCCTAAATCAGACTTACGGGATGCAAGCTGATCAAACCCCAGTATTTATAATCACTACAAAAAATCTAACGCAATATCTCTCTCTCATTGCATCATGCTTGTTATCACAACTCTTGCCAATATCTTTTATAACTGTAAGCTATATGTCATGAGTTTGATGACTGCACTAATATTATGATCTTTAAAATGCAGGTTCTGAAAGTAGGGGAGACTGGGGATAGTTGATGCATTTTTAGACTTCTTTGTATATCTCGTGATCTGTCTAACCGATTATGGTCATTTTTCTATCCTCTGAAAGCTTTATCTTTTCTGCATCTAAAACAATATTATAATCCTTAAATTGCACGACCCGCAGAAAAAGCGACCGACTGAAGTCGGTTGATTTTCTAAGAGTGCCCTAAAATCACCGTGTCATTCTGTCATTCGGTCAATCGGTCATTCTGTCAGTCTGTCAGTCTGTCTGTCCGTCCGTAACCCGTTTGTGAAAATTGGTGATAGTGACTTAACCGCTTGGAATATTTAAACAATTTTTGGCATACTGATTAATATCAATAAGATCTAACCAATGAACTTGCGAAATATTACATTCCATTTAGTATAGCCCCGCCGAGGCGAAAAATGTGAAAATTTTCGAACTGCTTCTCCTCGGAAACCGTTGGGCCGATTGAAGTCAAATTTCATATGGAGCCTCTATGGGATGGGGGAAACCAAAATTTGCTCATAGGGTCTAGGTCACATGACCAAAATGGCCGCCAAGCCATAAATGGTCTGTCTGTCTGTCTGTCTGTCCGTCCCTAACCCGTTTGTGAAAATTGGTGATAGTGACTTAATCGCCTAGAATATTTGAATTTTTTTTTTGCATACTGATAGATATCAATGAGATCTAACCAATGAACTTGCGAAATATTACATTCCATTTAGTATAGCCTCGCCAGGGCGAAAAATCCGTAACCCGTTTTTGACAATTGGTGATAGTGACTTAACCGCTTGGAATATTTAAACAATTTTTGGCTTACTGATAGATATAAATGAGATCTAACCAATGAACTTGCAAAATATTACATTCCATTTAGTATAGCCTCGCCGAGGCGAAAAATGTGAAAATTTTCGAACTGCTTCTCCTAGGAAACCGTTGGGCCGATTGAAGTAAAATTTCATATGGTGCCTCTATGGGATGGGGGAAACAAAACTTTGCTCATGGGGTCCAGGTCACATGACCAAAATGGCCGCCAAGCCATATATGGTCTGTCTGTCTGTCCGTCCGTAACCCGTTTGTGAAAATTGGTGACAGTGACCTAACCGCTTGGAATATTTAAACAATTTTTGGCATACTGATAGATATCAATGAGATCTAACCAATGAACTTGCGAAATATTACATTCCATTTAGTATAGCCTTGCCGAGGCGAAAAATGTGAAAATTTTGAACTGCTTCTCCTCGGAAACCGTTGGGCCGATTGAAGTTAAATTTCATATGGAGCCTCTATGGGATAGGGGAAACCAAAATTTGCTCATGGGGTCCAGGTCACATGACCAAAATGGCCGCAAAGCCATATATGGTCTGTCTGTCTGTTCGTCCGTAACCTGTTTGTGAAAATTGGTGATAGTGACTTAACCGCTTGGAATATTTCAACAATTTTTGGCATACTGATAGATATCAATGAGATCTAACCAATGAACTTGCTAAATATTACATTCCATTTAGTATAGCCTCGCCGAGGCGAAACATCCGTAACCCGTTTGTGAAAATTGGTGATAGTGACTTAACCGCTTGGAATATATAAACAATTTTTGGCGTACTGATAGATATCAATCACATCTAACCAATGAACTTGAGAAATATTACATTCCATTTAGTATAGCCTCACAGAGGCGAAAAATGTGAAAATTTTCGAACTGCTTCTCCTCGGAAACCGTTGGGCCGATTGAAGTCTAATTTCATATGTAGCTTCTATGGGATGGGGGAAACCAAAATTTGCTCATGGGGTCCAGGTCACATGACCAAAATGGCCACCAAGGTAAAAACCCTTCAAAAATAGTCTTCTCCAGAACCACTGGGCAGATTTCCACGAAACTTGATAAATGGCATCTGGGACGTAGGCCCATCATAAATTGCTAAAATGGTGACCCTGGGTTGACCTTGACCTTCTTTGTGCCTAGGTCAAACTTTGACACATATGCTTTTGTATTGGAAAATGTGAGAATGCATTTTATCCTGCAAACGATTCAGAATACAGTACTAAAGTATTAGATATATTTTTGCTCCTTACGATAAGGCGCATTTATTGGGGGAACCGTTTTAGGTCAAGGTCACATGACCAAAATGGCCGTCATACCCATATATGGTAACACTCATAAAGCTAAAAGCATCCGGCGGGTCGTGCACTTCAGCTGAAGCACTGGTTTGGGCTTATTTTTCCTCCGTTTATGTAGACTTTTACGGCAGGTCGAATGCATCAACTTGCCCCAGTGGTGGGGCATGTTGATGCAAGGCTTAGGGCAAACTGATGCAGTACTTTATTTTTCGCCTTTACAAGTACAGGCAACGGAAATCACAATAAATTGTGCGAGTCGGACCAACACTGTTATAAACCCATGCGGTATCTTTGGGCCCATAGGGAAAGATGTCTTTTTATCTCAATGTCGGGTAAAAATGCCACAAAATCGAAAGTTGCATCTCCTTAATGATCAAATAGTTTTGACGGGGACGTTGAATCTCGACTTAAATAAAAGGCCACAGGCCAAATGTCATCCGACGTTTGAAATGTCAGTATGTGGTGAAATTGTCTATAAGATACTCGTATGTCGTAAACCATGTTTTTGGAGTTGCGAAAACAAAAATTTCTGTTGATAAAATGGCAAAAACTGACAAAGGGGCAAAGCTCTGGCGAAAACCAGTCAAGCATGACCTCGATGAAATATGATCATCTTCAGGCCATGGGAACAATGAAATTGATGAACAGAAGGATGTTACTGGTCGGTTATATTACATAGTTGCCTGCGCCTTGCATTACTCCAGTGGTGTAGTTAATAGTGATAAAATCGGCGTGTATACATTTTCTACCATTTTTTACCTTTTCCAAAGCACACAATGCAGATGATACATGATGCTACCAGCTGAAGTACTCTCTCTCTCTCTCTCTCTCTCTCTCTCTGGGCATATGCAGAGTCTCCGAGTCTTCCATCTTAAGCCCCATCCATAACTTGTCCAGGAATTAGAAAATAAATTTAAACCTCAGTTTGAAAGTTGGAACCGTGGTGAATGCTATCACTTCTATTTAAAATGATGTTATAGGAATGTCCCTCTTATGTTTATTTACTGAATTTGATAAAACCATTCCGTTTCGTAGAATAAAATGGACACCAAAGCAAAATAAAGTTTAAATTACAGGCCATTTAAAGATCAGGGCCCAGTTGTTCAAAGCCTCATTAGCTTAACGAGCTCGGTGTTGATCTTGTTAACCGTTCTGGCAAGTTCAATATCTAAAATTCCGGATTTTTGCTGAAACAAATGTGAGCAGCTTTTGCATTTGCAAAAGCTGCTCACATTTTTTTCAGCAAAAATATAAGTACTTTCGCCATTTTAAATGAGCAAAGTTTTAACGATACGTTAGCTAACGACGACGCTAGTTTTGAATAATAATAATAATAATAATAATAATAATAATAATAATAGACTTTATTTTACGAGGGTAACAAAATTAGTACAATAACTAATCTCCCTTGTGGCCCTCTGATTTCAAAATAAATTCAAAGAAATAAATTCAAATTGGCCCCTGATTGCAAAATAAATTCAAAGAAATTTTCCCGCTTATGCCCCTTTGCCAAAATTGCTTAAATGGTTTCACCAGAGCTGAACAACATCTCCTAGGCCAATGGCTCTATTCCAAAATTAATTTCACAGAAATGTTCTTCCAATACTGCTAAACGGGTACCATTCAAATGAAAAAGATGACCTCCAAAGCTAAATCTGCAAACAATCTTTGGTCCACCTCTCCTTAAACTAGTCAAAGCTATGAAACATCTTTGACTCAGGTGAGCGATACAAGGACAACATGGTCTTTTGTTTACGAGATGGTTTTCCGGGACCAGTTGTTAAAAACTCCTTTTATCGTTAGTTAACGTTGCCATTAAACCATTTTATGACCATGAAATCTTCCACCTTACAAGTTTAGAGTGGTCCATTTTCAATCATAGAAGTTGCAAGTATAAATTGTGTGATGTAAGTTATAGAAACGGTTCTTGGAGCAAACAGTGTAAACCCAGATCAGATGCCACGTTCTGTGGCGTCTGATCTTGTTCTACACCGTTTGCGAATATCCCCCAAAAGGGCCGCTATGCATACATGGGTTAAACATTTGATCATTTATCACGGTATATATGCTAACAATTCTGCGAATCCAAAAAGCTGCTTATATTTCTTTCCAGCGAAAATAATGCAATATAATAATAATAGTTCGCAATAACCAATCGGCCCCCGCCCATTGGGGCTTGAAGAAATATATAGGTTGCATGATGCTTCGACGCAGAGCTGAAACCGACCAGCACACGAGTACTGGTAAACCACTTAGAGGATCTAAGTCTGCCCAGGCAAAGCGGTGCGAGGTTGGACCATCCATGCCTATAAACCCTATTGGTTTCATTGGGCGGCAGGGCTTTAGATGCCATTTCATCTCAATGTCGGGTAAAAGTCCCACAAAATTGGAAGCAACGTCTCCAAAACGACCTTTACAGTGTTGACGGGGACGTTAAACCTCAAATCAAATAAACGAACAAACAATTACATTTGAGAAATGTTACTGTTTGTGTGTTCTAAGATGGCTGATAAAACCTATTCTAGCCATTACGATAACAAACCCGTGTGACATAGTGCATTTTTACATCCCCCAAAACGGTCAATTTTCTGAAGAAAATTTGTGATATTTTTCTTATTTATACTAAAAACATAGGTTGTGGGTGCTCGTTAGAACGGCCTCATTGAGGCGGTTCTAACGAGTATCCACAACCAATGCCTTGGAGCAGAAATAAGGAAAATAATGTTTACTCCCGTAAACCCAAGTTTTCTCTATATAAAGTGGGATTTGGGGGGTATTCATTTCACGGACTTGTTCACTTGATGTCTGAACTTCGGTTGCAGACAAAGCAGAGGCTAGAGGGAGACACTCTGGCAGCTCTGTTGGTTAGGCCTTTACTCTGCTTGTACCCTCTGTGCGTTTCTGTTCAATTTCACTAGGCTTTCATTTAGTTCTTCCGACCCATTAACAGATGGTAGTATAGAAGTGACCCAATGGGATTCATGTTTTATTTAGTGCTTTTCTTTAACCATTGACCTGCTGAATATTTATATATGCCACACCCACTACTGATTATCAACCAATCAGATTACTTGATGCCAAGTATTGCAACAAATTCATGAGCTGAATGACAAACAATACGGATCCTGATCAGATGGCTTCTTCAGAAACCATCTGATCTGGATCTTCATTGTTTGAAAGATAAGACATATCCGGGCTCAGTAGGACAGGGGATAAGAAATAAGGAGTAAGCATACACGTTTTTTTAGGGTTTTGGTTTTACGGCCCTTTCAAGATTATTTCACTCATATCGAGCCAATCGTTAATCAGAGGTGGGCGAAAACAGGAGTACCCGGAGAAAAACCACCTGACCTTCCGTTACAGAACGTGGCGTCTCAACATGTGACCCGATAAGCATACACGTAGAATATCTCATTCATACATACACTATCACGCAATCTGATTCTTGTTGCAGTGCTTCCAAGAGGTGGAGCTATAAAGCCTATAGGCCATTAGTATGTACACTATCAGGGTGGCCACTGTAGTTGGTAATTCGAACAAGTACCTAGAATCTATGTTGTTATGCAAAAACTACAACTAATAATAATAATAATAATAACAATAATAATAATAATAAAACAAAAACAATAAAAGCTTGTTCAATACGGAATTTCAGAGTTATTCCGATATACATATATTCTTTTACTGCAGTGGAGAGTGGGCTAGACATATGGAACTTTGAAGGTCCACTGAGATCAAGGGGCATAATCCAATTTTATCTCCTGATTGCTAATCCTCGCGAATTACCTTGCTTTATTGACCAGCGGAGTTTACCGAATATCTTTCACGAAAGAGAGGATAAATACGAAGGTTACCTGTTTATTTGCGCATCACCTGGACGCTGCTTTATCAATAAAAAAGCAATGTCTCCAAAATTACCTATATAGTGTAGACGGACATGTGTAACAAACTAAAGTATGCAGGTCGGACCTCCATGCTCATGAACCCTATTTGGTTTCATTGGGCGGCAGGGCTTGAGATTTCATTTCAATGTCGGGTAAAAGTTCCACATGATCTGAGATGCTACATGCATCAGATACACCAAAATTTAGCTTAAAATGGCAACTGCATTAAAATCTAATTCTATATATATACTATCCCTTTTACATGCAACTGATACTATCTTCCTGATATTTTTTTTCCTGATACTTTTTTCCGATACTTTTTCCCTGATACTTTTGTCCCGATACTTTTTTTCCTGATACTTTCTTTCATACATTCGTTTGACGAGACACTATTACTCAAACATTTATATGTTCTTGTGTATTTGAATATTGCCATAAAATTGGGAAGGATATACCTTCACAAACAGTGAACACACAGTGAAGACCCATTTCAAACGTACCGACGTCTAGCCTGGACCTACATTCTTTGCCACTCATCTAAGACCAACATGTGTTGGGTAGAATGGTGGGTCTCAACCCTTGCGCCGAGGTGATAAAACTTTTTTTGTGAGAAACTCATTTGAGTATGAATTTTGTCCTGCTCACAACATTTTTGTTGGCATTGTTTTTAACAATAAAAATGGCGTTTTTAACGAGTACCCACAACCTATGTATTGGAGCAGGAATAAAAAAAATACTGTTTACCCTTCACCAATTTTCTCTATATAAAGAGGGGTTCAGTGGGGTGATTATTACACGGACTTGTTTACATGATGTGGACACTCATTAGAAGCGCTTAAATAATAAAATATTGTGTCATTTTTATAAAGATGTTGTGGCTATTCAATAGAAGCGCTTTTTACTAAACGTGTTATGGGTATCATTACTCATAGTATGGATATAGATAAAGCAACAGGTTCAATATGACCAAAATAGTGTTGACATAGCCATTACGCTGCTGATCCCAGAAGTTTATGGCTTAAACCTTCCAACCTTGTAGACCGGTTCATATACCTATGCAAACAGTGTAGATCCAGATGAGGCTCAAAATGCATCACGAAAACACGCCTATACAATTTTGACCCCCTTCAATCCCACTTTTATATAGTGAAACTGGGGTTTACAGGGGTGTATCATGACATTATTTTTCTCATTTCTGCTCTAAAATATAGATTGTGGGTACTCATTAGAACCGCCTCATGGAATACCCACAATCTATATTTTGAGCAGAAATAAGAAAAGTATCACAAAGTTCATCTTAATTTATGCGTTTTCTTGGTGGTAAACTTTACAATGTATTTGTATAGGCGTGTTTTCGTAATGGCACCGTTTCATCAGGATCAACACGGTTTGCCAGTAAGCGAATTATACTCAGAGAAATATATCTGAACAAGTACTCATCATAACGTCCAATGTGCTTTTGATCTGAAAAAATAATTTTAAAAAGATATCAGTTCCTAGAATGCACTTCAGAAAGTCGGGGTGAAAGGGTTATTTACCTATCCCTTAGGGGCAATTATTGCTTGTCCTGCATAGCGCAATAAACACTTTGGCTGAATTATAAAAATCATAAATTTACTACCTAAAGATGCCAATTACAACAATTCTCGTTGTCTTTGTTGTCAGCTGGTTTGTTGCAAAACGAGCAGACTGCTACCTGAGGAACAGTCTGATCGGGATCTACACTGTTTGCATGCGTGCCAAATGTTTGCGAATGTTAGCAAGTATGAAGCAGGTGACATAAAGTGACAATATTTTCAGATGCAGTTTTTCTTGGCATCTTAAGGGTTAAAGGAGTTCTTTCACAAAACATATGGGCCTGTGCATGACAAAACCTACAATAAGATTAGTACAACTAGCGAAGACACAGATCAACCTGCATTTACATTCAGTCTGGCCAGTCTTCCCGTGTTGCTCTCTGGCTAATCCGCATGCCTTAAAAGACTCATTCAAACAGCAAAGACTGTGATCAGACTGTGCGCATCTCAGGTTTGCTGGTTGCAATGGCCCTTTTGCAGGTTTGTCATACGCAGGCTCATATTTCGTTATTTTTCGAATAAGGAAAAAGTTCAGACCATATCTAGATCAATGGTTCTGTATAACAAAAACTATTGACTATACGCGAACAGTCCAGACCCAGAGCATATGCCGCATCTGATATGGGCCTTCACTGGTCCACCAATTATATGCAAACATTATATAATATCATGCGAAAGAAAACCTGTTTATGCCCTACATTACGAAGACACGCATATATATATAAGTCTGATATTTTCAAAAAAAAGAGATTTGAACCACCTCGGCAAGTAACGAGTACCCAACATGTATGACTCGGAGCAGAAATAAGGAAATTACAGTGAAATTCCGCAATTCAGACCACCTAACATCACGATAACAAGTCCGTGAAACGAAGACCCCACTAAACCCCACTTTATATAGAGAAAAGTGGGGTTTACGGGGGTATACATTATATGCCTTATTTTTGCTCAGAAACATAGATTGTGGGTACTCGTTAGAACCGCCTCATTGAGGCGGTTCAAACGAGCACCCACAATCTATGCTGAAAGCAAAAATAATAAAGATGTTTTAAATTTTCCCTAATATTTTTCACTTTCTGACACCATGTTGGACGCCAATATTTCTCACGGACATGTTTTCCTAATGAAATTATGCATCACGAAAACACTCCTTTATAATTTTGACCCCCTTGAACCCCGTTTTTATATAGTAAAACTGGGGTTTGCAGGGGTAAACCTTATTTTTCTTATTTCTGCTCAAAATATAGATTGTGGGTACCCGTTAGAACCGCCTCATCGATGAGGCGGTTCTAACGAGTACCCACAATCTATGTTTTGAGCAAAAATAAGAAACATATCACAATTTTTTAATTTTTGATTTTTAAACGGTAAAGTTAACAATGCGTTTGCATAGGCGTGTTTTCGTAATGATTTTATCTTTCTTCGTGTTTTCTGCACTAATTATCCTCTGGTCAGGGTCCACCATTGAGACTGTTCAAAAATGTTCTTAAAGACCACTTTTGAACAGTCCAAAAGGTGGTCTTAATATAGGACTTTACTGTACTGTGAACGCCTTTAACCCCAGTTCTATTATATAAAAGTGAGGTTTAAGAGGGTCAAATTTATAGGTGCGCGGAAATTTTTTTCCTGTGACTTTTTTTCCTACAACCAAATTATATAGGTATGTTTTGGTAAAACATGCAAAAACATTTACGGTGAAACTTCGCTAGCTCGAACATCAATTGCCCGTTTACCATGGCTGATTCGAACACATTCTGCACCCGAGGAAATTCTTTCCATCGATTGATCATGAATCATTCTCTCCCTTCCGCTTATTCAAGAAGGGCTTATTCTAATTAACACCTACTTGAAAAACAACAAGACACAATGAGACATCATAATTACCAAACAAACTGCAATCATAATATTTTTTTCTGCTCCGCTAATTAAAGAAAAGATAATTGTCGCTATTAACCCTTTTTGTACCAAATGGAATCTCCCTTCTTTTATACAGCAGGAGTTCATTTAAATATTTAGGGGCGTCAAGTTGTGTTTTCTTCACGGATTTATTTGAAAACTGGCTGAACATTTTGCAAACATTGTGGGCCCTGATCAGACGCCACGTTCTGATCTTGGCCTGCACTTTTGCCAATCACCCCTTGAAGGGTTTCCGGTACAAAAGGTGTAAGGCCTGGTCCCGAATTATAACTCAATATTTTCCGCTGTCTTCCGATAATTTCCGAATCAGAATTTTAGAAGAAAAAAAAGAATACCACTACTACCAAAATGCCAAAAGGACATAGTAATTTTCAAACTTTTTAATTGAAACAAAAACTAAATCGTTCATAATTATCACCACTACGTTTTTTTCCCAGCAACTTTTTCCAAACGTGGTATTTAAATCTCTTTTTTTTTAAGTTTTGTTAATAAACCCTAGGAGAGAAATAGACATTTTACTATATATTTTAATCATTTCGATAGGCACCTAAAACAATCAACAAAAGGTATAGCAAATTTTTTGTCCAAAAAATATGAAAATAATATCAGCATATTCGTGAATAAATGAAGTTTCGAAATTTTCCAGCAAAAAATTTGTAATTATTTACAAATTTATTTTATGAAATAAAAACTAAAGTGTCGTTATATATTTCTTTACATTTCGCCGCCAATATTATTGCAGGTAAATCGGATACGGCGGTCGCCCAAAGTTGGATACGCGTAGGAGCTAAAGAGACCAATAAACAAGCGTTTGATGACTTTGAAGGTAAATTTTGTAAAATATCTAAAGACGGACGGCGTCATTGTTATCAGCTCACCTGGAACAAAGTTCGAGGTCAGCTTTTGATGTGGTCTGTTTTCTTTCGCCCGTCCGTCGTTAACATTTAACATTTTCGATATCAGCTCCAGATTCGTTAGTCGGATAGAGCCCATACTTTGTGAGCATTGGGACAACATGGAGATTCAAAATTGTTAAAAACGTCGCGTTCCAATATCTAAGATCACCGCCTAGGCGGCCGAAATTGAAGTGATTGACAAGGAATCGATACTGTAGCAATGCACCTTCCATGCATTATGAAAACATGCCTATACAAATACATTGTAAACATTACCGCCAAAATACACAAAAACAATAATTTTAAGATGAAAAACTGTGATACTTTTATTGTTTCTGCTCAAATATAGTTTGTAGGTACTCGTTAGAACCGCCTCGAGGCGGTTCTAACGAGTACCCACAATCTATATTCTGGAGCACAAAATAAGAGAAAAAAGTTTACCCCTCTAAACCTTACTATATAAAAGTGGGGTTCAAAGGGGTCAAAATTATATAGGCGTGTTTTCGTGATGAAAGACATAAATAGAAACAAAAAGAAAAAAAAAAAAAAAAAACACCGTAATTAAACATTAAAAGAAGAAAGCAAAAATGCCTGTTTCGTTTCTACAAAATATGATTGTGCTGAAACGTTATGTGAGGCACCTGAGAAGCACGGAGATTCAAAATTGCTAAATAATTCCGTACCACCATTTCAGCTGACCTTAATCTTGAAATTCTTTTAGCGATATAAGCTCCCGAACCGTAAGGAGGATTGCGCTGGATTTTTGATTGGGTGCTCCGCGACAACAAAGAAGGTAGGAATTGAAACATCGTTGCGCTCTAATGTCCAAGATAGCATTAAATGTGGCCATCTTGAAATTTATTCAGATTGCAGGGAGGCATCGCGGCGATATGGGAGAATTTGAAAGAAAGACCGCGGGAGCGCCACAATCACAAGACGCAACCATGGAACGGTCATTAAATATATTTATCGTATTAAATATATTTATACTGAGGGGTTGTGGGGGTGGGGGGTCTTAAATCAATTTTTGCGTGGCCAAAGTCCTCGTCCTTAGTTCTTTCGTTGTTTAGACAAATGTTGTTGTTGTTTTTTTCAGTCCGCATGAAGCGCAAGATCTCCGAGAATATAAAAATCAATCGACTGCAGAGATAAAACAACAGTGAGGACTTGACAGCATGAAATAACTAAAATGCTGGAGCAGAAGAAAACCAACATCTAGACTGCGGTGGGCCGGACCAGAGATAGAACATCAGGCCCCAACCGACATTTACTTAAAAAAGATTAAGTAAATCTTTTGCTCGGAGCCACCATAGAGTTTGAGGTCCGACCCGCCGGCGTGTAATAAATCCTTGCTCAAGCAAAACAATTAAGGGGAATGGGAACACCTTCAAGGGAGGCAACTACTGCAAAAGTATTTTTGTCTCACATATCAATAGGGGTCAACTCTTAAAGGAAAGAATTTGCTCATAAGGAGCAAATTCTTTCCTTTAAGAGAAGACCCTTTTTCAATGGGACAGGGCTTATATAAAAGCGAACAGGAAGTCTCGAAAGTTGTCTCCCTTTGAAAAATGGCGGAAAAATCTGCCAGGTGTTCCCATTCCCCTTAAGATACCATTTCGACAATGTTTTTTCGTAACTATACTTGCTGGATAGTTGTATCAATTCCTGATTATTGTCTACGGCCCCCGCCCATCGGGGCTTGAAGAAATAGATGGGCTGCATGATGCTTCCACGCAAAGCTGAAACCGACCCACACACAAGTACTGGTAAACCATTTAGAGGATCTAAGCCTGCCCAGGCAAAGCGGTGCGAGTCGGACCGCCCATGCTTATAAACCCTATTGGTTTCATTGGGCGGCAGGGCTTGAGAAGCCATTTCATCTCAATGTCGGGTAAAAGTCCCACAAAATTGGTAGCGACGTCTCCAAAATGACCTTTACACTGTTGACGGGGACGTTAAACCTCAAATCAGACAAACTGATCATTGTCTTCAGGTTGAACAAGGGGCATACCTCTTGCCTACAAGGTCAGACGGTTAAACACTGGTTCGCTTAATGTTTGTGCTCATGCAATGTGCAAAACTTCAAGTTGCTTACTTTAGCCAGTATCTAGTTTCACAAGCACCAAAAAACATTACCAACAGACGGACAGGGGAAACCAGCATTCTCCTTAATTTCTTCGAATAGAAGTGAAGGCAATGATCTGGAATCGATACATTTACCTCAAACCTCCAGTCCAAGACACAAAAGGACAGAAACACAAACTTAAAACTACTAAACCACACGGAAATGACAATGCCAATTTATCTGCGACTACTGTACACACATTCAAAGACGAACTTTCTTACATGCTTTTCAATGAATGATAGAGATTTATCAGTGAAATATAAATCGATATTTTCACTGTTTCAAACAGTGACTACTTTTGGGACTACTTTTTTCTTCAAATCTAACTCTAATTTCAATTTTATCTTTGTCAGATAACTGAACAATACTGAAATGTGTTCTAATTGACGCATAGTCCGTTCATGTGTGACGGGGACGTTACTGACGTCATTTATGACGCTGACGTCACGTCTTTTGTCGCGCGACGTTAGACTTGCCAGCAACTTCTTTTGAAAACTACTCTCTCAATTATTTCATTAATCATTCATAATAATACCATCCCAGGCCATTTCTCAGGTGCAAACTCTCAGTTTACACCCAATAGTATACCCACTAAACACGATGGACACCACTAAATTGACGCGAAACGAACAGGAACAAAGATAATTTTCCCCGAATGTGAGCGACACCATTAAAGACGCTAAATATTGCCTTTTGAAGCATGTAAGAAACAGAAAATTTGATTTTTTCAGTGCAAGATCAAATTTTATTTCACTCATGAACACCAAAACTGCTATTTTCACTCGTGGCTACGCCACTCGTGAAAATAACAGTTTTGGTGTTCATTCGATGAAATAAAATTCGATCTTACACTGAAAAAATCAAATATCCTCTATATCACAAAAATAAAATGGTTTAGACTAATAATTTGTCCAGTCCTCAAGAAAGCTTCCAACTAATCAGTGCAACATCTAGTTTTATCATATGACGTCGGGTCTGAGAGTGTAATAACGCCATGTAATATTTTCGATAATCCACTAGTGGATTAAATATGCAAATTAGCTGGATACGTCCCGTAACGTTACATGTACGACGTCCTTAACGACGTCGCGTTTATTAACGGTGGAATATTGACATTTTTGAAAACAATCCTGAATAAAATGCGTTTTAAATGCCATATGATAAATAGAATCTTGCATTCATGCTCATGTATTATTGAATTTATTAAACTCGTTAAAGAAAATCGATAAAATGGTCGGCAAAGCCTCGCGTTTTATCCCTTTTCCTCAACTCGTTTAATAAATTCAATAATACATGAGCACTCATGTAAGATATGAGCACTCATGTTAGATCCTCTATGAACGTCTCCAAAATTACCTTTAAAGTGTTGACGGGGACGTTAAACCTCAAATCAAACAAACAAACAAAGATCCTCTATGTAGTATAAGTGAAGGGAAGAATATATATTTCTCATATGAAGTCGTTGATAAGCAGTGGATAACGTCGTGTAATGAAAATCGTATGACCACACATGTAATAACACTTTGGCGGGATTACATAACGTCATAACAACGTCCATGTCCATGCGGTTTTGGGGAAAAATTGTCAAATTTAAAGGCGATAAAATCCAATTTAAATTGGTCATATCATAAACCGAATCTTACACTCGTGGTCATTTCATACGATTTACTTGCAAATGTCTTGGCTTAAATTTAAGAAAACTGTATATACTTATTAATAAACAAGAAAGAAAATGTAATATGTGTTATGTGTGTATGTGAGTTTGTGTGCCTTAATGCAAGCATGCTTGCTGGGGGTGTGCATGCATGTGTATGTGTGTGAATTCGTGAGTGATAAGGGAGTTTGGCTTATTGAAAATTAGAGAGATAATGTTGGTTGGTGCCTGATGCTCTGTCTCTGGTCGGGCTCATCGGAGTCTAACTGTTGGTCTTCTTTTGCTACAGCATTTCAGTGGTTTCTTGCTGTCGAGTCCTCACCGTTGTCTCACCTCTGTGGTTCTTTGATTTTTGTGTTCACGGAAATGTTGCACTGATGAGTTAGGAGGCCTTCATGCGGACTGAACAAATTATTTGTCTAAATCGCGACGGAAGTAAGGGCGAGGATTGTGGCCACGTAAAATCGATTTAAGCCCCCCAGTGGAAATCTTTCACTGACCGTTCCAAGGCGGCTCTTCTGTGGCGATTTATTTATGTTGTTGTTTGTTACTTACTGTGTGTATCACTTGTGTCTTTTGGTTTTGGATGGCCATATGGCCATTTTGTGGGAAAGTAACTGTCCTTGTGGCCTTCCTTTGTTTAGGTTTCCCTTATGGTCTGGTCGCTTAATGTTTGTATTTCTTTCCCTTTGATGTCTTTTATGGATGGAGTAAGTTAATTGTATCAATTCCTGATCTTTGTTTTACTTCTACTTTGGTGAACCAGAAGGCAGAGGTGGAGCGGACAGCAGCATCTGCAACATCAGCCTTATTTATTATTATTATTTATTATTTATATATTGTTTTTTTTTCTAAAACAACCCAAAAACAAAATATCCAGGGATCACTAATTTCTTTGCTCTGTTACCAATCTTCCAGAGCTTTTTATATAGTTTTGGACTGCAATGAATAGAGTAGAATTCTCTTGTTCCGTTAGGTTATCGTTTCCGAAAAGGAGTTTCTCGATGTTCAAAGGGTGGTAATTACGTGTTGCATTAAACATTGTAATATGTGCATCTGGGTACTTGGTGCAATTAAAGAAGAAATGATCGGCATCTTCCATTCTAAAACTGCAGGTACAAGCAGGGTTATTACATAAATGATTTATGTATAAGTGCATGTTTAAATTGCTACAACGATTTCAGGTTCTTGCCTGTAAAACTGACCGGTATCTTTCCCCACATAAAACGAATTGTGGGACATTGTTACAGTCAGTGCGGAGATTTTTAATTTTATTTTTGAAACATGATAGACTGCTAGATGAACGGATTTTTTCATCAAGTGAGTTCCATAGATATATTGATGATGGTATACAAGACTTACGTGAAATTTCTGATCTGGTAAATGGAACAGTTATAGTATTAATATTGCGAAGATGATAATTTGTTTTATCTCTTACGAAAGTTGGAATAAGGTCACTTATATATTCTGGAACCAAGTCATTTGCAGCATATACATAAATGCTAGTTTTTGTTCCGTACGTCTGTTTTTAGTGGAACCCATCCACATTCGCTTTATAGGTTAGCTAATGAAACAGAAAGGGTTAAGCCCGAAACAATCAAGGCAGCTTCGTTTTGGAGTTTTTTTTTCTAAAATACTAGAGTCTTGCAGTGTACAATTATCCCAAACTACTGCAGAGAATTCTAAAATGGGGAACACATAGGAGATGTAAATTTGATTTAGTGCAACTCTATGGAAAATGTATTTCAGTTTACGCATAATACCAATGACTTTGGAAGCACTAATAACGATATTTCCTATATGTTTATGCCACTGATCCTTGTTACTTAGAGTTAAGCTTAAATGTTTGTGATCTGAGACAAATTTAATTGGAGTACCATCCAGAATTATGTTTGACAAGTTTTCAGTTGCTTTAGTGTAAACAAGATGGTTTCAGTTTTCAAGGCATTGAATGTTATAAGCCATTGTTTGTCCCATGCGGACAGAATCTGTAAATCATGATTAATTATACCCTGTAAGTCTGCAATTGATGGTGTTGTGCAGAACAGAGAACTATCATCAGCAAATAAACGTATTAAACTAAGTAGAGAGTCTGCAATGTCATTAACATAGATCAGAAACAGCAATGGACCAAGAACTGAACATTGAGGGACTCCAGCGTAGACAGGTTATAGTGTCGAAGGATCTAATAACCATACGTTGTGACCTTTTACTTAAATAATCAGTAAGCCAACCCAATAAAGGGCCATTTATTCCATGTTGTTCCAGTTTCAACACAAGACCCTTGTGCTAGACTCGGTCAAAAGCCTTTGACAGATCACAGAAAACCATGCATAAGAACTTATCATTATCGAAAGGTTGACACATATGATAATATATATCTATTAATTGATAGGTAGTTGAGTGGTTTGGTAAGAAGCCAGACTTGTATTTATACAGTAAATGATTGTCGTGCAGGTGATCGTAAATATTCTTAAATGCAATACGTTCTTGTAGCTTGCCTATGTTGCTTTCTGTAGTTAGACGAAAGAGACTTGTCTCCCTTTTTAAATAATGGGAGAACATTAGAGTCTATCCATGAAATTGCAAAGGTTCCTTCTCTGAAAGATCTATTAAAAAGGACTGACAGGGGTGTTGAGATTTCTTTTGAAACTGCACTTAACATTCTATTGCTAATGGCATCAGGACCAGTAGCTTTATTTGGGTTCAATAACTTAATTAGGGTTTCAATTTCACCAGCAGTGCAGGAAATATCAGAAATAAGATTGTGTGTTTTTGGATGAAAAGGTGGGAGCTGAACGTTTCTGTCATCAACATTTGTGATTGAAGTAAAGTAGTTATTTAGACATTCAACTTATCAAGTTCCGATGGTTGGGGTATATTGCTGGAGGTATTATTGTTTTTAACAAAATGACAAATGACCTGCCAAAACTTTTTGTTATCATTTTTGTGGAAGTCGGAGATTGACAACTTTAGATTTATATATAGAGGATCTTACATGAGTGCTCATGTATTATTGAATTTATTAAACGAGTTGAGGAAAACGGATAAAATGCGAGGCTGTGCCGAGCATTTTATCCCTTTTCCTCAATGAGTTTAAAAAATTCAATAATACATGAGCACGAATGCAAGATTCTATTTATCATATGACATTTTAAACTCATTTTATTCACGATTGTTTACAAAAATGTCAATATTCCGCCGTTAGTAAACGCGACGTCGTTAGGACGTCGTACATGTAACGTTACGGGACGTATCTAGTTAATTTGCATATTTAATCCACTAGTGGATTATCGAAAATAATACATGACGTTATTACACTCTCAGACGCGACGTCATGTGATAAAAAACCTTACCTCTGCATGTTTGTTTTAGATTGTTTACTTTATTTCGACCTTTCTTATATTTGCTCCAGTCATTGACATCCCCCAGAACATAAAACTCAAAGAGGCCTTCATGCGGACTGAACAGATTATATGTCGAAATCGCGACAGAAGTAAGGGCGAGGATTGTGGCCACGTAAAGTCCATTTAAGCCCCCCCCCCCCCCCCCCCCACACACACACACACACACACCGCCGTGGAATGCATTTCACTGGCCGTTCCAGGGCGGTTCTTTTGTCACGGTTTTTGTTATGGTTTGTGTTTTAGTGTGTGTATCGCTTATTTTATTTTGTTTTGGATAGCCAATTGGCCACTGGTGTGTGTGTGTGTGTGTTTGTGGAGGGGGGGTGGGGGCGGAGGTGTGTGTGTGTGAGGGGGGGGGGGGGGTTGCTTGCTATTGATGTTTCCATTAGGGTCTAGTTGTTTCATGTTTGTGTTTCTTTCCCTTTGGTGTTTCTGATGGGAGCTGTGGGTTAATTGTATCGATTCCTGATCATTGCCATCACTTTTATTTGTGAATATAAATAGCCTAACCTGTTGGAAAGGAATTAAACACTTATGACAATGGGATCTTCCACCTTGTATGTTTGGAGTGATCTATTTCCAAAAAAAAGGGTATCAGGTTTGCCTCAAGCAAATTTAAGCAAACAGTGTAGACACAGATCTTGATATGCACTGTTTATCAAAGTCCCGAAATAATGGACCGCTTGGCATATATAGATTAAAATCGAAGCACTGACAGCACAAGTGGGTTGCTTGTCTCTGAGTATAAGCCGGGAAAATGATCCTGAACGATAACATGTAGGCTGGTTCCCGTCTAACTGATAGTAAAAATGTTTTATTTTCATATACGAATATTTCATTGTTAACAAATGGTTTCCTTACTGACTTGGCTGATCAGCTATGAGATTCTGCCAGGCAGGGGAGTTAATATGTGGAGGACAACTCATAGCCAGGGGGCCAGGCTAGGTGACATTGACTGTTGATTTGTTTAACTCTTTCATTCCTGTACTGTAATTAAAAGTTTAAACCCACAATAACCATAATAAGACGCATCCATTACATATACACGCCTATACAAATACATTGCAACCTTTATAGCCGAAAAAGGGAAAATTTTAAGAGGAAAAAGGGTGATATTTTTCTTATTTCTGCTTAAAATATAGATTGTGGGTACTTGTTAGAACCGCCTCATCGAGGCGGTTCTAACAAGTACCCACAATCTATATTTTAGAGCAGAAATAAGAAAAATAGGGTTTACCCCTGCAAACCCCAGTTTTACTATATAAGAGTGGGGTTCGAGGGGGTCAACATTATATAGGTGTGTTTTCGTAATGCGTTCTGTTGCATCTGACCATAAATTCTAAATTCAAATTCAAATACTGTCAGCACACAAAGCAAACCCTGATCAGACACCGCGTTCTGCTGCGTCTGATCTGGATTAACACTGTTTGCCAAACGCACCACATGATTCCATCCAGGGCCCAGGATTACAATGCGTACTTAAATTTTAAGTACCTACTTAAACTAAATATTTACTTAACTGTCGTATAAAGTGAACTACAAAGAATTTCTTTCGTTTAAGTCGATACTTAACCAGAGAATATCCTTAAATATTTAAGGTAACCCAGGTAGGTACCTTAACTTTTAAGATTGGACCTTGACACATGAATTTATATATCAACAACGGCAAACACGAGAGCTTTTATTTGCCCGAAATTACCAGTCATGCTCGGTAGCTCAGACGGTAAAGTGTTTGCATTATATTCAAGAGGCCCTAGGTTCGGGTCCCGGTCGAGCCACTTTTTTTTCCTCCTTGGAGCGCAAGTCAACTTGGCGATGAGGTATAAAACAACTGGGATTTCTCCCTTGGTGTGTCACAGTTTTTGACCGATAGAGCTGTATAAAAACTTCCCTTTACATAATACTGTAAAATACTGGTAACAGGGTAACAATCTATTGTTTGGTGTAGGAAGGTTTTTACAAGCGAAAGGGGGTCTTAAACGACTTGGTTGTTTTTGTCAGGGTAGGTGTGTGTATGTTTGATTGATTGATTGGATGTTGAACGTCCCTTTCAACTATATACAGGTCATTTTGGAGACGTTGCTCCTATTTTGAGGGACTTTTACCCGACATTGAGATGAAATGACTTCTCAAGCCTGTCGCCCAATGAAACCAATAGGGTTTATAAGCATGGACGGTCCGACTCGCGCCGCTTTTCCTGGGCATGCCATAGGGGCTTGAATCATGAAAAAAAAAAGAAGAAAAAAAAAAAAAAAAAAGATTCAAGCCCCTATGGGCAGGCTTAGATCCTCTAAGTGGGTAACCAGTACTCGTGTGCGGTCGGATTCAGCTCTGCGTGGAAGCGTCATGCAGCCAATTTATTTCTTCATGCCCGATGGGTGGGTGGGGCCGACAGGTTTGTGTGTCGGGGAATTGGGGGTGTTTGGGGAGGGAGGCTGGCGCATATCAATTTAGTCTGTTATTTAAAAACTGATCCTGTGGCACAGCGGGTCCATGTTCCTACGCTTATGCATGTCCTGCTACTTTTACACATACAATGTTCACAACCATCATGATTATGCCGTCTTTATATTCAGTGTCATGAAATAGTATGACGCCACGTGCATTTAAGAAATGACTTTTATTTTTCTGCTGTTCATGAAAGTATGAACGAACAGGGTCGCCTGCAAAATAAATGAACTCCGAAGGGGTTCATATAAACTTTGCTAGCGACCCGCTGTCGTTCATACCTTCATGAACATCGAAAGAATATTTCTTATATTTACATTCTTTTTTCCTCACTTATAAGGCAAACTTTTAAAGCTGAAAAACATTTACACGCAGTTTTCTATAAAGAGCGGAACGCCCAATGAGATCATAGAGAACCATGGTTTAGACTGGCGTCACTTGACGTCATGGAAAATCATATGACTTGATGCGTTTATGGAAGTATGAACTGCATTGTTTTCTATAGGTTTACATTAGTATTTTCACTTGAAATGTAAATAATTTCTATTTTGGCGGGAACAACTGTTACGTATGTCAGCGATGTACATTTGCAGGGCAAATGGTCATAGTAAAGGCAATAAAATCCAATTTAAAATCCAATTCGAAGGCCCGTTTCGTAACTTTCATATGAAGGGACCATTTGTGTAAGATTCGCGATATCAAAATTTATTAAATACAAAGAAGTTTTTTTTTGGTTGATTTGAGATTCGTCCTCGCAACACTATTTAGGTTTAATTTCGGAAGTCTTGCTTTCAATTTTGTCGGACTTTTACCCGACATTGAGATGAAATTACATCTCAAGCCCTGTCGCCCAATCAAACTCGTATATGCATGCATGGACGGCCCGACTTACACCACTTTGCCTTTGCAGGCTTAATTCTTTCTTATGAATGTTTACATTGCTCTTAAAGGAACTCATTTTTGATTTTTATTATTCTAAGTGGTTTACTGGAGGTCGCGTGTGGTCGGCTTGTGCTGGTTGGGTGAGGCAAGGTGACCTGTATCTTGCGTCACTGGGGTGTCCAACTGATATTGGCCGCAACCAATCATAAGCTTCTACTCCTTGCCTTGAAATGCTAAATAAAAATAAGTTTGAGGCGTACCACCTCCCTTGTTTGTTTTGTATGATTTGAGGTTTAACGTCCCCGTCAACTCTGTAAAGGTCATTTTGGAGACGTTGCTTCCAATTTTGTGGGACTTTTACCCGACATCGAGATGAAATGACATCTCAAGCCCTGCCGCCCAATGAAACCAATAGGGTTTATATTCTCGCACCGCTTTGCCTGGGCAGACTTAGATCCTCTAAACGGATTACCAGTACTCGTGTGCGGGTCGATTTCAGCTCTGCGTGGAAGCATCAAGCAGCCCCTCTATTTCTTCAAGCCTCGATGGGCGGGGGCCGTCCACCCCCTTGTAAGCTTGTGCATGTGAGTGATTGAGTGTGTTTGTGAGGTGAGTGAGTGAGCGCTTTATGCCTCATCAACTGTAAGGTAATAAGCAGATAAGGACCACATTCATAAAAAGACGGGGCAATCCGAGATGGAATGTACAGAGAATTTATATCACATTTTTTTCCTTTGTTTTACTCCGACTGGAGCTATGGTTTTTCTCCGTGTTTGTCTGCACGATGTTTGATCTAGTCGTTAATGACTATATCAACTACATACATGTATAATAATGACATCCGAAAACAATATTGTAACCGGGGTTAAGTTTGGGGTGGTTTCTGTGGGAGTCTTCCCTGTTCTTCACCATAGTGCAGAATATATTTATTACTGTACCAGATTGTATTGAATATTATGCAATACGCCTAACGGCATGAGAAGGGTTGAATCATGGACAGACTCTATAAAACCGATTCCGCCCCCACCCCTCGGGGCTTCAGATTTGGCTGCATGATGCTTCCATGTAGGGCTGAAACTGACCACACTGGCACGAGCACTGGTAAACAGCTTAAAAGGACTAAGCCTACCCAGGCAAAGTGATGTGAGTCAGACCGTCTACTGCATATAAGCCTTTTGGTTTGTATATTCAAATATTGTATGATTTCTTGTTTCCAAAGGGACCCCGTAGAAACAGCGTTTTGAATATGTCGTGGTGCTACGTTGTGACCAATGTTTGTCCGCACAAATCGTGATCGAGTGTGATCCTTCAATGAAACACGTTTTATAGTGAAAAAACATTTTTCATGGTTTATGTGGTGAAATGGAAACTAAATCGTCATATTTTCTATTGTCTCCATTCAATGAAACAGAAGAAGTGATTTTTGACAGATCGCGGGAAAATTGTGGGCCGCCTACATCAATGTGTAATTGAAACTTACGTGCTGATCGTCGTGAAAATTTCCGTCAAAACTACGACTTTATCCGAAGTTAAATACTTAGCTAAGTAAATGAAATAGGTGGCTTTCGAATGCACTTTTTAAGGAAAAACTTTACTAAGATATTAATTCCTCCTTAAATCGTTAAGTCGACCTTAACTTAAGTATCGATTGTAATCCTGGGCCCAGATTCTATAGATAACTCTCTAACGCAAAATACGCCTGCTGGGTAGTTATTTGATTGCTCTGCTTGTTTTGTTTTTTTTTGCTTGATTGAGATTTAATGTCCCTGTCAAAACTATTCAGGTCATTTTGGAGACGCTGCTTGCAATTGTGTGGGACATTTACTCGACATTGAGATGAAATACGAAACCAGGTTTATATGTTTAGGTTTCCATTATGGTCTCGTCGCTTCACGTTTGTGTTTCTTTCCCTTTGGTGTCTTTGATGGGTGGAGTAAGTTAATTGTATCGATTCCTGATCTTTGTTTTACTTCTACTTTTCATATGCTATATGCTCGCTGCACTTTGCCAGGGCAGCCGAAAACGTTATAATCGGGTTATCAGTACCCATGTGCGGACGGTTTCAGCTCTTATTGGAAGCACCATTCCGTCCATTCTGTTTCTTCAAACCTTAATTGGGCCGGCCTCGGTAGCTCAGTCGGATTCGGGTCTGACTGGTGATCAGGAGGACGCGGGTTCGACACCCGCCGGGATCGGTAACATTCTTTCATGGAGATTGGTCATGAAATCTTTTCCACGGTCATTCTCTCCCTTCCGCTGATTCAAGAAGGGCAGTTCCTAAATACTGGCGAAAGAATGTGCACTGTACTGGTTAACCGCTTAAGTATAAGCCTACCCATGAAAAGTGTGGATAGGTAAACTGACCGGCTCAAAAATGACTTAAACTAGTGTTGACCGGGCCGTTAAACTCCAATCAAACCACTGACATCACGAAAACATGCCTATATAATTTTGACCCCCTTGAACCCCACTTTTATATAGTAAAACTTGGGTTTACAGGGGTAAACCTGATATTTATTATTTCTTCACTAAAATATAGATTGTGGGTACTCGTTCGAACCGACTCGATGAGGCGGTTCTAATGTGTACCCACAATCTATATTTTGGGCAGACATAAGAAAAAAAGCACACTTTTTCATCTTAAAATTTGCGTTTTTTCGGCAGTAAAGTTTCCAACGCATTTGTATAGGCGTTTTTCGTAATGTGGACGAGGCCCGCTATTCTCTTTGTGTTTTGGGCCCCGCCCATCGAGCTTGAAGAAATAGATGGGCTGCATGATGCTTCCACGCAGAGCTGAAACCGACCAGCATACGATTACTGGTAAACCGCTTAGATGATCTAAGCTTGCCCAGGCAAAGCGGTGCGAGTCGGCCCGTCCATGCTTATAAACCCTATTGGTTTTATTGGGCGTCAGGGCTGGAGATGTTATTTCATCTCAACGTCGGGTAAGAGTCCCACAAAATTGGAAGCAACGTCTCCAAAATTACATTGACAGTGTTGACGGGACTTTAAACCTCAAATCAAACAAACAAACAATGCTATTTTTTTCTAGGTCCGAAACCAACCGAATTGGGCTATCCACTGCCAAATCCTTTTGGATATTTTGAGACAGACGATAAGGCAAAGTGCAAGCCAACTCCGTGTACATGTTCTCACATCGGTGAAAAAAAGCTCAACCTCAGCTTAAAAAACATGTCTACAAGAGTTTGAAAACATACATGTAACAGTTCTTCAGTCGCAAACAGCATGGGAATGCAAAGCAGAATGCAGCCAAGATTACTCCACTGTCGGCCTTCTTTATTTGGCCTATTGTCAATATACATGTAGTTAATAAAAGTTAATAAAACGGCTGGCCTTTAACCCTTTTTGTACCAGAAACCCCGAAACGGGTACCCTGGCAAAGAGTGCAGGCCAAGATCAGGGCCTCCACTGCTTGCGAAAAGTTAAGTCATTTTCCAAGTAAATTTTGAAGAAAACACAATCTGACACCCGTAATTTTGGAATGAATTCCTTGTACATATATGGAGTAAGATTCCATCTGTTACAAAATTGTCCTCGATATTGTCACTAAAAATGAAATATGATAGTAGTATAGGCAAAGGTTTGGCGTCATGGACTGCGCATGCGCGGGGATGACGTCACGGCGCGTCGGCGCGGCAGCCATATTGGATGACCTTTGCCACGTCTCTTTTGTTCGAAGAAGGAATTAAAATTTAAACAAAAGGCCTCTCCAAAACCCAGCTGCTCCGTTTGAGGCACTAAAAATTGAAAACAAAAGCCTTGGCACCTCTCTAAGAGTTTTTACGAACGCCGTAAAATTCATACAATACCTAGCCGACAAAATCGGTGATTTTTCATGATGAGCCGAGAGAGATTTTCGATATAAAATTCGGACTGCACATGTTTGATTTGGGGTATTTGCCAAAAAGATGCACGCATCTCTCTCTCTCTCTCTCTCTCTCTCTCTCTCTCTCTCTCTCTCTCTCTCTCTCTCTCTCTCTCTCTCTCTTCTTGGGCTATATTGGATGACCTTGGAATAAAAATCCGTCTCTATTGTTTGGTGAAGGCACTTAAATTTAAACAAAATGCCTCTTCAAACCCAAGCTGCTTCGTTTGAGGCACTAAAAATTGAGAACAAAAGCCTTGGCACTCCTCTAAGAGTTTTTACGAACGCCGTAAAATTCATACAGTACCTAGCCGATAAAATCGGTGATTTTTTATGATGAGCCGAGAGAGATTATTGATATAAAATTCGGACTGTGCATATTGGATTACACTGTAAAGACGTTGCTTCAAATTTTGTGGGGCCCGAGATGAAACGACAAGCCCTGCCATCCACTGAAACCAATAGGGTTTATGGACGGGCCGACACGCACCGCTTTTCTTGGGCTAAGCGCTTTTCCAGTACTCTCTGCGTGGAAGCATCTAATTCTTTAAGCCCCGATGGGCGGGGGCCGATATAGCTACCTATCAGCCAAAAAGATGCACGCATATCTATCTATCTATCTATCTATCTATCTATCTATCTATCTATCTATCTATCTATCTATCTCTCTCTCTCTCTCTCTCTCTCTCTCTCTCTCTCTCTCTCTCTCTCTCTCTCCTTTCTTTTCTATTTATATAAAAAATGTGACAAGGACTGTGTCGTTATACGAGTACCCACAATCTATGTTTTGAGCTATCGAACATTTTTATCAGATTATTTTCTATATTGTTTGTCGTAAATATGTTTGAATAGGTGTGTTTGTCTTTCAAAACCAACTTGCGAAAATGTCATCTGCTAATGGGTTGGGCACTTTTGGCTTGAAATGCGCCAGTCCGCTTAACACGAAAATCGCATAGCAGACGATTTGTTTGTTTTTATTTAAGGGTACATGTTTGTTGGTAGGGCGTAAAACTCAAACACTCACTCACTCAAGGGTACATGTTTAACGCGAATCACCTGTCATTATCAGGACTGCTAAACCCAAACAGAAATAATAAGTTTCCTTTTAAAAGGAAGGCTTCCCCGGTTTGTAAAGTTGAAAATCCGCCATTGTTCTCGTTCTTGTTGAATAAATTCTGCCTTTGTCGACACACTTGGTTAACATTAACCAGTAAAAACTCTTCTGGAGTAAAAGGTTATATAAACACTTCGTTATTCACAGTTAAGAGCCATGAATATGTTAAAATATAGTTTATCCACCACCATTCATGTATATATGTATTAAAATATTTATACACTGTATTCTAAAATACTGTCTTTAACTATAAAACTCTCTAGTCACTACTCAATCAACTGACTGAAACTCCGGTTTCAATGTGTTTTGCTGGGCCCTGTTCCTTGCGTTTAGACTTTGGTAATAATTTAAGTTTATGGTATCTCGTCGAGTGTAATATATACACAAGGCGCCGACTATGAAAGTGGAGTAATTCTATCAGAGACTTGAGTTTATCATCAGCAACTTCACAACTGTTCTGTATAACACTGGAATCTGTCACTAACTGGACAATACTAAAGTCAGCCGCCAAAGGATTGTAGTCAAGTAGTTATCCACGTATATTCAAAAAGTCTCTCAATATAGGTTTTCTAACAGGTTCAAGTTCAACACAGTCGAGTAGGAAATGTTTAATGGTTTCATTGTCTGTTTTACATAGTTGACAAATAGGATCAACTTCATTTTGATTAAATTTTGCTCTGTTACTTTGCAATATATAAGTCCCGGTCAGTATTTTATTTTTCACTGGGATTCTGTAGATGTCACGATTACTGTAATTATACGGCTTCACAGCAGGATGACATTTTCCAACAGTAAAAGTCTTTGACAGATATCGGAGTGATGAATACAACCCTGACTGTGACACTATTTTGTCAGTCCAGTATTTATTCACAACACCATTGAACTGTTTCTTCCATGGGAATTTCCCGATTGGATGTTTCAATAGTTTTTCTGCACATGGTAAATCATATATGAGTAAAAGGTTTTTCACTGCTATGAACCAGCTGTGGTTTTAAACGACTTTATCTCTAACTGTCTATTAGCGAGACGATATTCAATAGCAGTATCTGACAATCTTGTAATATTTCCAAATAAGCTTAACATTTTCTTGTGTATAATAGCATCAGAAGGTAGTAGTCCAAAGATAAACCACAGGATCCGCGGTTGTAGATGGAATTGATAAAATTTGTTTTAACAGTTTTTTATATTGAATTTCCAGAGTCGATGATGCTTTCCCGGTTGGGACGATCACTTCCAACCCGTAGAACAGGACGGGAAATACGTAGCTTTGTAACAGTGATATGGCTGTTTCAGGATCAAGTCCATTTTCTCCATGGAGTCCGGAACCCATTAGACTGTACATTGTTCTTTTCGCTTTCTGGATATTAGCTTCCACATTGAGCACTTCTTGGTTAGAGTTCGTACGAAGGATCCCCATGTGGGTAGTGCTATTGACCACAGGCATGTTTTTCGAATCTAATTTCCAAGGTTCATTTTCTGGGTATTCTTTGACACTGTCCAGTTTCATAACAACACTTTTCACCTCTTGCAGGATATAGCCGTCCATTCGGATGGCATCGTCACTCATGTTTATCAGAGACTGTAGACCGCTTGCAGGAGTCTAACTGTTGGTTTTCTTTTGCTCCAGCATTTCAGTGGTTTCTTGCTGTCGAGTCCTCACCGTTGTCTCACCTCTGTGGTTCTTTGATTATTTGTGTTCACGGAGATGTTGCACTGATGAGATAGGAGGCCTTCATGCGGACTGAACAAAGTATTTGTCTAAATCGCGACGGAAGTAAGGGCGAGGATTGTGGCCACGTAAAATCGATTTAAGCCCCCCCCCCTCCAGTGGAATTCTTTACACTGACCGTTCCAAGGCGGTTCTTCTGTGGCGATTTATTTATGTTGTTGTTTGTTACTTACTGTGTGTATCACTTGTGTCTTTTTATTGTGGATGGCCATATGGCCATTTTGTGGGAAAGTAACTGTCCTTATGGCCTTCCTTTGTTTAGGTTCCTGATCTTTGTTTTACTTCTATTTTACTCAATAATGTCATGTCATCTGCACATTTTGGGGCCTGTATGCCAATATCCCCGATAAACGCTCCCTTTCCCGAGTTGTCAATTCTGTGAAGCAGGCCATCGCCATAGACCTTGAAGAGGTCTGCACTTAAGACGCCTCTCTGACATACTCCATGCTGATTCACGAAGGATTAGACAACTGTCCTTGCCATTTTACTGACGTTTGTGAGTTATGATGAAGACTGTCTATAACTAGCCATTCATGGCCAGTGACACTGTAGTTGTATAACTCTCTACATAAGATTTGGATGAACGACCACATCAAACGCGGATTTAACATCCATAAATGCTACATAAGTTGGTTTATTTAAGTCTTTGTTGTTTCTATAAAACTCTTCAACTAAAAGCGCACAGTTCATAGGGGAAGACTTTTCTGTAAACCCTCTTTAAAGGGGATGCTGATTATTCAGTAGAGTTGGTTTAATTCGGGCTTTCAACATAGCTTCAAGGATTCTGGCTAAAACTGGGGTTATTGTAATCCCTCTATAGTTTTGTGACTCTTTCGTTATAACTGCCCTTGTTTTTAAAAATTGGGTTTAGTATGCCTAATTTCATACAGTCTAGTACTTCATTATAGGATAAAATATTATTCATTATTATTTTAATAATGTCCAGTAGCTGCTGCCCACCAAAGTATACATGTTCAGCTGACAAGCCATACGTATTCAAGGCTTTTCCACAATTCAGTGATTTAACAACGTCAATAATTTCTTTGTCAGTTACGGGTTTAGTATCTTGATTGGATGCGAGGCAATGTGACTTGATGACTTTCACTTCCTCTTCCAACAGTTTCAAGAATTTTAGGTCGAATTTTTCGTTGTCCTTCTTTGTTGCTAGGTTACTGAAGTGCTCAAACCATCCATTCAGGATGTCATCTTGACAGTAAGTTTGCTGACCGACATGCAGTTCATCAACGAATTTGTGGCAGTGACCGCGTTGTTTGTTTATTAATCTATGAAACAAAGCATTATCGGACTGCCGTGCCTCTAGCACTTGTGAACATTCTTCATGTCTTCTTCTGGCAACTTCAATCCTAATTTGTCTCCGCAATTCAGCAGTTTTCATTTTTTTCTCTAGTAAGTAGAAATATTCTGGATAATTTGATCTTCCATTCAGTTTCCAGTTATTAAAGGCTTCTTGGCTTATCGAGAATAGCTGTATGTATTGTTGGGGTCATAACTTTCATTTATTTTTTTTTTCGTTTCTTTCTTTTCTGAGATACACAAACTCTAGCACGCTCTACTAGGATTGTATTGACATTTTGCACTGTTTCGTTCAAGTCGTTCATAATCACTAATGGATGAGAAGCATTTAATTTACTATCGACGATACTTTTGCAGAGGCGTAGCCACGAATTTGACATTGGTGCGACCAAAACTTATACAGCGCCTAAGGCGTGAATCCCTCCTAGGGTGGGCTGGGGTGGGGGCGGGGTCCACGGAAAATTTCGAAAAAAAAATGGTGCATTCTGGTGGCTTCTGACGTATTTTGGGAAGGGTTTTTCTGCTTGCATGGTAGCAACAATTTTGCGATTTTTACCTAGAATATCTGTGTCAAAGTTATTGGTGAGACTAATCGCACCAATACAAAATATTGGTGCGACCAAATCGCACCAATCTCACCAACAGCTACGCCCATGTTTTGTACTGGCCCTTACCTACCCGTTTCCAATTTATTCTCACCGTCTGCAATGTTTTGACTCACTCTATCATTCTGCTCTATTTTTGCTCGCTTTTCGAAAGTTACGGGGAACTATCGCCATACCCCCGGCGACCGTCGTCGGCGTAAGCATCGGCGTCCGTGTTTGGTTGAAGTTTACCTGCAAGCCGGCAATCATTTGTGCTGTTTTACAAATTTATTTTCAAGTAAAGTTATCAACTGGTAAAAAAAACAACAATATTTTTCACATTCTTTTTCAATCGATTTCCCAGGTTTTGGGGCTTAAATAGTAAATCATTTCCTCTGTAAAACCTCCCTTATAATCATACATTTTGTCAAATGCATGTGCGTAGCAAACTAAAACGCATCTTTTCGTCTACATAGCCGAGAGCAGCAAAGGCTCCGGTAAGGCTGTGCGTACTCGCAGGCTCGCCTGAGTCAATGCTGGTCGCCTTTGTGAAAAGCCCATGAAGCCGATGCCACGTCTTGACGTTGCATCGATGTTGTCGCTCTAAATAAGCACGATTTTCCTTGTAAGACTTTTACGGAAACTATTTTAGTGTTGTCTGTCCGTTTTAAACCATTGAAAGAAGGACAATGTACGTAGAAACATATTCAAGGACCCGGCGAGGAGCGAAACCGCAACATCGGTGCGCATCTAACTGTAATGGTTATAACAATCGGCATTTATGAACAGCGAAGGCTGAATGTGGCGAGCTGCTCACTCGCACAAGTTTTATGCTGGTGGAAAATTTGTCAGAAAAGGCAGAACCATGTTTTTAAATTGCTCGTTTGCACACGCAATTTGATTTCAGAGATGAACAATGGCATTTTTTGTAAAACTGACCGTTTTGTAAAACTGACCATGTTGGTATGATATGAGGTCTCTTTCTGTCTGAGTTCGAGGCACGATCGGACAAGTTCTGCAATTGTTTAAAGCTGTCTTTCTCTTCACCCACCGCTTATAAATAAACGGTGAATAATGTTCCTAAATAAATGAAGAAAAAATGACATATCACTTTCGTAGAGACCACCATACACCAAGCACACCTGATACTTCGTGAAATACAACTCGGAAAAATTGTTTTACACAATAAGTTATCAGCTAGTTATACTAACTGCCTGTAACTGGACTCTGCAGAACTATTTTTACTGATTTCAACTGTCAAACTCTCTTCGTAAACTTGTACTGGAAATTCTGAGTGACCATGAAACGTTTGAGACTCCGAGAATGACAGAATTTAACGTTTGTAAACTATAGGCTTTTTTTTTTTTACAAATCCTTAAGAATGAAAAGCATTACATCAACAAGTCCGTGTACTGAACAACGATGATCTTGTTTTTAAGGTAACCGGGCACTAGAAGCACATTGAGGCTACCCCACATGTACTGGACAACCATATAAACCCAACTTTATGTAGAAAAAGTTGGGTGTACAGGGGCACATTATTTTCCTTTTTAGGGGATTCAGAACACCGAGCACCGACAATCTATATTTGGACTAGGAAAAAAAAAGAATATTTTTTTCACATCACGAATACACGCCTGCCTAATTTTGACCCTTAGACAGTGGGTAGTCGTTAGAACCGCTTCACCGAGGCGGTTCTAACCAGTATCCACAATCTATGTTTAGAGCAGAAATATGAAAAAAATCTGATTTTTTTTATCGGACAATTTTCATTTGGCTGGCAAAATTCTGTATATATTTGAATAGGCGTGATTTAATAATGATGTTTTATAATGATCACAATGCAGAAGACCATAGGGTTAGTTTCGAGTCACAACAAACGCATATTACGTTGAATACGGCAGTTAAGGTAATTTCAGCATCCTACCTGGAATCAAGTATTCCTGCTTTTTACATTGACAATTAACCCATAAATGCCCGCCACCGCCCATAGGGGCTTGAAGAAATATATTGGCTGCACGCAGCTTCCGCGCAGAGCTGAATCCGGCCCGCACACTAGTACTGGTAAACCGCGTTGAGGATCTAAGCCTGTCCAGGAACCGCGGTGCGAGGCGGACCGTCCATGCTAATAAACCATGTTGGTTCCATTGGGCGCCACAGGGATTGAGATGTCATTTCATCTCAATGTCGGGTAAAAGTCCCACAAAATTGGAAGCAACGTCTCCAAAATGACATTTACAGTGTCGACGGGGACGTTAAACCTCAAATCAAACAAACAAACAAAACCCATATATGCCTAGCGGCCCTTTTATTGAGATATTGGCAAAGAGTGCAGACCCAGATCAGACGCCGCATCTGATCAAGATCTAAACTGTTTACTCAACGTACATGCATTTTTGTAAAACTTACCACAAAAAAGGATATTCCTATGCTTAGAAATTGACCACTCCAGGCTTATATTAAAAGGTGTATTATTTTTTGGCACCTATGGGTTAATTATGCGGTTACATAAAAAGGAAGAAAGTGAAAGTAGGATCTGTTTCTACTGTAACTTTTTTTTTCTTGGTTTGACTTCTTGGAAGCGCTTTATAAATAGATATCTGGAAACGTTTTATAAATAGACATCGACGGGCGCTGCATATTCCTGTTTATTCCTAACGAGTTTTCACTGCGTAAATATGTGGATAGCAGTCCTATCTGTAGGGTTTTCCTAGTTACGTCATAGGACGGTTAGAAATAGACTGGGGTATCATCAGTCCAATCTAAATGGCTTCCAATCGAAATTGGAAGCCAAAAAATGCCATCTGCTAGTGGTGATTAGCGCTTGAAGGTTCATTCACGGTTATATTGACTTTTATCGATACGATACGAGTATTGGGCCGGTGACTGTAAAAAACTATAAAGGTACAACATTAGCGGCAATATAAGACCGATCAGCCTGCGTATAAACGCGATTTCATACGCATTTCGCGCCAGTCTTCTATAATTTCACACGTAGATCCCCAAAAACAAAAATCCAGATTGGCTTAATAAGCTGGCTGATCTTATTCACGTTTAAATGTGCCATGACTCTCAAAAATAATTAAGTCCGTTCAGGTTTTTTATTAAGTGTCCAAGTTAACAAAGCTATCGGACTTTAGACTGTGGCTATCTAAACAGGCAATCACTGATCATACGCCACATTTCAGATGCGTCTGTTCATATTTTTTGCGGCGTCTGATCCGGATCTACCCTACCCTATTTGCAAAAACCAAACGGTCTTAGTTTTTTATCCGAAGGGGATCGTGTTAAGACTCGTCTCAAGAGATCTACGCGATCAAACCATTCAAATATGGCCAAATTATCTCCCTTGGTGGTTCAAATTATCTCCCTTTGTGTAATCTTAAAATGGCTCTATTTCCCTTATGACTGAACCGAGTTGGGTGATCTGGGTATCAAACGAATTGTCTAAAGGAGACTTACGCGATGAAATCATCGGACCGTGGCGGAATTATCTCCATTTGCGGTTCAAATTATCTCCCTTTGGGTAATCTTTAAATGGCTCTATTTCCCTTATCCCTCACCGATCTCATCACGTGAACACCCCACTTAACCCCACTTTTTATGGAGAAAACTGAGTATACATTATTTTTCTTATTTCTCCTCCAAGACATAGGTTGTGGGTACTCATTAAAATGGCATCAAAGACACGGTCCTTGCGAGTACCCACAATCTATGCAGTTTCATAACAAATGTCGTCATATTTGGAGATGTGAAAAATGTCGCACGGGTATGTTATCGTAATGCGAAAAATGAAACATTAAGTGTATGAGGTTGGATCTATATTTGGCTATAATTATACGAACAAGAGATTTTGACCAGTTCGAATTGTTTTTTTTTTATAAACCCAATCTTGCTAACTAGAAAATCGATAACACGAAGCGTTCACGTGACTCGATAACGTGATAATCCGAAGTGTTATTTTTACAAACCCTTTCTGGCTAACTAGATATCGATCACATGACGCGTTCACGTGACGCGATCACGTGACAACCCGAAGTGCTATTTTTACAAACCCATTCTGGCTAACTATAAAAACGATAACATGACGCGATCACGTGACGCGATCACGTGACAACCCAAAGTGCTATTTTTACAAACCCATTCTGGCTAACTAGAAAATCGATAACATGACGCGATCACGTGACGCGATCACGTGACAACCCGAAGTGCTATTTTTACAGACCCATTCTGGCTAACTAGAAAATAGATAAAATGACGCAATCACGTGACGCGATCACATGACAACCCGACGTGTTATTTGAATAATCCAATCAAACGTAAGAACGAGGTTCCAAAAGTATATACGAACGAGCGCAAAGAAAATAATTCATTCTCAATATTGAATTGATAGCCACAACATGGAAAATTATACAACACAGTTTGAGAGTATGGTTAACACTTTCACCGACGCTGACGACTTGATGAATTTTGCTGCGACGTAGGGAATTGTAGATTCACCGGCGGTCAGGTTTCGATTATTCCAATTACATAATCGACAATACGGGGACGAGTTCGTGACCGAGCAAATGGACTTGATGCTTGAGCGTATGGATGGGCCGTCGGAACAAATTACCGACGATTTTGAGTTGGCCTTGGAGTATGTAAGAGAGCAGGAAGAAGTCGGAGATTCGATCAGGGCTCTGTTGTTCGACGACGCTATGAATGACATGGCAGAGGCGTGTATAGAAGATGGGGAATGGAACCCTACTTCGCCACAGACAGGCGGGAGGATGAACCTCAACCGGGACCATCACGACGACCCGATACCCCACCACTCCAGTACAACATGAGGAAAAAGTTGGAAAGAACGTACGCCAAAAATGCGGCCGTGGACCGGACCTACCAGATAAAAATTAACGAGCAGCACAACGGGGAACGGCTACAAGACATACGAGATGGACTCCATCATATGTTCAACGATGTTGTGAACGAAGCCCGGGGCAATTTGGCGTGAAAGACTTGGGAAGGGTCGTGATTCACCACGAAGGTTTACACGACCCTATCGTCGTACCCCTGCTAGCCTGGGACCAACTTGACGCGCAGAAGGTGATGGAGACCATCGAGAGAGTCCTTAACAGTAATCAAAATCTCGCTATTGACGATTGTTTTGACATTACTATTGGAACCATAGATTTACCCAATGGAGGAGCTCGACGTAGAATCACCAAGATTAAAGGAAAAATAATTCTTTACGATTGAAGACCTCTATCGTAACTATAGAGAATGAATACCAGCTTTGTATGGCAAGAGCGATCGGGGTCAGTTGGGCAAAACTCCGAAGATGTACACCTGAACAATGGCAAGCAATAGCCAAAAACAGAGGAAAGAAAAGCAACGCACAACTTATTTTGGAACACCAGAAAGCACAGAATAGTTACTATAAGAAGTTTTGTTCGAAAACGAGAGACGAACAGCTACAATTAGCAACAGCCATCAGTCAGTTAGCGGGAGTAGCCATGGACAGACCGGCGAGTTTAAATGATGAGGAGGTGTTTGAAGAAGCTTTGGGAGTACGCGTGATGGTGGTCAGCGCCAGACTAGGTAACACGTTTATTACCAGTCCTAGTACCGACGAAAGACCGTGTATTTACGTGTAGCTAGTAGACGACGACCGCTTTCATGCTATTACCACTATCACCGAATTCTTCAGCGTTATATACTTTTGCGAAAAATACCTTTATCATTACAACAGTAGAGAAAGGCACCAGTGCGAAACTTCATGTATCGTATGTAAAAAGGACCATTGTCCGAAAACAGAGACTCCAGTAAAATGCCAGGAATACAATATGGACTGTCGATCTGAATTATGCTATAAGAAACACAAACAAGTTCCGGTACATAAAAATGGAACATTTAAGGGAAAACGTAGCGGTCCATCACAGTGCAAAAAATGGTGGAAGTGTACTAAATGCTTTAAAGTAATGAGAAAAGACAAAAGGAAACCAGAGGAACACGTGTATGGTGAATATTTGTGCAAGTCTTGCGAAAAATATGTAATGGACGATCATCAATGTTACCTGAGAACTAAACAAGCTAAAGAGGACTTTATTCCTAAATTTATATAGTTTGATTTTGAATGTAGTCAGGATGAAATTGCTGAATGTATGGATAAATATAAACCTTTAAAAAAGGACAATTGTAAGGACTGTCAATCTCAACAGGTATGTAAATCTTGTTCTAAATGTCAACATTGTAAAACGTCATGGTGTGGTAAGGCTACGCATCGTCCAAACTTTGTCGTTGCGCATTCCGTTTGGCCCAAATGCATTAATAAGCCCCTGACCCCTAAATCTGTATGTAAGGCGTGCGGTACCCGCTGCGAAGACTGTGGCAATACCGGTTTGTGGGACAACGAAGACGATGGTCCTTGTCCCGGCAAATGCGGTTTTAGAGAAGTCACTTTTGAGGGAGCGGATACCGCAGAAAAATTTGGAGCATGGCTATTTAACGACCAACATAAACATTTCAAAGTTGTAGCTCATAACATGAAGGGATATGATGGTTATTTTCTTTTAGGGTTCCTTATTGACCAATCCCTACGTCCCGATAAAATCATCAATAACAGTTCAAAAATAATGTATATGACAGTCGAGCGAAATTTACATATCAAAGTGATTGACAGTCTCAACTTCTTATCTATGAAATTATCGCAACTACCTAAAGCATTTGGACTAGAAGAGCTGAATAAGGGATGGTTCCCCCATTATTTTAAAACGAGAGATAACCAAAAAATATGTGGGACCCTACCACGAAGCTAAATTTTATGGTCACAATTTTATGGGAGATGAAGAGAGTTGATGATGATGTTGATTTCGTGTTTAACGACGCGTCAACCTTCTTTGTGGGTCATAAGGGTCAAACGGTTAGTGGTTAATGGCATTGAGAATTATGAGGATATTAAAAGTTAAAAAATTAGTTTGATATGTATAAAAATCTGAAACAGTTAAATCTTATGAAAAAGTCCAATTTCTTTTAAGAATAAAATAATATTTTCAAAAGGTACATCTTGAAACAATTGTTGCAAAGTGTCAGCTTTGAAGTATAAGTTACGGAAGATGAAGAGAGAGGAGAATTATTGGAATGGTTGAGTGCGAGAAAGGATGAAGAGTTTGATTTTAGAAAAGAAATATTAGAATATTGTAGAAGTGATGTAGACATTTTTAGGCAAGCGTGTTTGAAATTTAGAGAGTTGTTGATGAGTACTACAGGTGTTCAAAAAGAAGTGATCAATGATAAGAATAAGAAAGAGAGAAAGTGGTTTGGGGCCGTGGATCCATTTGATTCAGTCACCATAGAGTCCGTGTGCATGAGCGTGTTTAGAACAAAGTTCATTGAAGAAAAATGGCGGGTAAAGTTTGAAGACCGTGACGATTGGGTGCCCGCCAAAATCGTTTATGAAAAATGTTACATTATCAAAGACAACAAATGGGTCCACGAATCCGACATCACAATTGAGAGAGTAAGCGAAAGAGAGGTTGTGCGTACACCTATCGCAAAAATCCCTCCCAGTGGTTATAATGATCAGTACAGCAAGGTTTCAATTCAGTGGATAGAATGGATGGCTTGTGTCAGTAACACACACATTCAGCACGCTTTGAATACAGGCGAAAAGTCTTTACCGGGCACACGTTACAAACTGGACTGTTATTGCGAAGAAACAAACACGGCATACGAGTACCATGGTTGCATCTTTCACGGCTGCCCTGATTGTTTCTCCGATAACCGCGAAGACACGTACCATCCACTTACAAACCAATCTTTAAAGGAATTATACGCATTAACCTTGAAAAAGAAATCATACATAGAACAATTAGGCATGAATTACGTTTGCATTTGGGACCATGAGTTTAAAAAGCTACGAAATCAAAACTCTGAGCTTAAACAATTTACCCTACAGTTAGATTTAATGGACAGGCTAGATCCTAGAGAGAGTTTCTTCGGGGGACGCACCAATGCGAGTCAACTCTATTACAAAACTTCAGAACACGAGCAAATCAGACACGTCGATTTTACTAGTCTCTATCCCTGGGTGAACAAGTATTGTCGGTACCCGTAGGTCACCCCACCATTATCACTAAAGATTTTGGAACTATACATGACTATTTGGCATCGCAAAAATAAAAATTCTACTGCCAAGAGGACTGTATCATCCAGGCCTTCCCTATAGATCAACTGGTAAATTGAAATTCCCCCTATGCAAAACCTGTGCGGATACCCATAATCAAAACCCTTGCACCTGCTCTGAAGAGGAAAGAGAGTTGACAGGCACCTGGTGTACCCCTGAGATTCAAACGGCTCTAAGATTAGGATATAAAGTTTTTAAAGTTTAAGCAAGAAGCGAGTGGTCCCCCGGACTGGATCGAAAATGAAACGGATATGATGCAGTACATTCAGCAATATTTCGAGAAGGAGGGTGTATCGTTGGATCGAGGAAATATCGCAAAGAACCCTGGTTTGCGAGCCCTGGCCAAATTATGCTTAAACAGCTTTTGGGGCAAGTTTGGCCAACGGCTCAACATGCGACAGACAGAGTTCTTTCACGAAACGGAAGTCAACATGTTCTTCCAATTGCTTTCCGATCCAACGAAACAACCTCTGAATTTTCACATACTTTCAAATGACATGATTCAAATTGAATGGATTTATAAACAAGATTGTCAACCCGAAGATAACAAAACCAACATTTATTTAGCTACATTCACTACATGCTGGGCAAGACTGAAACTGCACAGTGTGCTCGAAGAGTTAGACAGGCGTGTCTTGTATTATGACACGGACAACGTGATATACGTGAGTCGTCCGGGACAGTATGAACCTCCATTGGGTGACTACCTAGGCGAACTCACGGATGAGCTGGCAGCTGGAGAGCACATTGTAGAGTTTGTGTCCGGAGGCCCAAAAATTATGCTTACAAAACAAACACAAATAAAGAAACTTGTAAGGTTAGGGGATTCACTTTAAATTATACGAACAGTCAACTCATCAATTTTGAAAGCGTCAAAGACATTGTAACCAATCCAAAAAGTTGCACAAAAATCACGGTAACTACTCCAAGCAAAATATGTAGAGATAAGAGAAAACGAAAACTTATGAAACGAGAAGAAAAGAAAACATATCAGATGGTTTATACGAAGCGTAGAAAAAAAGATAACTATGATATAGTGCCTTATGGATATTAAATGTTGAGTCGAGTTTTTGCGGTAGGTGTTCAAAAAAGGTGGGAGAGGTGTTTCAATTTTTGGTATGAGCATTTTCATTTTTTGTCATTGCTGTTTCAAAAGCACTTGTAAATTGTATTGCATTGTAAACTTGTAAGAATGCGTATATGTATTTATATGTTTACAATAAAACATGTCAGACTGGAAACGGTAGTTGTCTTCTTTGTTTTGTATCCCCAAGTCACTAGCGAGTTATCTAGGTCCTGAAAAATATAACTGGCAATACAGGGACTGTCCTTATGGCTTTAAACTAGTGACGTTTCTATTAGGGTCTAGTTATTTTATGTCCGTGTTTCTTTCCCTTCGATGTCTCTAAAGGAGGTGTTGGCTACTTGTATCGATTTCTGATCATTGCCTTCACTTCTATTTTGAGAGTGTTAGGATAGAAATGATTACAAAACAAAAGTATATTTTTCACATTTATTTATATACAACATAGTGGTTAATTACACATTATAAATGTCTTCTTCTAAGCATTCTGTTCATTTTAGACGCAATCAGGTGGTCGCTGAACTTCTTCTGGTGTTGGTTGAATTCTTTGATAATGCCTTGCATGGTTTTACCTCGAGAACTCGCCATCACATAGTATGTGCAGTATAGTCCGTATACGTTAGAACTAGATTGTTGAAGCTGTTTTTGGTTAATTAGGCAGGATTTATTGAGTACCTCTACAAATCCAACGCCATAACTTCCAGGGTCGTTTCCTACTGAATCGAAAAATTCGTACCGTCCGTGTTTGGGAAAATAAAATGTTATACAGTTTTTCCCTCTTTGATAACTCGTGGATATGTTGGATATGACGAACCTTCCTCTTCGTTTTTTTTATTTGGTCCGCTGCGCAGACAGTCACGGGGTTTCCAGAAAGAATACGAGTCAATTGATCACTGTTCATCGTCGCTTAATATTTATATTTTGTCCAGTCTACCAACTGCCTGTTCTTTACTCTTGGTTTCTTACGATCAGAGGTCTCGCCCTTATGCTCCTTTTGTAATCGTGCTAGATCTGACTTTGCCATTTCAACCGCTTGAGCCACGGGAGAGACCAATTTTACCACGGGTTTTTGCTGTTCCCGCATTTTTATTTCTTTTTGCCTTTGATCTTCCATTTCCTGTAGAAGACGGTTTCTTCTACCACTACCGAATATATAACGCGCCATGTAATCGGGTTGAACGTAGCACTCGCACAAGTCTTTGAAGTGTTGGTACCATGCATCGTAGTCCGGGACATAAGGCACCCATTTATTTAGTTTCACGTCAAACACTTCTATCGAACCCATTTTTTCTCCAAATATAACGATGCTTTACCCTTCTTACGTATATTTCATTCGTCATCAGATTCCTGGTCTTCATCGTTTTCTGTCAAGACATGGTCTGGCCAAACACTGATGTATAAATAAGTTTTACGGCTTGCTGGATGGATTCGTCGACATTCATGCCATGCTGTATTCTTAAAGCCGACTGTAGAATCTGCCGCTAAGTAGGAACCTTTTGCAGCTGTGAAAATGAAAATGCTATGTACAAAAATTGAAACACTAGTGTCGTGTTTTTGAAACGCCAGTTACAAAAATGAAAACGTGGTCTCTGGGAAATTACATGTAAATGTACAAAAATCGAAACAGCAATGTCAAAAATTAAAAATGCTATGTACAAAAATCAAAACAGTAATGTCAAAAAATGAAAATGCTATGTACAAAAATTGAAATTGTAATGTCAAAAAAAAAAAAAAAAAGAAAATGCTATGTACAAAACTTGAAACACTTGTGTCGTGTTTTTGAAACGCCAGTTACAAAACTGAAAACGTGGTCTATGGGAAATTACATGTAAATGTACAAAAATCGAAACAGCAATGTCAAAAAATGAAAATGCTATGTACAAAAATCGAAACAGTAATGTCAAAAATGAAAACGCTATGTACAAATATTAAAACACTTAAGTCGTGACTGTATCCCTACTCTATTCTCACTGTATCATATTTAACTGGATGCTTACTGAATGCTCGGAGACTAAGAACGTAACAATGGGACGACTGTATGTATGTAGGTAGGTAGGTAGGTAGGTATGTATGTATGTATGTATGTATGTATGTATGTATGTATGTATGTATGTATGTATGTATGTATGTATGTATGTATGTATGTATGTATGTATGTATCAGCGTGAGGTGTATTTAACCTTCTCTTATAAGTTTCGGCAATGTGCGTGTGTAAGTGTGTGTGTGTATGTTGTTGCGTGCGAGTGAGTATTAGTGTGAGTGTATGTGTGTGTACGTGTGTATGTGCGTGTGTATGTGAGTGTGTGTGTGTACATGTGTGTATATGCGTGTATGTGCTTGTGTAAGTGTGTATGGTTGGATGGCTGGATGGATGTGCGATTGTAATGTGTATTTAGCTCTTCACTGATAAGCTCCGGCAAGTCGTAGGACCGAGTAATGTTTGTAATGTTACGAGTATTAGCTTTTACTAAAACCTTAGGTCTACGCTTAGCACACATTAATTTGTGTAGTCGAAGGATTGGAAAGTCGAATGACCAAGCTATTCGTGTATACGTATGCCAGTAAAAACGGAAACTTGTATAATAACCAAAGATTTTAAAAATTGACTCGAGTTTCATACATTAGCAAAACTACAATTTTTTACCATGACAACCACTCGAACAAGGAAACGAAAAATCAGTAGAACAGATGCATACGCCTTCTTTTAGTGAAAACTTACAGAAATAGATGCATTGTATCATCAGAGGGAAGTCAACATAATGTGAACCCAGAAAACTTGTTTATTTTGTATGCGAATAGGGTGTGATAAGATTACGGAAGTGTTACGGTCAATCAGGTTTTTAATCATTATAACAAATTAAAATGATGACCAGTCAATAGAATATAGCATTCTGCCAGTAATGATCTTTTCTTTAATACAATATAGACAATGACATGCTAATAGAAAATAACATTCAACTAGTCATGACTTTTTCTTATATGCTTCCGGAGCAAACGTGGGCGTAGACAATGACAATGAAATATTTTTTCCTTTATAAGTTGGACTTTTTCCTATAAACTTAATTATTTTGCACGATTCTATTTGTCCAGCGCATGAGGCAATTGCGCTTGGTATAAGTTCATATCTCACTCCGTAATCGCACCATGTGATCGATTTTCAAGTTAGCCAGAATGGGTTTGTAAAAATAGCATTTCGAACTGGTCAAAATCTCTTTTGTTCGTATAATTATAGCCCAAAATAGGTCTAACCTCAAACACTTGATGTTTCATTGTTCGCATTACGATAACATATCCGTGCGACATTTTTCACATCTCCAAATATGGCGACTTTTTTATGAAAATCCATGATATTTTTCTTTTTTATACCGCAAACATAGGTTGTTGGTACTCGTTAGAACCGCCTCTTTGTGGTCTTGGAGCAGAAATAAGAAAAATAATGTATACTCAGTTTTCTCCATAAAAAAGTGGAAATTTAGTGGGGTGTCCACGTGTTCACATGCGATCGGTGAGTTAATCACCAGTACTTAGTATACCTTTCAAATGAGACGTAACGTGTTCTGTATGGCTGTTAAAAGCGATTTCCCGCATTTTGGTCACGCTCCGATAATTTCGTCGCGTAGGTCTCCTTTAGACGATTCGTTTGATACCCAGATCACCAAAATCAGTTCAGTCATAAGGAAAATAGAGCCATTTTAAGATTACACAAAGGGAGATAATTTGAACCACCAAGGGAGATAATTAGGCCACAGTTAAATGGTTTGATCGCGTAGATCTCTTGAGACGAGTCCAAACACGATCCTCTTCGGATACAAACTAAGGCCGTTTGGTTTTTGCAAACAGGGTAGATCCGGATCAGACGCCGCAAAACATCTGAACAGACGCATCTGAAGTGTGGCGTATGATCAGTGATTGCCTCTTAGATAGCCACAGTCTAAAGTCCGATAGCTTTGTTAACTTGGACACAATTTTATTTGAGAGTCATGGCACATTTAAACGTGAATAAGATCAGCCAGCTTATTAAGCCAATCTGGATTATTGTTTTGGGGGATCTACGTGTGAAATTATAGAAGACTGGCGCGAAATGCGTATGAGACCGCGTTTATACGCAGGCTGATCGGTCTTATATTGCCGCTAAAGTTTTACCTTTATAGGTTTTTTTCAGTCGCCGGCCCAATACTCGTATCGTATCGATAAAAGTCAATATAACCGTGAATGAACCTTCAAGCGCTAATCACCACTAACAGATGGCATTTTTTATTTCTGTTTGGTGTGTGTGTGAATTCGGGTTTAACGTCGCTTTCAACAATTTTTCAGTCATATCACGACGGTGTCTGGTTGCGACAGGGAGCTCAATGCTCACGTTTATAGTGCTGCCTCACTGAAGTATCATGTCCCAGACACATTACATGATACCACACCCAGTCACATTATCCTGACACTGGATCGACCAGTCCTAGCTCTACTCCGTAAATCTGAGTGCCAAGCGAGGAGCAGCTAGTACCATTTTTAACGACTTTGGTATGTCGCGGCCCGGGATCGAACCCGAGACCTCCCGTTCCCCGGAGCGGACACTCTACCAACTGAGCTATCGGGGCCGGTGCAAATATTTCTGTTTGGGTTTAGCAGTCCTGATAATGACAGGTGATTCGCGTTAATTATGTACCCTTGAGTGAGTGAGTGTTTGAGTTTTACGTCCTACCAACAAACATGTACCCTTGAATAAAAACAAACAAATCGCCTGCTATGCGATTTTCCGTGTTAAGCGGACTGGCGCATTTCAAGCTAAAAGTGCCCAACCCATTAGCAGATGACATTTTCGCAAGTTGGTTTTGAAAGACAAACACACCTATTCAAACATGTTTACGACAAACAATATAGAAAAAAATCTGATAAAAATGTTCGATAGCTCAAAAAATAGATTGTGGGTACTCGTATAACGACACAGTCCTTGTCACATTTTTATATAAATAGAAGAGAGAGAGAGAGAGAGAGAGAGATAGAGAGATAGATAGATAGATAGATAGATAGATAGATAGAAACAGTCGAACTTCAATGGCTCGAACACCTTTGGGACCACTTAAAAAATCTGTTCGAGACAGGGGTAGTTCGAGCCACTAAGGGCTAATGCCAGGAGGCATAACGAGCGATTCTAATGAGTACACACAGCATACATTTGCAAGATAAAAGACTTAAATCTCCTTAATTATCCCCCACTATTTCTTATGTAGCGGATTTCATTAGGGGCTCAAGAATGGGTTCGACACATCCATAGTAAACGAGCCATCGGTGTTCGAGCCATCGAAGTTCTACTGTAGATAGATAGATAAATAGATAGATAGATAGATAGATAGATAGATAGAGAGAGAGGGAGAGATGCGTGCATATTTTTGGCTGATAGGTAGTTATATCGGCCCCCGCCCATCGGGGCTTGAAGAAATAGATCCTTCCCCGCAGAGAGTACTGGAAAAGCGCTTAGCCCAAGAAAAGCGGTGCGTATCGGCCCCTCCATAAACCCTATTGGTTTCAGTGGAATGCAGGGCTTGTCGTTTCATCTCGGGCCCCACAAAATTTGAAGCAACGTCTTTACAGTGTAATCCAACATGCACAGTCCGAATTTTATATCAATAATCTCTCTCGGCTCATCATAAAAAATCACCGATTTTATAGGCTAGGTATTGTATGAATTTTACGGCGTTCGTAAAATCTCTTAGAGGGGTGCCAAGGCTTTTGTTTTCAATTTTTAGTGCCTCAAACGAAGCAGCTTGGGTTTGAAGAGGTATTTTTTAAATTTAAGTGCCTTCACCAAACAATAGAGACGGATTTTTATTCCGAGGTCATCCAATATAGCCCAAGAAGAGAGAGAGAGAGAGAGAGAGAGAGAGAGAGAGAGAGAGAGAGAGAGAGAGAGAGAGAGAGAGAGAGAGAGAGAGAGAGAGAGAGAGAGAGAGAGAGATGCGTGCATCTTTTTGGCAAATACCCCAAATCAAACATGTGCAGTCCGAATTTTGTATAGATAATCTCTCTCGGCTCATCATAAAAATCACCGATTTTGTCGGCTAGGTATTGTATGAATTTTGAGGCGTTCGTAAAAACTCTAAGAGGGTGCCAAGGCTTTTGTTTTCAATTTATAGTGCCTCAAACGGAGCAGCTGGATTTTGGCGAGGCCTTTTGTTTAAATTTTAGTATCTTCTTCGAACAATAGAGACGTGGCAAAGGTCTTCCAATACGGCTGCCGCGCCGACGCGCCGTGACGTCATCCCCGCGCATGTGCAGTCCATGACGCCAAACCGCTTCCTATACTACTTATAATCGAGCGAAAACTACAGTAGTTTTGGACGGACTGGCACAAGGAAACAGTGAAGACCCATATGAGATGCCGCAAAACGCGGCGTCTCATCAGGGTCTACAATGTTTGACACGCTCTCAGCTATTTTCTGTCTCAAAATCAGGTGGTTTTTGTACTTGTTCAAATTTTGGAACACGTATGGTAAAGAGTTTACGTGTACGAATATTTAGGGTAAATACGGAAAAAAATCTATAGATTAACTAAAAGTTAAGGACCTGTAAGCACAGGGAAGAATTTGTTTTTCTCAATTTTGAATTTGTTAACCCATAAACGCAAAGTGTCCAAAATAGGATAATTATTAACAAACAGTGTAGAGAAAGACCAAACGTACAAAACTCCTCTGCCTACATAAAAGAAAGGTATAACGATTTATTTATTTTTTCTTAAATCCATATACAAACTTTGTATCGGATCGTGTATGTTTTGAGCGTACAGCATTAATGCGACTGTGCAATAAATGTTTTTATCACATGACATCGTTGATAAGCAGTGGATAACGTCGTGTAATAAAAATCATATGTTCTTGCATAAATATCTATGCGCATGGCTGTTTGAAGCCATTGTCAAATGGAACGAAAGCCGTGCTCAAACAGCAAAAACCATGTTCAAATCATGTAATTCGCGTGCTGTTTGAACATGGATTTTGAGCTTTTGATATCACAAGACGGGCCTTGTTTTGTTTACGTTAGGTTGAGCGACGTAACGTTATCGCCTTGAACGTAGCGTTTTTGGGTTCTATGATGACGTCACTGCATAACAACGTCATTGTAAACAACATTCTGAACTGGCCGCCATTTTGTTTGCCTGTCGTATTTGAAGAGTTTATGGAATTTATATGGAGCTTCTGGGCGTTTTAGTCAAAATTTGGGTCGGATTCGTAAGTTATGCAAGAACAACGATCTATGGTTATTTCATTGCATTAACATTTGCCGGATCCCTCGGAAGATATTTGAACATTCGGCCTAGCGGCCTCATATTCAAACAGCTTCCTCGAGATCCGGCAAATGTACTGCTTGAAAAACCATGGTTGATCCCTATAATCACTCGTGTAATAACACTTTGGTGGATTAAGTAACGTCATGACGGCGTCCATGTCAACCATAAGGCTTATAGAGAGGCCAACCATATAGAATATTGTGGAAATGTCATTTATGTAATAAATGACGCATACAAATTATAACATGTACAAAGTAAAATCGACATGACAATCTATATCCACCAAACTGATGGTGCAAAAGAACATGCATTTACATCTTTGAATACGCCTTCGCCTTAAACCGAAAAGGTGGGGCGTACAAACCGCCACAAGCAACAAGCTAGCGAAGCAACCTTCGCCAGCTTGTAGCTGCCCCACCTGAAGACCTTCCTTGGCAACCACAAAAAAGCATCAACGTGCACTGCATACAGTGTTACGAACATAAAATAGGAAGTATTCAAATACGCTTAAAGCGTATTAAGTAGGGATGAAATGTTAGAAATAATCATAGAGCAGTCTTATACCATCACCGTGTTGACCCCTTGAACCCCACTTTCATATTGTAAAACTGGGGTTTCCGGGTATATACCTTACATTTCTTATTTCTACTCCAAAATATAGATTGTGGGTGAGGCGGTTCTAACGAGTGCCAACAATGTATATTTTCAGCAGAAATAAGAAAAATATCACAATTTTTCATCTTAACATTTTCATTTTTTCGGCGATAAAGGTGGCAATGTAATTGTATGGGCGTGTTTGCGTAATGCTGACCTCTTCCACAATTTGATTTTAACCTTGTCATCACAAAGGCGGAGATACATCACTACAGTAGCTGTGATGAGAGCAGACTTATACTGACCTCTCAGACCAATGATTTTCATTGACATAATCTGTAGGAGGAAAGACCAGACTTATACTGACGTCCCTAAAAAATAATACCCTCATTGATTTTTAAATACATAGGAGCAGTGTAATAATGACCTCTATTAAAGCAACTTGCTTAATGCAACAGGTACATAGCCCATCCTTGGCTCATTCAAATAAAGTAAAGTTATTGACTGTATGAAGATGGGAGCAGACTTATTCTGGCCTCCCTCTAAATCTTACTCATCTCTTTAACATATCAGACACTTAAACTTGAACAAATTTGCAACTCAACCGATACCCAAGGGCAGCTGACCGCTGACGCATACTAGGACAGTACTGTTAACTGGATAATTGACTTTAATTATCGTGTTTGGGAAAGGAAAATGTCGCAAGGCGTATATACCTGCGGACGGCGTTAGACTCCCAACGTCCTAAGCGTTTTGCGTCATCCTCACATAAGCCCTGACAGTAAGCAGTCGTAGCAGCACGGATTCGAAAGGAGTGTGGTTTGTATCGAGAGTAATCCAAACCAAGGATTCCAATGATGAGACGCAATTCATCAGCAACAAAAGAGTTCGGAACAGCAGCACCATTTTGAAACTGAAACAAAGGTCCTGAGATATGCGTATACTCAGACAAATAAAGACTGCATCTCACTGCCAGAGTTTAACGGTATGACAAGGGTCATTGGCAAATGCTTAATATTATTTTTGAAATTTGTAATAACTATGCGGATGGCGTTAACCGTACCAAAGTGGTAAGTGAAGCTTAAATCTTCTCTCTGGATAACTCGGTCAGGAGAAGAGCCATTCTTAATACAAACTTCACCCATCCGAAGAAAGGCATTAAACCAAAGCAAAAATTTGCTTTCAATAATAATCTATGGGAGAGTAGTATGAAAGTTTTAGGCAATGCTAGGACAATTTGATGCAAAATATTGGCAGTTAGCGGCAAACACATATCACAGGCTGACCCTTTCAACATTTTTGCCCCTTTCAAGAACTGTCGTACCAAAAAGAATGAAGTGCATTTTTTGGTGGAAAAATTGTCAAAATTCAATGCGATAAAATCCAAATTAAAGTGGTCTTATGATAAACAGGATCTTACACTCGGGGTCATTTCATATGAAATTTATGAAACTCACCGAAGGCTCGTTTCATAAATTTCATATGAAATGACCACTCGTGTAAGATCACAGGATCTTACACTCGGGGACATTTCATATGAAATTTATGAAACTCGCCGAAGGCTCGTTTCATAAATTTCATATGAAATGACCACTCGTGTAAGATCCTGTATTTATGATATGACGTAGGCCCCGCCCATAGGGGCTTGAAGAAATATATAGGCTGCATGATGCTTCCACGCAGAGCTGAATCCGGCCCGCACACTAGTACTGGTAAACCGCTTAGGGGATCTACGCCTGTCCAGGAACCGCGGTGCGAGGCTGACCGTCCATGCTAATAAACCCTATTGGTTTCATTGGGCGACAGGGCTTGAGGTGTCATTTTATCTCAATGTCGGGTAAAAATCCCACAAAATTGGAAGCAGCGTCTCCAAAATGACCTTTACAGTGTTGACGGGGACGTTAAACCTGAATTCAAACAAATAAACAAACATGTTGTGCAGTCGATGCGCATCTGAGTGCTCATCAGGAGGTCGCGGGTTTTCTAGAGTATTCTATGATCATTTTCTCCCTTCCATATATTCGAGAAGGGCAGTTGCCAGTTTTAAACTTCACTTTATTTGTTTATGTACTTTTACTTGACTTGTTTATGCACTATAATTTCCGCCCCCCCCCCCCCGCCTATCGGGGCTTGAAAAACTAGATGGGCTCCCTGATGCTTCCACGCAGAGCTGAAACCGACCGCACACGAGTACTGGTAAACCGCTTAGAGGATCTAAGTCTGCCTAGGCAAAGCGGTGCGAGTCGGACCGTCCATGCTTATAAACCCTATTGGTTTCCTTGAGCGACGGGGCTTGACATGTCATTTCATCTCAATGTCGGGTAAAAGTCCGTCAAAAGTAAAAGCAACGTCTCCAAAATGACCTATACAGTGTTGACGGGGACGTTAATCCTCAAATCAAACAAGCAATAATTTCTATCTAGAGCTAATTCTTTGTAAAAATTACGAAACACGCCTATACAAATACATTGTAACCTTCATCGCCGTAAAATTGAAGATTTTAAGATGAAAAGTTGTGATATATTTCTTATTTCTGCTCATCGAGGCGGTTCTATCGAGTACCCACATTCTATATTCTCGAGCAGTAATAAGAAAAATTAGGTTTACCCCTGTTAACCCCAGTTTTACTACATAAAAGTGGGGTTCAATGGGGTCAACATTATATAGGCATGTTTTTGGGATGGCAAGGACGACATCATTGAACCGAAAACTGTTAAGAAAACATGTTTTTCTTTTCTGGGCCAGACTAGCAAATTTCGGCCAATAAGGCCGCATCACTGACCCTCAGAATTTTTAAAATTCCGTCCAAAAAGTAGTCTTTAAACGGGTAGCTTGGCTTTACATATATACTGCTCCACTAAGAAGAGTATGTTAGGCTGACTTTTGATTTATTCATGTCTATTTGTCATGACTCGACCAAGTTCGTGAAATAAAGACCCACTAAGCTCAACTTTACACAGAGAAAACTAGGGTTTACGGGGGTATACATTATTTGTCTTATTTTTGCTCCAAGACATTGGTTGTGGGTACTCATTAGAACCGCCTTAATGAGGCGGTTTTTACGAGCACCCACAAGCTATATTTTCAGTATTAATAAGAAAAATATCACTGATTTTCATAAGAAAATTAGCCATTTATGTGAAAAAAAAAATGCACTAGGACGCATCACGAAAACACGCCTATTTAATTTTGACCCCCTTGAACCCCACTTTTATATAGTAAAACTGGGGTTTACAGGGGTATACCTTATTTTACTTGTTTCTGCTCTAAAATATAGATTGTGGGTTCTCGGTAGAACCGCCTCTAGGAGGCGGTTCTAACGAGTACCCACAATCTATATTTTGAGCAGAAATAAGTAAAATATCACAGTTTTCAGCTTAAATTGTTCCTTTTTTCGGTGGTAATGTTTGCAATGTATTTGTATAGGCGTGCTTTCATAATGGTACGGGTGTGTCATCGTAATGTGGCGCAGATAAATTTATTCCTGTTTTCTGCTGACACGGCTCTTTACCAGCCATGGATGTGGTGCTCCAGCAGAGCTATTGAATACTATGTTAGACATTTTAATCTAGCTCTGAAAGGAAAAAGGCCTTTTAATTTGCCCAAAATAATACCTGTACTGATATTTTAAGGCTACTATTGATTGCAAAGGATAAAACTCGATAATATTTACCGTAAAGAACATAAATATTGGCACTGATAGGCCTAAGCAAACAGTGCAGACTCCAATCAGATCTGTTTGCCATTCCGTCTGAACCTTCTGGACTCCTTGCCGGATAGTGAAACAAATTTGTTAAAATTTTGGGAGAATTACAGCAAGTCATCAAGGTGTCCAAATTTTTAGGATTTTTACGGTAATCGTCCCAAGTATTAGACATTGCTAAAATATGTAGATACAGATCAGAGGGCACAAACCTTGCGTCTGATTAGGGTACACACTAGGGCTGGCTAATCGGAGCTGTAAAAAATAATCGAGTATTAGTCCTGTCATTGTGATCGATAATCGATTGGTAATCGCTAAGGTTTTTGTCATAATTTTACCTGTCTGGCTTTCTTCTGAGCATGAATCTTACCATATGTTGCACTTTTTGCACCATATGTATATTTGAACAGACAGGCCTGAGCAAACAGTGCAGACCCAGATGAGACGCCGCAGAATGCGGCGTCTCATCAGGGTCTGCACTGTTTGCCACTCATCCAGCTATTTTAGGCATAACTTTGGGTAGTAAATTGTACCTATCAAGTAATCGATTAAAAGCAAATCAGAAATGATAATCATTTTTGTTGAATTTATCGATCGATTAATCGATTATACGATTTATCGTGTCAGCCTTAGTACACACTCTTTGCGCAACGTACGTAAATTGGCTGAAAACGTACACATTAACACATATATGACAATGGAATCTAGTATGTTTGGAGTGGTCCATTTCATATTATAGGAGTGTCAGATTTGTTTTTGTTTGTGAATGAATGTTCTTTAAGCAAGCAGTGTAGGCCTTGATCCTGCGGCGTCTGATCTGGTCTGCACTGTTTGCTTTGTCCCAGAAAAAGGGTGCTAGACATATATGGGCTTACAAAACATTGTAAACTTAAAATATAACTGACACCCTTTGTAACATTGATGGCATTAAAGGGTCTATGTCGCTGTTTCTTTTTTTTTTTTTTTTTCTTTTTTCGCTTTCTGAAAGAAAAGATAAAGAAACGTCAAGAAGCCACAAGTTTTGTTTTCAAAGGGAGATTACGAAAAGATCTTTCAACCCAAACCAAAATTGGAGCCTACTACTGCGGGTCTGGTTTGGTTCGGGGTGTGACGGCCCAGTCAACACCATTAAGGTCACACCGAGTCGTTCATATTACCTAACCAAAATGTTCATCATCTTCTGGATAACACATCCGTGCGAAATAGTGCTTTATTCACATCTCCAAAAGGGCTACTTTTCTGATGACAATCCGTGATACTTTTGCAAACATAGGTTGTCGGTGCTCGTTACTGAGGCGGTTCTAACGAGTACCCACAACCTATGTTTTGGAACAGAAATAAGAAAAAATAATGAATATCCCCGTTAAACCCAGGTTTCTCTATATAAAGTGGGGTTCAAGTGGGTGTTCAATTCATTGACTTGTCTACGTGATGTGCATAGTGTTAGCCAGTTTAGTGCATATTCGTTTGCCAGAAACAGACGACTACCCTTCTTGAATCAGAGCAAGGTGTGAATGAAGTGGTTCCTTTCTAGTCAAATGGATCACTGTTCCGTTATCCGACCCGTAGAATATCTTTAACGGTAGGAGAGGATGAGGTGGGTTTTTTTTGGTGGGGGGAGGGGGCAAACAGCTATGTCGCGATCAGATATTCTTCATAACATGGATCAGTTTAACCTGAACACCCGTGCATTCTGATCAGTGACTTCGCTGCCCGCATGAAGATCTGATGTACCTATCGATAGGTTAATAAAAATCTGGTTCTATAGACTCGCAGGCTTATCTTCATCATACTTGGTCTCAGTATCTCGAAGATACGTTTCCTTGTGCCTTACAATGTTTCGATCACCGTGATTTTCACACCCTTACAGGGTTGCTACCGTCAGGGAAAAGTCGGGGAAATAAAAAATCAAGGTCAGTGAAAATTCAGAGAATTTTACAGAATTCAAAATTAGAAAAATAAGGGAAAAGCTAGGGAAATTTTGTAATTTTTGGGCAAACTGCTCTAATAATGAGACAATTCAATTCTCAAATAAAGGGAATTAGACAGTATTTAAATTGAAATACACAGCTATCGGGTTGCAACTTTGTGTTTGAACTTGTAAAATTATTAGAATGTCTGATTGCCAGATTTGGACGTTTTCTGTCAGTGAACTTGGAATCAGGAAAAAGTCATCAGAAAGTAAGAAAATTTCGGTTTGATCCTAGGGTGGCCATCCTGCCGTTTTAGGCTAACTACATGTACTTAGGAAAAAGTATGGTTTTCATGTACTCAGTTGTGCTCAAAACCACAGACTGTAGCTACTTGTTAGAACAGCAGCACTGAACCGTATGTAACAAGCACCTGCAATCTATGTTTGGAAGGGAAACGAGAAAAAACCGCCTCTTTTTTACGGCCCTTTCAAGATTATTTCACTTATCTCGAGGCGATCGTGAATCAGATGTGGGCGAAAACCGCAATACCCGGAGAAAAACTACCTGACCATCAGTTGCAGAATTTTGCGTCTCACATGTTGCCCGAACGAGGCGCGAACCATAGCTGTGGGAGACCTAATGATTAAAAGTCAGTACTCTTACCAACTACACGGAAAATACCGCTTATTTTCTGAAGGAAAACCTTATTTCACCAGGGTATCTTGTCGCTGTTGGGATGTCAAGCCACCTTTAAGGAACGGAAAGCATTATGAAAACACGCCTATTCAAGTATATTGGTAAAATGTTTCGACCCCCCCAAAAAAAAAAAAAAAAAAAAAATTTCTGATAAAAATCCGAATATTTTTCGGCGAGGCGGTTCTAACGAGTACCCACAATCTATATTTAAGCAGAAATAAGAAAAATGATGTATACCCCTGTAAACCCCTGTTTTACTGTATAAAAGTAGGGTTTTAGGGGAACAAAGTTATATACATGTAGGTGTGTTTGCGTGATGGGATGTTCCTAACGCCGAGAAATAAATGGATCAAACCATGAATAATCGTTCTGTACGACTAGCAGAGACTCACATCAGCTTTATACACACACAGTATGGCGGGGCTTGAAGAAATAGATGGACAGCATGATGCTTCCACGCAGAGCGAAATTGACCCGCACACGAGTACTGGTAAACCGCTTAGAGGATCTAAGTTTGCCCAGGCAAAGCGGTGCGAGTCGGTCCGTCCATGTTTATAAACCCTATTGATTTCATTGGTTGACAGGGTTTGAGATGTCATTTCATCTCAATGTCGGGTAAAAGTCCCACAAAATTGGACGCAACGTCTCCAAAATGACCTGTGTAGTGTTGACGGGGTCGTTAAACCTCAAATCAAACAAACAAACACACAATATGGCAAAGCGCCGCTTATCTCTCTTGAGCTGTACGGAAGGCAAATTCGATCAATGATTGCTCTAATCAAGCAGCGCAAACGCACAGACTGATCTGTCTTTGCTCGTACATGACGTATTGTAGATTTGTCATGAGCTGGCCTATTTAGTTTTTATTGTAAAGAATCTCTGAAGCGAAGTCCAATAAATGCATATTTTGAATGCATAAATAAATAAGTAGAGGTGCGGGTGCGTACTAAATTTACCAATATTAAGATTAAACTTTGTGTCTGATTGAAAATGGAATAAAAATCGCCAAATTCTCAGTGTTGATTTTATCATCTATTTAATTTTGCTCTGGTAGATGATGATGTGTTCTACTCAGATACAGTAAAATTCCGCTATTAAGACCATCTAAAATAAACCCTTATCTTGTTGAATATTCATTTAAGCCACCTCCATTTCTGTCTATCAACCAATCGGATTTCTTCATGTAATTTATTCCTACAAATTCATAAACTGAATGTCAAACAGTGTAGATCCTGGATCTACACTGTTTCCAAAGATATGGGTAGTCGTGAACAGCATGATAAGAGTAAAGACTAAATTTGCTTTTAAAAGCTTCTTGAGAACATTTCAGTTATTCTTTCTTTTTGTTTTCTACATTAAGTGTCTCCTGATAAGAGACCACCTTTGGGACTGTTCAAAAGTGGTCTTAAAGACCACTTCTGAAAAGTCCCAAGGGTGGTCTTAATGTAGGAATTTTACTGTATAACTAAAAAAGGTCTGATCAGCAAGTGCTATTGTTATCAAGTCCGTGTAATGAACACCCCTCTATATACCTTACTTTATATACAGAAAACTCGGGCTTACAGGGGTATACATTACTTTTCTTGTTTCTGTTCCATTTTTGTTCAAATATATAGGTAACTGGTTTGATTGGGCGACAGGGCTTGAGATGTCATTTCATCTCAATTTCGGGTAAACTAAGTCCCACAAAATTGGAAGTAACGGCTCCAAAATGACCTATACAATGTTGACGGGGACGTTAAACCTCAAAATAAACAAGTAAAACATAGGTTGTGAGTACTCGTTAGAACCGCTTCACAGCGGCGGTTCTAATGAGTAGCCACAACCTATTTTTCGAGAATAAATAAGAAAAATGTCACGAATTTTCATCAGAAAATTGGCCGTTTTGGAGATATTGAAGAATGCACTGTGTCAAATAGGTGTGTCGTCGTAATGTGAAAAGAGGACCAGTTCTAGTGTAAATTTATGCAGGATTAAAAATTCAATTTTACTTTTAAAACACCACCAACTACAAGCAGACAGCAGTTTTGGATTTTTTAAAGAGAAAATAAGGCTTGCATTACGAAAATACGACTATACAAATACATTGTAAATTTTACCGGCGACAAAACTAAATTTTTAGATGAAAAATTGTGATATTTTTCTTATTTCTGCTCAAAATATAGATTGTGGGTACACGTTAGAACCGCACCAACGAAGCGGTTCTAACGAGTACCCACAATCAATATTTTAGAGCAGAAATAAGAAAAATAATGTTTGCCCCTGTAAACCCCAGTTTTTCTGTATAAAAGTGGGGATTCAAGGGAGTCAAAATGATATAGGCGTGTTGTCGTGATGATATCTAGTGTGGATATAAAGTCTTAATTTCTCTACTCGTATAAATGATAAAAAAGACAGTCGTTTGTGTTGTATTTTTCGTAGCGGTTGAAGGTAGAATTTAAGTGAGTTTGAGGAATCTGGGCGTTATGACGTCATCACGATATAATCGCTTCGCACGAGGCTACGATTCTGACGAGGATTATGATGAACAAATGAGACGAAGATTCGACAAATATGACAGGAAACTCGACAGAGATGTTGCCAGGACTGAAGGACAAGTTTATCGTGGTAACGGACCTCTGCCGGTAACCGTTACTGTCGAACACTGGTAAAAAATTTTCTTTACAGCCCGATACATCCAAGTTGGTTCGTTTCGTGGAAGTTAAAAAATTCTGTCTTTTTAGCGAACAGGGTAGATCCTGATCATGGGCTACATTGTCAGTAGCACGTTTATCTAGTGCATTGCTTATATGGCTTAATTATGTATGTATGTATGTATGTATGTATGTATGTATGTATGTATGTATGTATGTATGTATGTATGTATGTATGTATGTATGTATGCATGTATGTATGTATGTATGTATGTATGTATGCATGTATGTATGTATGATTTGAGGTTTAACGTCCCCGTCAACACTGTAAAGGTCATTTTGGAGACGTTGCTTCCAATTTTGTGGGACTTTTACCCGACATTGAGATTAAATGACTTCTCAAGCCCTGTCGCCCAATGAAACCAATAAGGTTTATTAGCATGGACGGTCCAGCTCGCACCGGGGTTCCTGTATGTCTTTGCGTGATTGTACATGTAGGTATTTCGAGTTTCGTGTGGGCGCGAGGGTATGCTTATTATTTGACACCTTTATATTTTCGTTACCGCCTCACCCCACCCCACCCCCACCACTGCCCATCGGGACTTGGAGAAATAGATTTGGCTCCATGATGCTTCCACGCGGAGCTGAATTCGACCGAACTTGAAAACTGGTAAACCGCTTAGAAGGCCTAAGCCTACCCAGGCTCAGTGGTGCGAGTCGGCTACCCTTGCGGTTGCTTTGGGCGGTATGGCTTTAGATATCATTTCATCTCAATGTCGGGTAAAACTTACATAAATTGGGAAGCAACGTCTCCAAAAGGATCTCAAAAGTGTTGACGGGGACGTTGAACTTGAAACAACAACAACAACAACAACAACAAAAAGCACTCAAATCATTTTCGTTATGACAATGAAATCTTCCACCAATTGAGATTTTGGGAAGTCCATTCCCAATAATAGGGGTGTTATGCTTGTTTTGTTTGTAGTAAGTTTTAGGAAAATGTATGACCTTTAAGCAAACAGTGTATACCCAGATCAGACGTCTCGTTTTGTTGGTCAACACTGTTTGCCAATGTCTCCCAAAAAGGGCCGCTGTGCATGTATAAATTAACATACATATGCGTTTTGTTCTGGTTACCATATCTATTCACATACATGGTTAGATATAGAGCCTTGTCGCCAGAAGACCTGTCTTTGGGGATGTTTTCTTATTTGAGGTTTAATGCCCCCGTCAATACTATTTAGGTCATTTTGGAGACGCTGCGTCCAATTTCGTATTGTTTTTTTTTCACCCGACATTGAGATGAAATGACATATCAATCCCTGTCGTCCAATGAAACCAATCGGGTTTAAAAGCATGGACGGTCCGGTCTTTGCGGATGTTCCACCAGTTAAGATTAAAAAATGCCTGCTTCGTTTAAGAAGCCAGTCCAAGAGTGTTAGGTTTGTATATACAGAATCCTACTAATTTTACTGTCCAAGGAGCGACCAACAATTTCCAAGGTGCTGATCCATTACGAAAACACGCCTATACAAATAAACTAAAAAACTTTACCGCCGAAAAAAAAATAAGATGAAAAATTGTGATATTTTCCTTCTTTCTGCTCAAAATATAGATTGTGGGTACTCGTTAGAACCGCCTCATCGAGGCGGTTCTAACGAATACCCACATTTTATATTTTAGAGCAGAAATAAGAAAAATAAGGGTTACCCCTGTAAACCCCAGTTTTACTATATAAAAGGGGGTGTAAGGGGGTCAAAATTATAAAGGCGTGTTTTCGTGATACAAACTGCGCGGCTGCGCAGGCTGCTCTGCGCTTTTGTTGTTCACATGTGGAACAAGACAGGTTTTCATATGACGTGACTTATTAGTTTCATTAAGAAAGATCAAAATAAGAAACATACATAAATATTTCAGTATATTATATGTATGTATATGAACTATGTGGTCATTATGAACAACAACACTGTCACATTTGCCATATGTATATGATGTTTATGTATCCTCACGGGCATATGTGCCCATTGGAATCTGAATAAAATCTTCTTCTTCTTCATAAAAATGAGGTTACTGCTGTTACAATTAGGAAATGTATAATGAAATGCACCTGACAAATTGAGGAATTACGAAAACACCCCTATACAAATACATTGTAAACTTTACCGCCAACAAACGACTATTTTTAGATGAAAAATTGTGATAGTTATAGATTTTATAGATTTTGGGTACTCGTTAGAACCGCCTTATCGAGGCGGTTCTAACGAGTACCCACGATCTATATTTTAGAGCAGAAATAATAAAAATAAAGTTTACCCCTGTAAACCCCAGTTTTACTATATAAAAGCGGGGTTCAAAGGGGTAAGAATTATATAGATTTCGTGATGAATAAATAGTCGGGTAAAGTTAACTGCATTCCAGTAACATAGTCTTACAGTACGAAAGTTGTCGGTCCCCGCCCATCGGGGCTTGAAGAAATAGATGGGCTGCATGATGCTTCCACGCAGAGCTGAAATGAGTACTGGTAAACTGCTTAGAGGATCTAAGCCTGCCCATGCAAAGTGGTGCAAGACGGCCCATCAATGATCATGCTTATAAACCCTATTGGTTTCATTGGGCGTCAGGGCTTAAGATGTCATTCCATCTCAATGTCGGGTAAAAGTCCCACAAAATTGAAAGCAACGTCTCAAAAATGACCTATACAGTGTTGACGGGGACGTTAAACCTCAAATCAACAAAACTTTATTAATTGACTATCCTGTATTGACCGAACATCATCTGTATTAACACGACGTCAGCCAGTATTATCCTGTGGGGGTGGGGAGGGGGAGGGGGGGGGGGGGGGGTCAATTATGTTTTTTAATTGTATCAACTAATAAAATTGTAATCATTACAAAAAGACGCTTATTCAAAAATATTGAAAATTTTAACAGCAAACCGTGAAAAATTTCAGAAAAAGTATTTTGATTTTTTTTCCTATTTCTGCTCAAAACATAGATTGTGGGTACTCGTTAGAACCGCCACGGCGAAGGGGGTCCTAAATAATACCCACAGTCTATGTTTTTTGAGCAGAAATACGGAAAACAATGCATACCACTGTAAACCCCAGTTTTACTATATGAAAATGGGGTTTAATGGGGTCAACATTATACAGATGTGTTTTCGTGATGTTGTGTGAATCTAGTATTTTCGTATTGTTCCAGTTACGTGTCCTCGGTCAGATGTATTGGCCCTCGGCCTTCGACCTCGTGTCACTATAGCAGACCTCGGACCTGTAAATAGGCCAGTACGAAATTCCTTGATTAATAACATTATATTCTTCCATAACTGTATACGTCCAATATTATATCATTTTTGGGGCGATTGCCCCACAGATTTGGGCACTACTTTTGGAATTACTGCATTCGACCTAATCAACACCGAGAGACACCGTGAGAAAATATAGCGCGATATTTGAAACAGATTCAAAAGTTCCTCATAAAATGAAACAGCCGATGGAAATAAATATTATAATTTTGAATGTTTTACAAATTTATCAAATAAGTTAACCTTGACAGGATTTCTCTGAGGGATTCTCCGTGTAAAAACGTGACTGAAAACAATGTTGACTTACATGACTAATACGCCATTCAGCGTCTTTCAGTACAATTATCCCGTTTTACATCTCCTTTTGTGCCGCAAATCCCTAAACTGACAACTAGCAGACAGTGCAGGCCCAGATCAGATACCACAGAACGAGCTCGGCTCATTAGGGCATACACTGCATGTTAACGAAAGGTTCAGCCATTTTCCAGATAAATTTGGAAAAGCCACAACCAGACATCCCTAAATTTTGATATTGACTCATTCCATACTGATATAAGGTTGATGGTTCCATTTGGTACAAAATGGGTTAAAAGAACGCAGTGTGGGTCGATTATGTATTTTTTTGTGTTATTAACCCATATAAGAAAATTGGATTCTCCCAATTAATAAGTTTGGAGTGGTCCATGTCCAATGGTGGGGGAGCCAGGTTTGTACTGTTAGCAGTATGTATGTACTTTCACCAGACAGTTTAGACACAGATGAGACGCCTCGTGTTTTGGCGTCTGATCTTGGTCTGCAGTTTTTGCAAATGTCCCCACAAAAGGCTGCTAGGCATGTATGGGTTCATGGGGGTGTTTATATCAATAACGAGGAATAAAGTACAGTCGAACTTCAATGGCTCGAACACCTTTGAGACCTCGAAAATCTGTTCGAGACAGGGGTAGTTCGAGCCACTGAGGTTACTGCCAGGAGGCATAACGAGATACTTTTAGACATCTTTTCGGTGTTCTATTATGAAAATGTATGATGTGTTTACTCATTAGAATCGCCTCATCGAGGCGATTCTAATGAGCACACAAAGCATACATTTGGAAGATAAAAGACTAAAATCTCCTTAATATTCCCCATTATTTCTTATGTAGAGGATTTCGCTAGGGGCTCAAGAATGGGTTCGACACATCCATGGTAAACGAGCCATCGGTGCTCGAGCCATCGAAGTTATACTGTAATTTTGTTTTGAGAGACCTAATGGTTAAGAGTTAGCGCCCTAGGCATCTGAACGTCCTCGGTAGTTCAGTCGGATGCGCGGCTGACTAATGATCAGGAGGACGCGGGTTCGATACCTGCCGGGATGGGCAACATTCTTTCCTGGAGAATGATCATGAAATCTTTTCCACGGCGATTTTCTCCCTTTCGCTGGATCAGGAAGGGCACTTGTCAGTTTCTGGTAAAAGCATGTGCACTGATCTGGTTTACCGCTTACGTATAAGTCTGGCTAGCTAAACGGATCAGCTCAAAAATGACCTAAAATTGTTGACTTGGTCGTAATACTCCAATATAAATTTATTCAGCTTGAATACTTGCTAGTAACGATTAAGTAATATAAACCTTTTTCCGAAAATTGAAAATAATCAAAAGAAACTAGAACAATTGTGGAAAAAAATCGGTGAACAAACAGGTGTAGTAAATGCCTTCTGTAAAGGTTTATGCTCTGGAAAAATGAAATTCACCAAAGGAATTCAAACATCGAGTGTTGAAATTTTCTAGATCAGATTAGCTAGTTTCGACAAAGTAGGCCTCATAAGTCACCTTCCAATATATTCGAAGCCCATTTGAACAATTAAAGAGATCGTCCATAGTTTTTGCACGATACCGAAGAAGCTGTCTGAATATCTTCGAGGGACCAGACAAATGTTATTGCAATGAAATAAACATGCATGGTCGCCATTCTTACATTTCTTACGACAAATTGTGACGAAAAGCCCTACAACTCCATATCGCCTCTTCAGATGCTAAAAGGGCATGGTGTCTACTTCAAAACGTTGTTAATTCTGTAATACTTAACAATGTACGTTCACTGGGACAACGTTACATCGCTCTAACGAGTAACGTAAACAACACAAAGTACATTTTTGATATCCAAAGATCAAAACTAATGTTAAAACAGAATTTCAACATGGGGTGTGTTGCTTTAACACGAGTTCTGGCCCAGAATAGCTTCAAACAGCTACATGTACATATGTATGTTCATTGAATTTTATTCAAAAATATATTCTTTATGGGCCTTATAGCAACCATGCGCTAAATTTGCCTTACCCAAACCATTGATCACAAGCTATCGCCCCATCAGCACTATCAGTAGTCTAGCTCCTAGACCTTAATGTCATATATACTAATGACCAACCTTCCTGGTGTGTCAAATATCTTTAATCTTGTCTCAGACATTAAGGTCTAGTACAATGCGAATTTTACACTCCAAGATTCTGGTTTATAAATGATTGATTACAGCTGCAGTCATGAAATGTTTATTGCCTTTCTGTACCCCTTACTGATTACCTACTGATAAGGCAAACTGGCATTTAAGTCAGAGGTCACTGTGCTACACACACTTGTTCATTCATTTCAAAATTCAATCAGCTATAGTTTTGAACAAAATATCACAATGCAGAAAAAAGTGATTTTTTTTTTGTACAAAATAATGGATGTATACATTTCACAAACACACCCATGCAACATAGTGCAGTTTTTTTCACATCTCTTAATTGAAAAAATATGCGATCTTTTTCTTTTTTTTTTTCACTGCAAACATAGGTTGTGGGTGCTCGTTAGAACCACCTCGCCGAGGTGGTTCTAACGAGTACTCACAACCTATGTCTTTGAGAAGAAATAAGAGAAATTATATATACCCCTGTAAACCCCAGTTTTACTGTATAAAAGTGGGGTTTAAAGGGGTCAAAAATATACAGACATATTTTCGTGATGATAAGATTGAAAACTTTTATGAAATTGGAAATTGACTGAATATAGTACAAACTCAGATCAGCGTCTTACCAAGTCCGCACTGTTTGCATGAAGACAGTCACTACCATATTTATAGGAGACATTCTTTTAAGTGGCTGAGTGTGTTTCTGTTTTACGCCCCAACAACAGCTAAGGTCATACGGAGACGGGACCTCGTTTTAAAGACTCATCCGAAAGTCTGGAGAAGCCCGGGATCGTGTTTCGTTACCTTTTTACTGCTCCAAACATACCATGTGTACAACCTGAACAGAACCAAAGATCAATGTTTTAGCACCATGCCATGGATCTTAGAACCCACAATCTGTTTCAGAGCACTGGGTCACTCTATTAAGTACCCAAAATCTATGTTTGTTTGTTTGATTTGGTGTTTAACGTTCCCATCAACACTATTTAGGTCATTTTGAGACGTTGCTTCCAATTTTGTTCGACTTTTACCCGACATTGAGATGGAATGACATATCAACCCCTGCCACCCAATGAAACCAAAGGGTATATAAGCATGGACGGGCAGACTCGCAGCAATTTTCCTGGGCAACCTTAGACGTTCTAAGCGGATTACCAGTACTCGTGTACGGTCGGTATCAGCTCTGAGTGGAAGCATCGTGCAGCCCAATCTATTTCTCAAAGCCCCGATGGGCTGGGGCGGGCAAATCTACGTTTACATTAGAAATAAGGAAAGCTGGTATTTCTGTTCCAATCATAAATTGTATATACTTGCTAGAATTTTAGAACCGCAAGGGATCGCAGGATCGATCCCGGGCTTCTCCAGACTTTCGGATGAGTCTTTAAACAGAGGTCCCATCTCCGTATGACCTTAGCTGTTGGGGGGACGTAAAACTCAAACAGTCACTCATTTGAGAACCGCCTCATTGAGATTGTACTAAGAAGTACTCACAATCCACGCTTCTGGCAGAAATAAAGGAACTAATGTTATTTCTGTTCCAAACATAGATTTCGTGTACTTGTTAGAATCAACTCAATAAGACAGTTCTGTCAAATACCAAAATAAATGTTAGAACCAATAACAAACCTTATTAGAACTGACTAAATGAGGTTGTTCTCACAAACTCCACAATAAATGTTAGGAGCAGAAATAAGGTAAAATAGTGTTATTTCTGTTCCAAACATAGTAGAGTGTACAATTGGTAAAACCGCCTCATTGAGCTGATTCTAACAAGTACCCACATCTATAATTGGACCAGAAAAAAAAGAAAAATGTTATTTCTGTTCAAAACATAGATTTGTCCGTTACGAATACACGCCTATTCAAATAAATTGAAAATTTTACCACTAGAAAAAAAAAATCAGATTTTTTTTTTTCATATTTTTCATATTCTTGCTAACTAGAAAAAGTGTCAATAGGACACGGATGCCCCCGACTAAATACCATTCAGAAAAAGGGTTTATATGTAATTGTAACAGGTAAAGCATGGAATTATTATTAAGGTAGATATCATTTTCAAGAGCACAAGAAATATATTCTGTACGGTTTAGGAGTTATGGCCCGGACACAGTTACTACAAGGAACTAAGTCAAGGGCAGATAATTCAAAAAACAAAAAAGCAAGAGTTGTCTTCCTTGTTCATGATACATCGTCTGAATGCCAAGCTTGTAAAGTTTCACAAATATATTCCATAAGGATTAGGAGTTATGGCCCGGACACAAAGTGGGACGGACGTATGCACGTACGGACGTCCTCGAATAGGCGGGCATAAAAATTTAGAATCTGGGAAACTTATAAGAATCGCCTTGCCAAATTAAATAGGCTTGTTTTCGTTCTGCATAATTGTTGTTAGAAACACCTCAAACTGTTGAGGTGGTTCTAACAAGTACCCACAATCTTAAGATATATTGTTTGGAGCAGGAATGAGAATAAATGATGTTAATTTTGTTCCAAATACAGTTTTGTATAATAATTAGAACGGCCTCAGTGAACAAGTGAATAAGGGCGCTGACTCTTAGTCATTAGGTCTTTCACTGCTGTGGGTTCGAGCCTTGCTCAACGGAAGGTCAGATGTTTTTTTTTTTCTCGGGGTACTTTGCTGTTCGCACCCCCCCCCCCCCTTCTGATTAACGGTCGGCTGGATATGAGTGAAATAATCTTGAAAGAGCCGTAACTCCACCCCCATCCCCCCCCCCCCACACACACACACACCACACACCCTCTCACCATAATAATTAGAACCGCCTAATTGAGCTGTTTGGAGCAGAAAAAAATAAGGAAACTGGTTTACACTACACAGACTTGTTAATGTGATGCAATTATCTCAGAATATTAAATATTAATATAAATTTTTGCACAAGTTTAAAACTATATTGCTATCAAAATATATACAGAGACTGATCTCACGATTACTTCTAAAATGCTGATGTGTAAATATGCCTGAAACTCACATAAAATAACATAATAGTTCTTTATTAAGACAAACTCAGGTCATGCATATGACATATGAGTGGAAAATTATAATTACAATATTTATCATCATCACCACCGTTATTATTGATAATAATAGTAGTAATAACAATAACAAAAATGTTAACACAATGTCAAAAACACAACACAATGTATCACGTCAATGAATCCGTCTAATGAAAACCCCAAACCCCACTTTATGCAGAGAAAGGTGGGGTTTACGGGGGTCAAACATTATTTTCTTTATTTCCGCCACAGAACACATGTCTTGGATATACGTTAGAACCGCCACAAATGAGGTTCACGGAGAACCACCAACCCATGCCTGAGGCAAAGTTATGAAAAATATCACAACTTCTCATCAGAAACATGTCCGTTTTTGAGATAAATAATAATAATAATAATAAAATGCACTTTGCGTCACGGACATGCTTTATGGTATGGACAAGGCATGTCTGTTTGGAGAGGCATAAGATCACTGAACTCTTTTATAATCATTTTTGCAAAAATGCAAAGGTTGCGTAATTGGACTTCATTTTCGCTGTTCATTAATTCTTTGAATTTTAACACATTGGTGGATGTATAATAATATTTATCTATGTATTTCTGTCTCTCACTTTTGAAAAAAGGGCATATTAATACATAGTGAAACTCATCCCCTACTTCATGTAGGTTACATAAAGCACACTTTCTGTCGATAAGTTCGAGTCCGAGCCAACGACCGCGTTCGCAAGGGAATCTGTGGTTTCCTGTTCGGAGTTTAGCAAAATAAAAATAGAGATTCGATGGAACTTTTAGGAAATAAGCTTCTAATTGTATTGTCTCCTTAAATAGTCTGTAATTTAAACCTTTGGAGGAACTATCTAATTTGCCACTCCATGTTTGCAAAAACTGACTTTGTAGAATGATTTTAATTAATGAGCTACACTGCGGGCTTGCGGACTGGTTTATCCAGATATCTGGTCTGCCACATTCTTCAAAGATTTTTTGGATACTCGTATGCCATTTAGACTGAATATGATTGGTCCGGAGCCTTTGATACAGTAGTGATGCTAATTTTTGTGGTTTTCCGCTGATTAATTTAGACCAATAGTTAACCATCCTACTCTTGATAATGATTTCAATTGGGTATCTGCCTAGTTCACCATACACCATGTAAAGCGGAGTGCTTTTACGCGCACGAATGATAGACCTAAGAAACTGTGTATGGATTGACTCGAGGAGTCCACAATTTTCAAAACCGTAAACCTCGCACGAGTATGTCAAAATAGGTAATATTGTTTGGTCAAATAACTTGAGCTGAAGGTCGACTGGGAGAAATAAATTTTTAATTCTAACCTGTAATAGATGCATAGCTTTCTTTGCTTGTTCAGCGATGTGTTTACGTGCCTTTAAAAAACTTCTGGATTTAGAAAAATAAGTGCCTAAATATTTATAATTATCAACAATTTCTAGGGGGGTGTTCCCAATAGAGAAAGAAAAGGAATCCGTTTTCCGTGCTCCGAAAATTACTACTTTAGTTTTGCTTTCGTTAACTTTGAGTTTCCATGGTGCGCAGTATCTATGGAATGAGTCGATGCTTTTCTGGAGATTTTCAGCAGTTTCTCCTAAAATCACAGTGTCATCTGCATAGAGCAGGACAAACACTTTAAGGAGGTCGAAGGTAATTCCATTATGAAGTTCGAATGAAATACCTTCATTTTCATCAAGTGTAAGATGGTCTTCCAAGTCATTCAAAAATATTGAAAACAAAGCAGGGGAGAGATTATCTCCCTGACTCAGAACCCCATCTTTCAGAATACAGCTATGTAAACAAACACTGCAGAGAAACCAAAATTTTAACAACCTGTGGAATCAGATAAGGGTCATTAAGAAAGCAATAAATGCCAATCACTTCTTGGAGTCCATTTCGTATTGTACTAGTCGGATAACTTCCCAAGATAAATCGAGTTGCTATCAGAGAGGGAAAAAGAAGTAAAAATATATAGAAGAATATTACTTATTAACTTTAAAATATGATATCCGACTAGTAGCTAGTCTACACTATCAGTGCATTGATTGATACAGTGATTGTTCAACAGCAATATCTATGCGAATCATTACTATAACACACCCATGGGACGTACTGCATTTTTTCACATCTCCAAAATTGCTACTTTTCTGATGAAAATCCGTGATACTTTTGTTATATATTCTGCAAATATAGGTTGCGGGTGCTCCATAGGACCGCCTGTGTGGTTCAGAGGGTGTTTATTTCACGGACGGACTTGTTTATATGTTGACTGAAAACCCTTCCAATTCATATTTTTCTATTTATAAAATGTTTTAGGGATGAAGCTACTCCTACACATGACGACATCTTCCATGTATAAGGGTGTGTCTCCTTGGTCTAGATCTAGTGGTTAAAAACACTGACTCAAACATTAACTCATCTCCCGAATCGTGTTCGAGCCTCGCTTGAGCCACATGTGAGACGCAAGTCTGCAACGGAAAGGCAGGTGACTTCTTGCACACCAGACAAGGAAATCCGTGATTTTACCCTGGGATAGAAATTTATGTTCTGACCCTGATGTTCCGACCCCAAATCGAATATAATCGCTTGTTTGACAAATGCACTAGTTGATTACAACCTCATGCGCGGAGTCGTCATGCGTGACGTCACTAAACATTCCTGTTGTGTCATCACAAAATGGCGGACGTCGGTAATCGAAGTGACAGCAACATTAAAAATTCGCAATAGAAATGGAAGGTATGCAAGAAAAAGAATCAAATATGGGTGTGAGGGGTGGATAGAAAAATCCGTCCCTCGGGATCACTGTCCGGCATCACTCGGCAAGCCTCGTGATGGCGGACAGTGTCCCTCGGGACGGATTTTTCAATCCACCCCTCACACCCATATAAGATTCTTATATTCTTCCCCGTTTCATTTTTTGTTTTCGCCTACATCGACTCACTGTAAGTGAAATAATCTTGAAAGATTAACCTATATATGCCTAGCGGCCCAATTTTGGACATTGACAAACAGTGCAGACACAGATCAGACGCCGCAAAATGCCGTTTTGCTCAAAGCACATACATTTTCGTATAACTTACATCAAACAAAACATGCCTGACACTCTATAATTGAAAATGGACTACTCCAAACTTATAAGATGGAGTGGATGTTTAAGTTTTACGCCTCACCAACAGCTAAGGTAATACGGAGACGGGACCTCGGTTTAAAGACTCATCCGAAAGTCTGGAGAAGCCCTGGTTCGATCCTGCGACCCCTGGTTTAAAGACTCATCAGAAAGTCTGAAGAAGCCCGGGTTCGATCCTGCGAGCCCTGGTTTACAAGGCGAGTAGCATAACCAGTACGCCACGGAGGCTTCTACTTACAAGGTGGAAGATTCCATTGTCTTATATGAGTTAAACAAAATTTCTTTAATGATTGCAGGTCCGGATGAATAGGGAGAACTGTCTGCGACAATTTACGAGATGCTGTCAATGCTTATTTTCCTCATGTGCCATTCCGGGAGGTCAAGGGAAGCCCCAGTAAGTGTTTGGTTGATCGAGCCCATACATGATAGGCAAAATGTGAACAAGTCCGTGTAATGGTTTGTTTTGTTTGTATTGTAGTTTAACTACCCAGTCAATAATATTTAGGTCATTTTTGAGCCGGTCAGTTTATCTATCCCCACGTTTGCGGGGCAGTTTTATACGTAAAGCGGTTAACCAGTACAGTGGATATTCTTTTACCAGAAACTGACAACTGCCTTTTCACCAGAAACTACTGCCCTTCTTGAATCAGCGGAAGAGAATGCCCGTAGAAAAGATTTCATGATCAATATCCACGAAAGAATGTTGCTGACCCCGGCAGGTATCGAACCCGCGTCCTCCTGATCACCAGTCCGACGAGCATCCGACTGAGCTACCGAAGCCGGCAAAAAGCCAAAGGAAATCCATAGCCTTAACTTGGGATAGAAATTCTGTTAAAACCCTGTGTTCGTACACCAAAACGATTTATAAATGCACTGGTTGAATACGAACTCATATGCGCCGTCGTTAAGGTTGACGTCACAACACGTTACATGATGTCACTAAACACCATTGTATTGTCATCACAAGATGGCGGAAGTCGACAATGGAAGTGGCTGCAGTATTAAACTTCCATGCCCAGAAATGGGAGGCATGCAAGAAAAAGAATCCTACATGTGCATGGGTATGGGGGTGGATAGACAAATCCGTGCCTCGGGATCACTGTCCTGCATCACTCGGCAAGTCTTGTGATGCCGGACAGTGACCCTCGGGACGGATTTTTCCATCCATCCCTCACACCAAAGTAAAATTCTTATAATGAACACCCATGTAAACCGCTCAGAGGGGGTGTTCATTTCACGGATTTGTTTACGTAATGTAACACACATTTTTTATGTAAAACCAACAAAAGTGGCATTGGTAAACAACTCAGGCCAATATCAGACACCACGGAAAGCAGCGTCTGATCATTTCCTAAAGATTTCCACAAAAATGCATGACGAAATTGCTACTTTTTATGTAGCGGAACACACTCCGTAAACCCTTATCCCACGGAACACAACAACTTGTCATGCGTTTGAATACAGTGTGGATCCAGATCAGACAGCTTCTAATCAGGATCTACACTCTTTGTCATTTCGTTTGTGATCTGATCGAATTAATTAATTTGATTAATTGAAAGCAAAAAAGGTATGGCAAACTATTTTTTTTTATCAAATGACTTGAGAAATGTCTCAGAATGTAATAACGTCATGTAATAAATTCGATAACCTACAAGTGGATTCAATATGCAAATTGGTTAGATGCGCCCCGTAACGTTACATGTACGACGTCCTTAACGACGTCGCGTTCACAAATGGCGGAATTTCGACGTTTTTGTAAAACAATCGTGAATAAATTGCGTTTTAAATGTCATATAATAAAAAAGAATCTTGCATTCGAGCTCATGTACTATTAAATTTATTAAACTCATTGCAGAAAAGGGATAAATGCTCGGCAAAGCCTCGAATTTTTATCCTTCTCCTCAACTCGTTTAATTAATTAAATAATACATGAACACTCATGTGAGATCCTCTTTATTCAGCATGATAAGGTTTAAATTGAAAAACAATCTCGAAACGAAAACACGCCTATACTAATACATTGAAAATTTTAAGATGAAAAATTGTGATATTTTTCTTATTTCTGCTCAAAATAAAGCTTGTTAGTACTCGTTAGAACCGCATCATCGAGGCGGTTCTAACAAGTTCGCACATTCTATATTTAAATGCAGAAATAAGAAAAATAATTTTTACCCCTGTAAACCCCAGTTTTACTTTATAAAAGTGGGGTTCAAGGGGGTCAAAATTATACAGGCGTGTGTCGTGATGATGAATTGTTAGTTTGTTTAATTTGAGGTTTAAAGTTCCCGTCAACATTGTAAAGGTCATTTTGGAGACGTTGCTTCCACTTTTATAGACCTTTTACCCGACATTGAGATGAAATGACATCTCAAGCCCTGTCGCCCAATGAAACCAATACAGTTTATGTGCATGGACAGTCCGTCTCGCACCGCTTTGCCTGGGAAGGTTTAGATCCTCTAAGCGGTTTACCAGTACTCGTATGCGGTCGGATTTCAGCTCTGCGTGGAAGCATCATGCAGCCCATCTATTTCTTCAAGCCCCGATGGGCGGGGGCGGTACATGGTCATGTGTAGCATAAATATAAATATACACACACCATATACATATGATCATAGAAACACAGAAAGGGTCAAATGGCAAAATTATAAAAACTGGCAATATCATTTCCAGACCCTAAAGCACAAGCTTTTGGGAGAAACACATATGGTATGCACCAACACAATAAAATTTGTGCCTAAACATTCATTTGACCATAACTAATCTTGAAGGCTTTTTCGATATAAAATGCGATGTTCTTAATGATAGTTTTATTATTTGTTGACATTCATTCCTTTAGTTTAATCATATTTGGTGTATTCCAAAAATACTTTTTAATATACCTTTATTACATGTAATAAAATCGTATAAATATTTTTCAGACTCATTTGAAGTATATATAAACAATACCTTGTACGACACCCGGGTGTTTTCAAGACTGTCTAAAGGCGGATACCCGGCAGAAGAATGGGTAAGGACAATAAAGGTTGCTTAACATCTCATCACGTGAACAACTCCGTGAAATGAACACCCCATTTTATTAGGAGAATACTGGGTTTACAGGGGATACATTACTTTTCTTATTTCTGGTCAAAGACATAGGTTTTGGGTGCTCGTTAGAACCGCCTCAATGAGGCAGTTCTAACGAGCACCCAAAACCTATGTTTACAAATAATAAAAAATATTACGGGGTTTCGTCTGAAAAGTAGCAATTTGGAGATGTGAAAAATGCACATTGTCTCACGGGCGTGGTATTCTAATGCCCAACATTACGGTAACACATCAATGTATTGTAATCTACTACCGTAAACATCCCTTAAACAGACGTTTACCGATTATCACGCCATGAATACCCTTGCAACCTTGACTTTATATTTGAAAACCCAGGGTGCATAAGCGTATAGGTTCCACTTCATAACGGAAAACCCAGGGTGCACAAGGGTATGGATCGAATACCCTTGCAATCACGATTTCATAAAGGAAAACCCAGGGTGCATGTACATAAGAGTATATATTGAATACCTTGTAAACCTCGACTTGATATTGGGAAACCCACAGTGCATAAGTTTCAATCCTTTCTTCATAAAGGAAACCCCGGGGCTCATAAGAGTATCGATTGAGTACCTTGTAACTTTGACTTCATGAAGGAAAACACAGGGTGCATAAGAGTATAGATTGAATACCTTGTAACCCCCGACTTAATAAAGGAAGAAATCAGAATGCATAAGAGTATAGATTGAGTACCTTGTAACTTTGACTTCATGAAGGAAAACACAGGTTGCATAAGAGTATAGATTGAATACCTTGTAACCCCCGACTTAATAAAGGAAGAAACCAGGGTGCATAAGAGTATAGATTGAGTACCTTGTAACTTTGACTTCATGAAGGAAAACACAGGTTGCATAAGAGTATAGATTGAATACCTTGTAACCCCCGACTTAATAAAGGAAAAACCAGGGTGCAAAAGAGTATAGATTGAGTACCTTATAACTTTGACTTCATGAAGGAAAACACAGGGTGTCTTAGAGTATAGATTGAATACCTTGTAACCCCCGACTTAATATAGGAAAAAACAAGGTGCATAAGAGTATAGATTGAGTACCTTGTAACCCCCGACTTAATAACGAGCATAGCGGCGGCTGCCGAAGGCAGCCGTCGACGTCCGCCGAAGGCGGGCGTCGAGCGAGCTCGTATCTAGGTAACGCGTATCATCACAAGACACAATCTATGCAAGAAAGTTTGCTTGCGCCTCGGAACTGGCTTAAACCGGTTTTCAGGTTTCCATGTATTCCATTCAAACCATGTATGAAGTCGGGAACCATAGCCTCAAAACGCTTATGTAACCCGTATCCGTCACCGGATGAATAGTGTGTCGCAAGGCTGATTGGTGATTCGGTTAGTTGTAATAGCTAAAAAATCAACTTTGGCATATCAGTCAATTAATATATTTTTCTTATTTATGTGTTGGCATAAATTTGTACATTTTGTATTTATTTTTGTTGTTACTATTTATGAATAAATTAAAGTGACGTCACGAGGTCGAGTCATGACCTTAGGAATTCTCTACGCCGCCATATTTATTGCTTGTCGTTATGTACTGGAAGCACTCGAAAAACAATGAATCTGATGATTTAATCGGACAATCTACACGTAAGAGATTTTCAGGCTCAGGTGTGTGATTTTTTTCTATATATTGACCTAGCGAACTCGGCCCAAGCAACAACTTGGGCAGTTCAAGCTCATTGTAGGACATCTCGACCCCTTGTCCCTGACAAACAACAAGTAACAACACCAATAATTCTTGGTCTTTTCGTCCCGCCCATCAGGGAGCGCGGTGCTCCCATCAGGCGGAACTCAGAATCAGTATTGTTACTGGTGACACGTCAAATTACATTCATACACCAGAACTGAAACCGAGTGAACTTGAATACTGCCATAACTGGAGACCACTCCCAGGAAAAATGATTGGTAGGGCTTGAGGGTGACAGGACATCTCGGCCCCTAACAAACTCGGCCCCTGACAAACTCGGCCCCTAGCAAACTCGGCCCCTACAAACTCGGCCCCTGACAAACTCGGCCCCTAAAATTAGAATATGTATATATTAGTGTTGGAATTGACTTATTTTCAAACATTTACACATTTTTTAATGTACGTATGTCTAATTACCTTTTGAACTCATTTTGATGAAATTATGGGTAACCCATCTCACATTGAGTTTGAACCTAATGCCGTTGATTGAACCAGTGTATTACACGCTGCTATGGGTCTTCCGATGTAATTAATAAACTAATTGTTTGATTGGCGTGTAATTACATCTCTGCCACTTAAAAGAGACTAGTAGTATGTTCTGTTGCGCACTTACAAAAATTGAACCATTTTGTTTCAAGTTTTATTATCGTTTGCAGGGTTTGACCATTCCACAGCAATTGGCCTTTTTTTCTTTTAATACCAATGATTTCGAATGTTTGTCACCCGGGTCATTTTGGAGAAGCAGCTTCCAATTTTGTGGGGCTTTTACCCGACCTAAGCCCATGAGGTACTGGTGTGTTCATTTAAGAAATGAATTTTATTTTTCTGCTGTTCATGAAATTATGACGGCCCCCGCCCGTCGGGGCTTGAAGAAATATATGGGCTGCATGATGCTTCCAAGCAGAGCTCAAACCGACCCGCACATGAGTACTGGTAAACCGCTTAGAGGATCTAAGCCTGCACAGGCAAAGCGGTGCGAGTCGTCCCGTCCATGCTTATAAACCCTACTGGTTTCATTGGGTGGCAGGGCTTGAGATGTCATTTCATCTCAATATCGGCTAAGCGTCCAACAAAGTTGGAAGCAACGTCTCCAAAATGATCTTTACAGTGTTGACGGGGACGTTAAACCTCAAATCAAACAATAAACCCTACTGGTTTCATTGGGTGGCAGGGCTTGAGATGTCATTTCATCTCAATATCGGCTAAGCGTCCAACAAAGTTGGAAGCAACGTCTCCAAAATGATCTTTACAGTGTTGACGGGGACGTTAAACCTCAAATCAAACAAAAACAAATCATGAAAGTATGAAAGCAGCGGATCGCCTGCAAAGTAACTTAACACCGAAGGGGTTCATATAAACTTTGCTAGCGCAACGCTGTCATTCATACTTTCATGAACGGCAGAATAATTAAGTTTCTTTCTTAAAACATTATTTTTCTTATATGTGCTAAAAAAAATGTGAGTACTCGATAGAACCGTCGAGGCGGTTCTATCGAGCCCACGTAATCTATGTTTCGAGCAAAACTAAGAAAAATATCACAATTTCATTTTCAATTTTTGGCCAAAAAATGACAATGTATTGGTATCTAGGAGTGTTTTCGTAATGAACGTCGCACAATCAGATCATGGAGAACCATGTATATTATAAGCTATATTTTCTATTTTTTTTGTCCGTCAACCCTATTTAGGTCATTTTGGAGGCGTTGCTTCCAATTTTGTTGGGCTTTTACCCGACATTGAGATGAAATGACATCTCAAGCCCTGCCGCCCGATGAATCCAGAAGGCTTATATGCATTGGACGATCTGACTCGCACCGTTTTGCCTGGGCAGGCTTAGTCCTTCTAAGCAGTTTACCAGTACTCGTGTGTGGTCAGATTCAGCTCTGCGTGGAAGCATCATGCAGCCCAAACTATTTCTCCAAGCCCCGATGGGCGGGGGCGAATATTGTTTTCTATAGGTTTACATTTGGTTTTACACTGGAAATGTTAATATCACACACAAAAAACCCGCATATTCTAGAATATTGAATTTTCACCACCCAAATATGAAAATTTTCAGATGAAACATGAACATATTTTTCTAATTTCTGCTATTAAGGAGGGTGGGGAGTAATTATTTTCGCTTTAGATTTTTTTTATTTGCTTATATTTTGTAGCTTGAAATCTCTGCACTCGTTTGCCGGTATAAAAATATAGGCACACCAGGCTTTTTTTCGAGCTTTTTAGCCTTAAAGATGGGTACTGTTTTCGAATTTATCGAATGTTTCAATAATTACCCCAGTCATTGACAAATTGTCGATAACAATTGTTTAAAACAATATTTCCAAGTTTGGTTAAAAAAACAATGCAGGATAATGTCATGTTTGCGTACCTATGTGTGAAAGACAAACTCTTTCACAGATTTTTGTCGAAACACCTATTTACAAATGTCCTTTTCTGCATATTTTGCTGTTTTGAGATGCAATTTTCGCTATATTTGAAAAAAGAATGCATTTTTCGTCTTTAGATTTTTCTTATTTTCACAAATATTGTGTAATTATATTAGATACACGAAATAGGCGTGAAATTTGACCATGTCACCAGGCATCTGAGAGAAATATTGCAGAAAAAATTACCCTACCCCCCAATAAAAATGGCTAAAAAAGCATTAAGATATTGTTTAAATGACAAGAACAAGGATTATACCTTTATTATTGCGCATACTTTTGCTTCCTTAATGTGATATGAATCAAAGTATTTCATTAGAATTGAAACACAATTTCATTTATAAGTTTTATGGTGTGAAAAATGGATTTTTCTGGCCAAAAAATGCATGTTCTGATATAGCCATATTGTCGTTTTGTTCATGTTTAAAAGACATGAAGCCATTAACATTGTCGCAGACGTTCAAACAATGTCAGATGTATGTTATTAATATACCTGGGAAACATTATTATACATTTTTAGCTATCTTTTTTGACAATTTATTACCCCACCCCCTAATGAAATGGGTTGAAATTGATAAAAAAAAAAAAAAAAAAAAAATACAATAAGCTGATGCAAAAAAATAAAAAAATTTCCTTTTTCCCCATTTAAGTTCCTGCCAACCTTATAGGGAAAGTAGAAACACTTCTAATTATTTTTTTCTATAATTTTGACAAGTTTTTTTTTTTTTTTTTTTTTCATGCCATATTGACCGGAAACGCTATTTAATTATCTATTGGCTGTTTATGCAAACTGTGAAAGGGAGGTGAGATAAGTTATCCTTTTACTTTCCGAAAGTGGATAGAAGTGATGGCAATGACCTGGAATCGATACAATTACCCAACACCTCCGATCAGACACACCAAAGGGAAAGAACCACGAACATGAATAACTAGACCGTAATGGAAACATCACTAGCGGAAAGCCAAAATGGCAGTTGCATTCCCACATAGTGGCTTTCGTGGACCTTGAGAAGGCATTTGGTTGAGTGTCTCGGAAAGTCATCTGGGAGGCACAGAGAAAATTTGAAGTGGAGGAGTGGAATGTTCGAATGGTCCAGTGGGTGTAAGCTAATTCGCGGAGCCGTATGCGTTTTTGTGTTGGTTCCATTGAAGAATTCGAATTGAAGGTCGGTGTTCCTCAAGGCTCTTTTCTCAGCCTAATGCATTTCATCATTGTGCTTTATGTCTTGTCATGCGAGTTCTGTTCTGGGGGGCCTTTGTAATCATAGCTGAATCACTTCAGTGTGCTACACCACTTCAAAGGCGTCGCCCAAAAACTTCTCATAGCCCTTCTCATAGTCATGATAGCCCCGAACTGGCCTTGAAGAAAAAGATTGTGCTGCATGATACTAACCCAATCAAACATGAGTACGAGTAGACCGCCGTGCCCAGGTAAAGTGGTGCAAGACGGACGGTCCTTATAAACATATATAGATTGGTTTTACTGGCCGTCAGGTTTCATCTCAATGTCGGGTAAAAAGACCCACAAATTGGGAAGTAACCTCTCCAAAATGACCAATATTATGTTGACGTTAAAATGACATCTCAAGCCCTGCCGCTCAACGAAACCAATAGTGTTTATATGCATGGACGGTCCGACTCGGACCCATTTTCCTGGGCAGGTTTAGACCCTCTAAGCGGTTTACTAGTTCTCACGTGCGGTCTGTTTCAGCTCTGCGTGAAAGCATCGTGCAGTCCGATTGGCTGGAGCCGGTACATTGACAAAATTCTGTTATGATGGTGGATGTGTGGGCATACAAAGGCTCCGTGTGGCACAACCTAAACCATCATCGTTATATTCGAAACAGATCAAAGGGATTTTTTATTATACACCCTTTTGCTTATGGTTGATTATTGTTTGTTTGATTTGAGGTTTAACGTCCCCGTCAACACTGTGAAGGTCATTTTGGAGACGTCACTTCCAATTTTGTGGGACATTTACCCGACCTTAAGATGAAATGTCAACTAAAACCCCGCCGCCAATTGAACCAATAGAGTTTATTAACATGGACAGGCCGACTCGCACGGCTTTGCCTGGGCAGGCTTAGATCCTCTAAGCAGTTTACCAGTAGGCCTACACCTGTTGAGTGCAGGATCCTAATTATGGGTGCTGGCACAGGCTATTTGTTCACTGAGATGGCTTAACAGTAATTGAACCTGAGACTGCGACTGACAGTTAAAAGAATATTGTGCGCTGCCAGGCATTACAGTCTGCACTTTTAGGTATCAAATATGGCAGTGTTTTCTTTCCATATATATGACGTCACGCAAACTAAAGTAAACGTCACTATTGATTCATTTTTTTGTTTGTGTTGACAAAGTATGGCCGTGGAATATGAGAACTGATAGACTCTTCGAGGCTATATTTTTGACACCAATGGAAAAATAAAGTAAACATCGTGCGTTAAAGAGAGTTCAGATTTGCCATGGACAGCTGATGGGCTGCAATCGGAGGAAAGAAACCAGTAGCTGGAAAAATACAGGGTTAGTCTGTTTATCCCTCTATTTTCCTGTGCTTCCAGCCATGCGGACTAGACCGAAAAGTAGTCTATGAAGTCGCAAAATAATTTATAACAAAATGCACATTGCAATGGTTATTAAATGTTACAAAAACCTCAGAAAACACTTTGAAAACTAAATAGAAACAAAAATCATTTTGAGGTAAAAATTCGAACCTGATTACGGCAGAGTCAATTATGCGCGACCCTCCTTAACATAGATTTTGGGTAGTCGTTAGAACCACATTGACAGGGCGATTCTAACAAGTACAAACAATCTATGTTTTTAAGCAAACAGATTTGGGTACTTGTAAAAACGGCATCGACAAGGCGGTTCTTACAAGAACCAACAACCTATGTTTCTGAAAAGAAAAAAAAGTAAATTGATATAAACCCTTGTAAACCCCAGTTTTACTATGTAAAAGTGTGGTTGCAGGTTGTCAAAATTATATAAGCATGTTTTCGTGATGCCACACTCAATTCCAACACTATCCTCAGTACAGCATGGGTTTCCGCGATCTTTTATCGTGGATAAGGTTTTGTATTAAAAACGATAAATATGCTCAAACTTTCTGTGAAACTACCAATCCACCTTCCAAATTGATTTTCCGAAACAAAAACATTGTATTTTAGTACCAAAATGCTGCTAGGGACTGAGTTTTTAGGGATGGGGTTGAATGGGGGCCGAGTTTGCTAGGGGCCGAGTTTGTCAGGGGCCGGGTTTGTCAGGGGCCGAGTTTGTTAGGGGCCGAGATGTCCATAAATCGGCTTGAGATGTCATTTCATCTTAAGTTAATGTCTATCTATCTATTTATTCTGCAGCAACCCTGTTAAGAGGACTATCGTGCAGGTAAATTTTGTTTGTTTGATTTGAGGTTTAACATACCCATCAACACTGTAAAGGTCATTTTGGAGAGGATGCTTCCAATTTTGTGGGACTTTTACCCGACATTGGGATGAAATGACATCTCAAGCCCTGTCGCCCAATGAAACCAATAAGTTTATTAGCATGGACGGTCCGCCTCACACCTCAGTTCCTGGACAGGCTTAGATCCTCTAAGGGGTTTACCACTTACCAGTACTAGTGTGTGGGCCGGATTCAGCTCTGCCTGGAAGCATCATGCAGCCCATATATTTCTTCAAGCCCCTTTTGTTTGCAATGGAGTTCAACCGCCAAGTCAACACATTTTGTACGGAATGGAATCTTCCTCCTTATAACGAGCATAGCGGCGGCTGCCGAAGGCAGCCGTCGACGTCCGCCGAAGGCGGGCGTCGAGCGAGCTCGTATCTAGGTAACGCGTATCATCAAAAGACACAATCTATGCAAGAAAGTTTGCTTGGGCCCAAGAACTGGCTTAAACCGGTTTTCAGGTTTCCATTTATTCCATTCAAACCATGTATGAAGTCGGGAACCAGAGCCTCAAAAAGCTTATGTAACCCGTATCCGTCACCGGATGAATAGTGTGTCGCAAGGCTGATTGGTGATTCGGTTTGTTGTAATAGCTAAAAAATCAACATTGGCATATCAGTCAATTAATATATTTTTCTTATTTATGTGTTGGCATAATTTTTTACATTTTGTATTTATTTTTGTTGTTATTATTTATGAATAAATTAAAGTGACGTCACAAGATCGAGTCATGACCTTGGGAATTCTCTACGCCGCCATATTTATTTCTGTCGTTATGTACTGGAAGCACTCGAAAAACAATGAATCTGATAATTAAATCGGGCACGGCTTTCGAGAGAAGAGGTCATGTGAGACCCAGCTCACAATGTTGGTCGAGGATCTGGCTAGGAGTGCAAGTGTGGGAAAACAGACAGACCTGATTTTACTAGACTTTTCCAGGGCCTTTGACAAGGTTAACCACTCCAAACTTATCTGGAAGCTGCATCAATATGGGATTCGATCTGCAGGGGAGGAATCAGGATCGGTTCCGGTGACCTCGGGTGTACCTCAGGGGTCAGTCCTGGGGCCGATTCTGTTCCTCGTCTATATAAATGACCTGCCTGAACAAATCACATCACAGGTACGACTCTTTGCGGATGACACAGCAATGTATCTCACCGTGGAGGGTGCTGATGACAGCTCATTACTTCAAAAAGATCTTGACAGACTGTCTGTGTGGGAGACCAGGTGGGACATGGAGTTCAACCCTTCAAAGTGCCAAGTGGTACAGGTGGCGGGATCAAGGGAACAAATTAATGCCACCTACAAACTTCATGGCGAAGTCCTGGAGACCGTCAGCTGTGCTAGGTATTTGGGGGTTGATGTATCCAGCAACCTCTCCTGGGGCTCCCACATAGACAGGATTGCCAATACTGCAAATCAGACCCTCAACTTCGTGAAGAGGAACATCAAAACCAAAATGCCAAGAGTGAGAGAGGCTGCCTATAATACCCTGGTCCGGCCGCAAGTAGAATATGCTTCGGCCATATGGGACCCCCACCACCTTGACAAGATATACGAGATTGAGAAAGTCCAACGACGGGCAGCCCATTGGACTACCTGTAACTTTGACAGATCAGCGAGTGTTTCGGCCATGCTTGAAACTTTAGGTTGGCGCACCCTCGAGCAGAGGCGGGCTGATGCACGCCTCTGTCTCTTTTATAAGATTGTGCATAACATGGTCGCTGTGCCGCTCCCAAATTATGTCATACCCAACCCCCGTACGTCCCGTCACGGCCATTCTTCAACCTTTCGGCAACTCCATACAGGGAAGGATTTTTATAAAAACTCGTTCTTTCCACTGGCTATTGTCCAGTGGAATGCCCTTCCATAGTCCGCTGTCAGCTCGCCAAGCCTTGACATATTCAAGGCCGAAATTGGCAAGCTGCATCATGCCAAACCATAGATCCCAAGTATATAGTATGTTTTTTTTAACCTGATTTTAACTATTCTTAACTATTTTAACCTATCATCTTTCATCCCCTCAACTGTCATACTTTATCACTCACTATCATGCTTTTATCTTTTTAGCTTGTCTATTAATATACTTGGATTGTCTGACAGCGCAACATGCCTAGAATGTCCTCGCGGGCGTATGGCATTATGTAAAGAAGAAGAATCTACACGTAGGTGATTTTCAGGCTCAGGTGTATGATTTTTTTACTATATATTGACCTAGCGAACTCGGCCCATGCAACAACTTGGGAAGTTCAAGCTCAGTGTAGGACATCTCGACCCCTTGTCCTTGACAAACAACAAGAACACCAATAATCCTTGGTCATTTCGTCCCAGGGAGCGCGGTGCTCCCATCAGGCGGAACACAGAATCAGAATTGTTACATTCATACACCAGAACTGAAACCGAGTGAACTTGAATACTGCCATAACTGGAGACCACTCCCAGGAAAAATGATTGGTAGGGCTTGAGATGTCATTTCATCTTAAGTTAATGTCTATCTATCTATTTACAGTTATACTGCAGCAATCCCGTTAAGAGTACTATCGTGCAGGTAAAGTTTGTCAGTTTAATTTGAGGTTTAACATACCAGTCAACACTGTAAAGGTCATTTTGGAGATGTTGCTTCCAATTTTGTGGGACTTTTACCCGACATTGGGATGAAATGACATCTCAAATGTTGCCCAATGAAACTGATAGGGTTTATTAGCATGGACGGTCCGCCTCACACCTCGGTTCCTGGACAGGCTTAGATCCTCTTAAGGGTCGCCCCCGCCCATAGGGGCTTGAAGAAATATATCATATGGGCTGCATGATGCTTCCACGCAGAGCTGAATCCGGCTCTCACACTAGTACTGGTAAACCGCTTAGAGGATCTTAGCCTGCCCAGGAACCGCGGTGCGAGGCAGACTGTCCATGCTAATAAACCCTATTGGTTTCATTCAGCGACAGGGCTTCAGATGTCATTTCATCTCAATGTTGGGTAAAAGTCCCACAAAATTGGAAGTAACGTCTTCAAAATGACCTTTACAGTGTTAACAGGGACGTTAAATCTCAAATCAACCAACCAAGATCCTCTAAGGGGTTTACCCGAGTACTGGTGTGTGGGCCGGATTCAGCTCTGCGTGGAAGCATCATGCAGCCCATATATTTCTTCAAGCCCCTTTTGTTTGCAGTGGAGTTTAACCGCCATATCAACACATTTTGTACCGAATGAAATCTTCCTCCTTATATATAGCACAAGTCTATTTCAAAGTTTAGGGGTATCAGGTGTTTTCTTAAAAATCTATTTGGAACTGCCTGAATGGTTTGCAAACAATGTAGGCTCTGACAAGTTTTTTTGTTTGTTTGATTTGAGGTTTAAAGTCCCCATCAATCCTGTAAAGGTCATTTGGAGACATTGCTTCCAATTTTGTGGGACTTTTACCCGACATTGAGATGGTTATGATATCTGCAGCCCAATGAAACCAATAGAGTTTAAAAGCATGGACTCTCACTACTTTGCCTGGGCAGGCTTAGATCCTCTAAGCGGTTTACCAGTACTTGTGTTCGGGTCGGTTTCAGCTCTGCGTGGAAGCATCATACAGCCCATCTACTTCAAGCCCCGATGGATGGGGCCCTGATGAGACACTGTGTTCTGCGTCATCTGACCTAGGGCTGACAGGCTGTATAATATTGTTTGGCAACTACCCGTTTTGGGGTTTCCGATACAATATGGGTTAAAAGACCAATTTCTGTTTTTAGCTTTTAAATATACTAACCTTCTCTTTTCACACTGTACTTATTTTTTTAGCTCACCTGTCACGTAGTGACAAGGTGAGCTTTTGGGATCACTTTTTGTCCGTCGTCCGTCGTGCGTGCGTCCGTAAACTTTTCTTCAAACGACATCTCCTCCTAAAGCACTGATCGGATTTTGACCAAACTTCACAGGAATGATCCTTAGGTGGTCCCCTTTCAAAGTTGTTCAAATGGTTCCGGTCCGTTGCACATATAGGTCACAGTAGCCAAAAATAGATTTTTTTCACCAAAAACTTAAAAAATCTTCTTCTCTGAAACCGCAAGGCCCAGGTCTTTGATATTTGGTATGAAGCTTCATCTAGTGGACCCCTACCAAGATTGTTCAAATTATAGTGCTGGGGCCAAGAATGCCCCCGCACGGGGGCCCTTTGGTTTTACATGGGCTTATATAGGGAAAATCTTTAAAAATCTTCTTCTCTGAAACTGCAAGGCCCAGGTCTTTGATATTTGGTATGAAGCTTCATCTAGTGGACCCCTACCAAGATTGTTCAAATTATAGTGCTAGGGTCAAAAATGCCCCCGCACGGGGGCCCTTTGGTTTTACATGGGCTTATATAGGGAAAATCTTTAAAAATCTTCTTCTCTGAAACTGCAAGGCCCAGGTCTTTGATATTTGGTATGAAGCTTCATCTAGTGGACCCCTACCAAGATTGTTCAAATTATAGTGCTTGGGCAAAAAATGCCCCTGCACGGGGGCCCTTTGGTTTTACATGGGCTTATATAGGGAAAATCTTTAAAAATCTTCTTCTCTGAAACCGCAAGGCCCAGGTCTTTGATATTAGGTATGAAGCTTTATCTAGTGGACCCCTACCAAGATTGTTCAAATTATAGTGCAGAAGCTAAAAATGCCCCCGCACGGGGGCCCTTTGGTTTTACATGGGCTTATATAGGGAAAATCTTGAAAAAGCTTCTTCTCTGAAACCGCTAGGCCCAGGTCTTTGATATTTGGTATGAAGCTTCATCAAGTGGACCCCTACCAAGATTGTTCAAATTAAAGTGCTGGGGCCAAAAATGCCCCCGCACGGGGGCCCTTTGGTTTTAAATGGGCTTATATAGGGAAAATCTTTAAAAATCTTCTTCTCTGAAACTGCAAGGCCCAGGTCTTTGATATTTGGTATGAAGCTTCATCTAGTGGACCCCTACCAAGATTGTTCAAATTATAGTGCTGGAGCTAAAAATGCCCCCCGCACGGGGGCCCTTTGGTTTTACATGGGCTTATATAGGGAAAATCTTGAAAAATCTTCTTCTCTGAAACTGCAAGGCCCAGGTCTTTGATTTTTGGTATGAAGCTTCATCTAGTGGACCCCTACCAAGATTGTTCAAATTATAGTGCTGGGGCCAAAAATGCCCCCGCACGGGGGCCCTTTGGTTTTACATGGGCTTATATAGGGAAAATCTTTAAAAATCTTCTTCTCTGAAACCGCAAGGCCCAGGTCTTTGATATTAGGTATGAAGCTTTATCTAGTGGACCCCTACCAAGATTGTTCAAATTATAGTGCTGAAGCTAAAAATGCCCCCGCACGGGGGCCCTTTGGTTTTACATGGGCTTATATAGGGAAAATCTTGAAAAAGCTTCTTCTCTGAAACCGCTAGGCCCAGGTCTTTGATATTTGGTATGAAGCTTCATCAAGTGGACCCCTACCAAGATTGTTCAAATTAAAGTGCTGGGGCCAAGAATGCCCCCGCACGGGGGCCCTTTGGTTTTAAATGGGCTTATATAGGGAAAATCTTTAAAAATCTTCTTCTCTGAAACCGCAAGGCCCAGGTCTTTGATATTAGGTATGAAGCTTTATCTAGTGGACCCCTACCAAGATTGTTCAAATTATAGTGCTGAAGCTAAAAATGCCCCTGCACAGGGGCCCTTTGGTTTTACATGGGCTTATATAGGGAAAATCTTGAAAAATCTTCTTCTCTGAAACCGCAAGGCCCAGGTCTTTGATATTTGGTATGAAGCTTCATCTAGTGGACCCCTACCAAGATTGTTCAAATTATAGTGCTGGGGCCAAAAATGCCCCCGCATGGGGGCCCTTTGGTTTTACATAGGCTTATATAGGGAAAATTTTTAAAAATCTTCTTCTCTGAAACCGCAAGGCCCAGGTCTTTGATATTAGGTATGAAGCTTTATCTAGTGGACCCCTACCAAGATTGTTCAAATTATAGTGCTGAAGCTAAAAATGCCCCTGCACGGGGGCCCTTTGGTTTTACATGGGCTTATATAGGGAAAATCTTGAAAAATCTTCTTCTCTGAAACCGCTAGGCCCAGGTCTTTGATATTTGGTATGAAGCTTCATCAAGTGGACCCCTACCAAGATTGTTCAAATTATAGTGCTGGGGCCAAAAATGCCCCCGCACCAGGGCCCTTTTGTTTTACATAGGCTTATATAGGGAAAATCTTTAAAAATCTTCTTCTCTGAAACTGCAAGGCCCATGCAGGTCTTTGATATTTGGTATGCAGCTTCATCTAGTGAACCCCTACCAAGATTGTTCAAATTATAGTGCTGGAGCTTAAAATGCCCCTGCACGGGGGCCCTTTGGTTTTACATGGGCTTATATAGGGAAAATCTTGAAAAATCTTCTTCTCTGGGTATGAAGCGTCATCTTGTGGACCTCTACCAAGATTGTTCAAATTATAGCCCTGGGGCCAAAAATGCCCCCCGCTCCGGGGCCCTTTGGTTTTACATAGACTTATATAGGGAAAATCTTGAAAAATCTTTTTCTCTGAAACCACAAGGCTTAGGTCTTCGATATTTGTTATTACGCTTCAGCTAGTGGACCTCTATAAAGATTGTTCAAATTATAGCCCTGAGACCAAAAATGCCCCCGCCATGTGGCCCTTTGGTTTTACATAGACTTATATAGGGAAAATCTTTAAAAATCATCTTCTCTGAAACACAAGGCTTAGGTCTTTGATATTTGTTATGAAGCTTCAGCTAGTGGACCTCTACCAGGATTGTTCAAATTATAGCACTGGGACCAAAAATGCCCCCGCTCCGGGGCCCTTTGGTTTTACATAGACTTATATAGGGAAAATCTTGTTTTACATAGACTTCTATATGCAGGGTAAACCTTTAAAATCTTTTTCTCTGAAACCAGAAAGCCCAGGTCTTTCATATTCGATATGAAGCTTCATCTTGTGGACCTCTACCAAGATTGTTTAAATTTTAGCCCTGGGGCCAAAATTGACCCTGCCCGGGGCCCACTTGTTATGCTTTGGATCAGGTGAGCGAACCAGGGCCCTCTGGGCCCTCTTGTTTTATAAACCCATTTCATCAACTCCTACACCCTTCAACACTTGGTTTGCCAGAACCCCTCTTATGTCCCTCTCGGAGGGGTTAAGACGTATTGGAAGAAAGAATGAAAGCACTGACTGGCTAAAAATGACCTAAATGCAATCGCCCCCGCCCATAGGGGCTTGAAGAAATATATGGGCTGCATGATGCTTCCACGCAGAGCTGAATCCGGCCAGCACACTAGTACTGGTAAACCGCTTGGAGGATCTAAGCCTGTCCAGGAACCGCGGTGCAAGGCAGACCGTCCATGCTAATAAACCCTATTGGTTTCATTGGGCGACAGGGCTTGAGATGTCATTTCATCTCAGTGTCGGGTAAAAGTCCCACAAAATGGAAGCAGCGTCTCCAAAATGACCTTTACAGTGTTGACAGGGACGTTAAACCTCAAATCAAACAAAATCAAACAAAACCTAAATGCAATACAACTGCTGCAATTTTTTTAACCATTGCATGCAACTCTGTGTTGGGGGGGGGGGGAATTAAGAAATGCAATTTATTTTTCTGCAGTTCATGGAAGTATGAACGCAGTGGGTCCTGCAAAGTAAATGAATCCCAAAGGGGTTCATGTAAACTTTGCTAGCGACCCACTGTTGTTCATACTTTCATGAAAAGCAGAAAAATGAAGCTTTTTTTTATATTTCCTTTATTTTCCCCTCATCACTGAGCGAAAAAATGCTAGTAGGGCAAATGTTTAAAGCTAAAAAGCATTTACACACTGTTTTTCTACAAAGAGCGGAGCAGCGTTGATGTCATCAATGATGTAGAGAACAATGGTTTAAAATGACGTCACTAAAAATCATGTGATTCGATGTGTTCATGGAAGTATGAACGCAATTGTTTTCTATAGGTCTACATTAGACTTTACACTGTTTATGTAAATATTCTTAAATGAACACCCCAGATCATGTAGTACACCTTCCGTTATATTTTTAACCCGCACAACCTCGCGTTGATGGGGCGATGATGAAAAAGATAAACATTTGTGACTACCGGCGTGGATACGCACCGAACTTGTGGAAGAAGGGTAATCACACAATTCCTCAGCATTATAAGGTATAAGATTGAATTCCGCGTATGTTAAATAAGATGCACTCAGGGGACACACAGTGTGTACCTTGTGCTGTTGCAATGGCTTACAGTTGGATATAGCACGGGTCTTGCTTGGAAACGCGACCAGCCTAAACAACTAGACAGCCGCTTAACCCTTTACCACTCAGAGATTTAGTGAATTTCGCTGATTTTCACTGGGTTGCCCCTGACAGCAACTTCAACTAGCCATTGTTTCATAATGGATGGTTTGTTTTACACCAAACTCAGTATGAATGTTCATTGGGCAGTGTCGTTTCAAATGCAATCTTTCATGACTCGATTATTGTTGTCATGGTAAAGAGGGGGCATCTCAAAGTTGGCAAAAAGTGTGTTTTCACATGAATTTTTGACCACATTTTCATCTTCACACAGCTGTCAAGGCAACAGTTAAGGTGTTTGGTACTGGCCATTTTCACTGTTTGCAGGATGTTTTATCAGCATCAATTTTCAGGCATTTTTGACCCCAGATACCCTCAGATATAAATTTTAGCGGCCGGTTGGGCCATACACCCAAACATTTTTCGGGATGTGAGGGGGCCTAGCCCCCCTTCAATCCCCCCAAGAATATTTTTAGTGGGGAGGCGCGCGAAAAAACAGGTCCGTTTTTTGCCCCACAAATCCTAAAGCAAAACATAACTATCCAGGGGTAGAAATACAGATTTTAGGTGCTTCTGGGGCTTAAAATGGGGTGAGTGCAGACACGTAAAAACATGTATCTGAGTCGGAAAGGGTTAACTGAAATCTGGGAACATACTGAATTTTAGTATAAAATGCATTAATTATAGCTGAAATATTGTTTCTTGCAATAAAATGATGAAAAAACATTATTTTGGTCAGTTGGGATTTTCTTCATTAACCCTTTACCACACAGGGCTTTAGTGAATTTCGCTGATTTTCACAGAGCTGCACCTGACAGCAACTTCAACTAGCCATTGTGTCAAAATGGATGGTTTGTTTTACACTAAACTCAGTATGGATGTTCATTGGGCAATGGGGTTTCAAATGCAACCTTTCATGACTCGACCATTGTTGCCATGCTAAAGAGGGGGCATCTCAAAGTTGGCAAAAAGTGTGTTTTCACATGAATTTTTGACCACATTTTCATCTTCACACAGCTGTCAAGGCAACAATTAAGGTGTTTGGCACTGGCCATTTTCACTGTTTGCAGCATGTTTTATCAGCATCAATTTTCAGGCATTTTTGACCCAAGATACCCTCAGATATAAATTTTAGCGGCCGGTTGGGCCATACGCCCAAAAAAATTTTGGGATGTGAGGGGGCCTAGCCCCCCTTCAATCCCCCAAAGAATATTTTTAGTGGGGAGACGCGCGAAAAAACAGGTCACTTTTTTGCCCCACAAATCCTAAAGCAAAACATAACTATCCAGGGGTAGAAATGCAGATTTTAGGTGCTTCTGGGGCTTAAAATGGGGGGGGGGTGCAGACACGTAAAAACACGTATCTGAGTGGGAAAGGGTTAAATGAACACCCAAGATCATGGAGTACACCTTCCGTTATTTTTTTAACCCGCACAACCTCGCGTTGATGGGGTGATGATGAAAAAGATAAACATTTGTGACTACCAGCGTGGATTCGCACCAAACTTGTGGAAGAAGGGTAATCACACAATTCCTCAGCATTATAAGGTATAAGATTGAATTTCGCCCCCGCCCATAGGGGCTTGAAGAAATATATGGGCTGCAAGATGCTTCCACGCATAGCTGAATCCGGCCTGCACACTATAGGCCAGTACAGTTAGCCTGAAATGACCCTTGACCCACAACTAATTCCTTGAGAAATGTTATCAGCAGTTTTAGTATCAGGAAGGTGTCCTGATTTATAGAAAAAAAGTCCTAAAAAAAAATCCGAGGGGAAAGGGTATTTTTTGGGGGTGAAAAAAAATACGAAAAATCGCAAAAAAAAAACAGGCTTATGCTAAACAATTAATACTTGACTTCATAAAATTATCCAAAATGAAAATATCTATCTGGGGAAAAATACTAAAAATTCTGAAGATAAAAGTTTTCTTTTTTTTTTTTTTTTGTATATTTTTCGTGTGAAATTTAGAAAAACAAGTATTAGCTTTTATATAAAGCTTGAGTCTATGCTAAGCACACATTAATTTGTGTAGAACTGAAATGTGCCAGTTTCCACAAAGTGTAAAAAAAAGTCACAGATATCAAATGAGGATTTCCAAATCTTATCGCCAATGTCACATAAAACAACATTTCCAATTTTTTTCACTATCAATTACAACTAATTGTACTACATGCCTACATTAACGGTTTCTTCATTTCGCATTCTGGTTTAAACTTTCATTTTACATTCTAGGTTAACGTCATGAAAAAACAATCTGCCAAGATTGCCGTCTAGAAATGAAAACATTAAGAATTGGATGTGGGCAGAACTAGATAAGGGCTAATATATGTTAATTTTGCAAGTGTGAGAGCAATCGTGCCAATCCATGTGATAAAGTTTAGGCAGCTTTCAGTTAATTGCTGGGTTTCAATATGCAAGTGGGCGTTCCAGTATGACTAGGGTTGGGGTGTCCTGGGGGAACCAGATGGAAAATGAAAAGTAGAACCAGTCAACAGAATACCAGTCATGACCTTTCAGGCAAAAGCTATCATTAAGACTGTCTACACCCGTGGGCGTAGACAATAAAGGAAAGTCGCTTAAAACAAGAAAAAATTAATATCACTGACATATATCTTAAAAGTAAATCCATATCGGTACTTAACTCCATGAAATCATTAAAAATGGTAGTTTCTGTGCAAAAGATATTTTTTGTCAGGGGAAGGGGAAAATAGGAAAATCAGAAGCAAACACATCACGAGAACATGCCTATATAATTTTGACCCCCACTAACCTACTTTTATCTATATACTCGAAAAACTTGGGGTTTAGGGGTTATATTTTTTTCTGCTCAAAAACATTGCTTCTGAGATTGTTGATACACAATAGGACTGCCTCATCTATGTTTTGAGCAGAAATAAGAGAGTGAGTGTGTTTGAGGTTTACATCCCGTCAACAGCAAATGTCATATGCAGTGGTTTCAAAAACATTTCGGCATCTAGATTTCAACGAAAGCTAGGAGTGTGATTTTCAATGTTATCTGAATAAAGCCCTTACAAATTTATCAAGCGTAGCAGGGGAATAATGTCTAAGTAAACGGAAAAATCTCCACCACCCGTCTATTGATGAAACCCCTGCATACGGAGACCGGACCTCGGTTTAAAGACTCATCTGAGAGTCTGGAGAAGCCCTTGGATCGAACCCAGGACTCCTGGTTTATGAGGCTAGTAGCTTATCCACTACACCATGGAGGCTTCTTTTAGCAGAAATAAGAAAAATAATGTACATGTACACCCCCTAAAACGCCCCACTGCCCCACTCACCCAGGTGTAAATGGGTAGCGGTGGTGTAAAAGTCAACTGCCTCTCCCTCTTGCGCGTGAAAACATCCGGAATGAGTGTTCGAGAGCGATTATTTAAGCTTGAGGCTTTCATCGCAATCGAACTAAATTAAATTAGTATATACTAAAACTCCAGTAGGATGGGGATTCTATCGAGTACCCACAATCTATGCTTTTGAGCAGACAATACGAAATACGCCTAAACAAAACCATTGTCAATTGTTCAGCCCAAAAATGAAAAAACAAAAATGATATTTTTCTTATTTCTGCTCAAAACATAGATTGCGGAGCTCGACAGAACCGCCTGAACTTGGCGGTTCTATCGAGTACCCACAATCTATGTTTTTGAGCTGATATAAGAAATTTTTAAATTAAAATATTTATCCCTGTAGTATATAAAAGTGGGGTTCGAGGGGTCAAAATTATATAGGCGTGTTTTTTATCCCACCCATCTGGGCTTGGAGTAATTGATTGGGCTGCTAATGCTTCTGCAAAGAACTGATACCGACCGCATATGAGTACTGCTAAACCGCTGAGAATATCCAGAAAAGTTGCTGCGAGTCAGCCTGTCCATGTATGTAAACCCTTTTGGATTCATTTGGCGGCAGGGATTGAGATGTCATTTCATCTCAATGTCAGGTAAAAGCCCTACAAACTTGGAAGCAACGTCTCGTTTTCGTGATGAATAAGAAAAACCTCAGAATTTTTCTCTGGATTTTTTGGGGGATGATCATATCTTCCAGTAGATTTGAATATGCGTGTTTTCGTTATGTTTTTATGACCCCCAACTTTAAAAAAGTTGGAGGGGCATATTGCTTCTGGTTCGTCCATTCGACTTTCCGTTACGCCTTTGATGCATAGCATAACACAAGAAACATCCATGCTAGGGTTTGAAATTTTCTATGTAGATTCTTCATGGAAAATTAGCTAACGCGTATTTTTTTCTTATCCAGATTATGCCCCTTTCAAAATTTATTACCCTTTGAATTTTTTTATAAAATCTTGTCAGCAAAATATCTCAAAATCTATTGGAGCTAGAGCCTTGTAAGTTGGTGACGAGTAGATGTCCTGATAAACTTTTGACTAAATTCCGAAAAATACTTTGTGGCTAATGGCCCTTTGTCACTTTGGGTACATTGTAGGCCTATGCTTTGCGATGCATAGCAAAACTTTAGAAGTAGAAGTAAAACAAAGATCAGGAATTGATACAATTAACTTACTCCACCCATAAAAGACACCAAAGGGAAAGAAATACAAACATTAAGCGACCAGACCATAATGGAAACCTAAACAAAGGAAGGCCATAAGGACAGTTACTTTCCCACAAAATGGCCATATGGCCATCCAAAATTAAAAGACACAAGTGATACACACAGTACGTAACAAACAACAACATAAATAAATCGCCACGGAAGAGCCGCCTTGGAACGGTCAGTGGAAGATTTCCACTGGGGGGCTTAAATCGATTTTACGTGGCCACAATCCTCGCCCTTACTTCCGTCGCGATTAAGACAAATAATTTGTTCAGTCCGCATGAAGGCCTCCTAACTCATCAGTGCAACATCTCCGTGAACACAAAAATCAAAGAACCACAGAGGTGAGACAACGGTGAGGACTCGACAGCAAGAAACCACTGAAATGCTGGAGCAAAAGAAAACCAACAGTTAGACTCCGATGAGCCCGACCAGAGACAGAGCATCAGGCACCAACCAGCATTATTCATGGAAAATTAGCTAACGCGTATTTTGAACCTTGTATGCCAGGGTTTTGGAATTTCATATATGGATTCCTCATGGCAAATTAGCTGAAGGATATTTTTCTCATCCGTATTTTGCCCCTTTTAAGGTTGTTTCTGTCAACCTTTGTGTTCAGTCAGCTCAAAACAGTTATTGTGGGCAATGTTGGGAGACAAACTTTGTAAATCAATTTCAAGGGGGTACGCCCCTATTATTTTTCCTGCCTGTTAAAAAGTCAGCGGCCAATTTCTATTGCAGTAAGTAGATAGGACAGTGTTGCAATTGTTCTGATTGTGATTTTTGAGTGGTTGCTTCCATAAAGTCACACATAGCTATCAAAATCTTACGTGCGCCATGTTACCGGAATACACCGTATGCACATATTTACGATATTAATTCATTTGATTCTGATGGCACAAATGTGCTTCCATACATTAAAATTTTGTCATGAGACATTGACGAATGTATTTTCCCGACCAAAAAAAAAAAAAAGTTTATTCTTACAACTTGAACATAGATCTTGTTTATCAATAGCATACAAGGAAAATATAAATGGCATGTATTAAAAAATAGAATGTAGAAAGACTGCACTTTTTATCAATTTCTGACGTAAGTTTTGTTTTTAATGACGTCATTTGTTTGCGCGTGAGGAGCCTTACAGCCGGTAAAACAGTGTATGGTGCTGTTATCTGGCCATTACTTATCTAATGCTTTTTCTGCGGATTAAAACCTAATTTTCTCAGAACTGGCACGGATATTTTTTGAGGACTTTTTTTTGGTCATTAATATAGCATAGCCCTGTGTTTTGTTGTTAAAAGAATTTCTCAAGGAATTAGTTTGACCATAAAAATTAAAGTACCTCGCCTACTAGTACTGGTAAACCGCTTAGAGGATCTAAGCCTGTCCAGGAACCGCGGTGCGAGGCAGACCGTCCATGCTAATAAACCCTATTGGTTTCATTGGGCGACAGGGCTTGAGATGTCATTTCATCTCAATGTCGGGTAAGTCCCACAAAATTGGAAGCAACGTCTCCAAAATGACCTTTACAGTGTTGACGGGGACGTTAAACCTCAAATCAAACAAACAAACAAACAATAAGATTGAATTCCGCGTATGTTAAATAAGATGCACTCAGGGGGACACACAGTGTGTACCTTGTGCTGTTGCAATGGCTTACAGTTGGATATAGCACAGGTCTTGCTTGGAAATGCGACCAGCTTAAACAACTAGACAGCAGGGTTGTGCAGGTAATAGTTAAAATTACAATTGCAGCTGTATAATGTAC